>VXBP01001609.1:22334-67801 GCA_013400115.1 Rhinopomastus cyanomelas
GGGGGGGTTGAGAAGTGAATATCTGCATTTGCAAATCAAAATCTCTTATGAAATGAAACTTCTTAAAGTGCTCCACTAACATGAAATAGTTATGGTGTTGAGATAATTCTGTCTCAACAGTCTTGGTACTTTAGCAATAGGATCCAAAACTAGGGATGGAAACACATTCCTCGTGTAACTTATTCTAAATTGTGGTTTTCAGGAACCTAAACAAGTCTATAAGTTAATGTCATGAATGGCACCATGGAGATTTTATCTCCACCTTTTCCCAATTAATCTTTAGTTCATCGTATTGATATAGAAGCCAGCCTTACAGATAAAGAACTTGTGGATGTTTTATTCTGGTCTTTGTTTTCCTGTGTATTTAGTCTATATAAACTACTTTAAAAATAAGTTTCTGCTAGAAATTAGGGTTTTCAGTTTTGTAGTGGTGGATTCACTGATTGTTTAACTAATTCACTGTTTGTCTTGTATCACAGAAACATCACAGAGTAGCTAGAGGATATTCCTGAAAGCAAGGCAAAATATTGTACTTTTTTGGTCAATGCTAACATGCTAGATACTTTAAGATCAAGAAAAGTCCATGCGGTTCAAATTCTGGCCTTTTCTTCTATTAGAGAAGTCTGATTCTTGATACCATAAGGTTTATGTGTGTGTTTGTGTGTTCTAGCTAGCCAGCCACTGAAAGTTTAAGCCTGGCTTGGGAAAGCATTTATTGGAATGATTTGTTTAATGATGTAGAGCTGGTCTTAGAAAATAACTTGTTATGACTGTCTCTGCCATAAGAAATTCTTCGGGAGCATAAATATGAGCCTGAATATGAGCCCAGGTGGCCAAGAAGGCCAACAGCATCCTGGCTTGTATCAGAAACAGCATGTCCAGCAGAAGTAGGGAAGTGATTATTCCCCTGTACTGGCACTGCTGAGGTTAAACCTAGAATACTGTGTTCAGTTTTGGGCCTCTCACTCAAAGAAGAGCACTGTGGAGCTAGGCTGCGACTAAAGAATGAGCACCAAAGCTGATGAAGGGTCTTTGAAGAGCAGCTGAGGAAGCTGGGGCTACTTAGTCAGCAGAAAAGGAAGCTGAGAGGAGACCTTATAATTCTCTATCATTAACTGAAAGGAGATTGTGATGAGTTGAGTGTTGGTCTCCTCTTCCAATTAACAAGTGATAGGATGAGACGAACCAGCTGCAAATCATACCAGGTAAGATTTAGACTGTATATTAGGGATCATTTCTTTGTCAGAAGGATTATCAAATATTAGAGCGGGCTACCTATGGAAGTGATAGAGTCCCCATCCCTGAAAGTATTTTAAAGACATCTGGAGTTAGTGCTGAGACATGATTTGGGGTTGACCTGGCAGTACCAAGTCAGTGGTTGGACATGATGATCTTAAAGTGTCTTCCAACCAAAATGATTCTTTGATTCTGTAAAATGTAATTTTGATGCCACAAATCCTCTGCCTGTGAGAGTTGGGTCGGAGTGCACTTTGTGTTAAATATGCTAGAATCTTTATAGTCTGTATTACTGAATGTCTTCATGTTGATCTGAAAGCTAAAAAACCCAGAAGAAATTCTTGCTTTAGATACTAGACTAACAGTGGAGGGTTGCCAACTTTCAACAACCATGTATTTAATGTTAGCAGCCACCCAGATTTTGCAGTTTCTACTATGAGACAGGTGAGGTCAAAAACTTCGCTCCTGTTGCTGTGCTCAGTTACTAACATTATGTTCTACAAAGATCAGCTTCTCGATCTGAAGATATATAAAGGCTTTTGCAAGATCTTGCTTACATTGTAATAAATTTTAACTAGACATTGACAAATCAGTCATTCCAACTCACAGGGGAAAGAACAGGCAATTTGTTACTGTCTCAAAGAATGATGGAGATAACAGGCAGTGGAATTGGAGGGGGTTCCAAAGTGGAACACTGACAGAAGCAGAACAAAAATACGACCCTAACTGACTGTGTAGTTCATTTCTATTGCTGCTGATTGATCTCAAGGTCTTGTGATCAAGTACATCTACTACTTTGGGTCTAAACAACTAGCATTCTGTAGTAAATCTAACTTCTCACAACTAACAATGAGATTACTAATTAACATGTGGTGAGGTATATTTGCAGTTTAATCTTCAGTTGTTGAAACTCAAAGAATGCTTTGGAAGGACATTCAAAGGGCATCTAGTCCAACCGTTTTGCCATGGGCAGGGACATCCCCGAGATGAGGTAGTCTCAAAACTATGTCCAGCCTGACCATGAATGTTTTCAGGGATGATGCATCTAGGCTGTCTCTGGGCAACCTATTGCAGTGTTTTACCACCCTCATAATAAAATTATTCCAAAGTTCTAGTCCAGATCTACCCTCTTTTAGTTTAAAACTGTTATCCTTCTGAAAATGACCAGAATTTTCAGATGTGTAGATTTGTGCTTTCATAAGGAAAAAAGTGCATTTCACTTTAAGAGAATCATCCCAAGTACCTGCCCTGGGGGGTGTGGGCTAGGTGAGGAGATAAAAGGGGCTGATCATCATGGCTCTGCTTCTGATGGGGTCTTCCTCCTGGCACAGGGCTTCAGCTCCAGCCACCCCTCCCCCCTGCCTTTCCAGGGTCAGGGGGAAGATGGGATGTAGTGGCTTATGGTGACTTGCTGCAGCCGGGGAGGTGGCCTGGTGCTGGCCACGGCCCGGCACTGGCCCCAGCCCTGACCCTGGCCCAGCTCCAGCTCTGACCGGGACCAGTCCTGGCTTCAACCCATCCCAGCTCCAGGCTGGCACTGCAGACTAGAGAAGCAAGAACTTAGTGCCAGTCTTACCCCCCTGGTCATGGAGCTCATGCTGAGCTGAAGCATTCTTCCCTTTTCCCCTGTAGCTGAGGCAGGAGAAGGGAGACGTGAGGGTCATGGAACCCTCTCAGCCATGTTTGTGGAGTATGGGGGTCCCTGCTGACGCAGCCATGTGGTTGGTCTCCATCCCACATGTGGCTGGGGCCATGCAGCCGCCACCACCATCTTAGAAAACGCTGATCAGCAGGAAGAGAGACTTTGTCATTTCTGCCACTGAGAAAAGCTGGGGATGCTTGAGTACTGGGAAGAGAAGGAGCCTTAAGAGAGGCATCTGAGAATTCCTTTGTGCTTAGCTGAAGAAAGCAGAAGGACTCAAGAATCTTTAAACCTTGGGCATGGAAGACAGAGACTGAGTCCTGTTTGAAAGCATGTCTCCTGCATCGCAGGATGCAGTTCAGTTGCTGGGGAATCAGGCCTGTTTGATCAGCATTTTGCTGGAGAAAGCTGCACTGAAGAATTCGCTAGTCTGCACAGCTGAGGGTAGCAATGTCTGCAGATGACAGTGGTGACACATGAAGAATGGAGAGGGTGGTGGTACCCATCTCTACTTGACTAACATGTTCTTTCCCCAGGCATCTAATATAAAAAAACTAAAGACCAATACGATAGTGATCTCCCATTGTATTTTTCTCAGAATATGTGATGGCATTTGTGACACAGTTTCTAGTTTGTGTGCAATGACTTGCTTAACCTTTTCTTCTTTTCTGTATACAGTTATAGAGTTAATAAACCCTTTTCCATTTTCCCCAAGCTATCCATTGTCTGGCAAATTCTATCCGAGATCTCATTGAGACCTAACTGCTTGGTTTTCTTTTCCTTTATTTTTAATTGTGGTCTTGAACCCCCCACACCCTTGTCTCAGAGGAACTACCCTTGCTAAAAAGGCTGTCCATGTCTTTCATATAGGCTCCCTTTCATATAGGCCTTCTCTCTTATAAGTCCTGAAAAGCCTCTTCTGAGCTGAACAACCCAAACTCTCTCAGCCTGTCCTCAAAGCATAGACAATCCATCTTTCAGACTATTTATGTGGCCACCTCTGGCCCCACTGCAACAGGCTCATGTTTTTCTTTAACTTAGATATAAATCTAGAGACCCACATTCAGTAATTATAATTAAAAAGTTATAGTAGTGTTCCATATTGTATTCCAGGACACTGCTACAGATGCATTATTAAATAATATATCCTATTAAATAAACTGTTATTGTAACTAAAAAAACTGCTCTACAGTAACTTTATATGGCTTTCAGCATAACTTTTTTCTCAGAGCATATTTTCTCGAGAAAAGCTGTCTCTGAGAGAATCAACTGGTTTCAGTTACTAACAAATCCACATTTGGATGACTTTTACAGTTTAAAAACCGTGGTAGTAAACAGTGCAAATAAACACAGTTTTCTTTCTGAAAGTTACATAGGAATTCCAAACAAGGATATTTTTGTGATTTTTGTCTTATTTTTAAATTTAGTAAATGATCAGTGTTACATTGTAATTGGTTGTGAATCTGCTGTGAAAACATCACACAGTGGAGTACCATTCAATAGGCAGCAGTGTGACCACAGTAAAAGACTGTGAGGCAGGAACTCACACGTGTAACTAACTATAAATACCTAATACCTACACTGTGGTCAAGATGTTTATGTTTTGTAATGATTGGTTGCTAAATTTTAAAGTTTAGATAATGTCTAGTGTGTTTTGGTTGAGTTCACAGAGACTGCATGACCTAAAAATGAATCAAATGTATAGTGAAGCCAAAATACGTTTCTGCCATACAAGTGACACTATTTAGTGTAGGTAACACTTCCATGTAATTTGAAGAAATTAGTGCTAATTGTTTCACACTAAAATGTGGGAACACAGCAGGACAATTCCAAGAAGTGCCAGGATCTTTCTCTCTTACTGGTTCAGAAAAAGGTAAATGGATTGTAACTATTCACAGCTCTGCTCAACTCACCAGGTCCTTAAAGAATATGTTTCACTTTGGTAAACACCTTTCCTGTCTCATACTGAATTTAGAGCCCTCAATCCCCACACCGTTCCTTGTTGCCTTGCAGCATAATGTATCACTGTCTATCTACCGTTAATATATGCACAGTGGAGGATTTTGTTTCTTGTTTGAACAGGCAATACATTGATTAATAAATGCTGCATAATTTAGTGAAGAAGTAATTGCTTATACAGTGATAAGCTTCCTAGCGGTACTGAGCTTTTGGCATGCTTCTTTATGGCCGTAACTTCTGGTGGAATAACACTGATACAGCATTGCTCCTCAGGAGAAGTGAACATAGTTAATACTTATTTTACAGAGGTGGTCTGAAATTTTATTTGGATGTTCTCTTTTAGAGAAAAGGTCAGACTTGTGAAAACTCATCATGGAAATGTAGAGGTCCAGATAAGAATGTGCTTACTAATGTTTCATAAAATGAATACACTCGGTAGCTGATGGACAAGCATGCCTTCAGAAGACCAGAGACACCCTTCAGTCCCTACTCTACTTAGAAGAGAGACATTGAGACTGAAAGTCCATTTTCCAGCTGAATGCCCTGTTGGGGATATAGGTGAACGTAGGACAGATTTCCAGGGGTTTATGTAATTCTCTTTGAGACAGTAGATGGTTGTTTCCCCATAATGGCACAAGATAAACACATTAACCAAAAATGGAAGCAAAAATACAGTCACCTCTATGGTTTTGTTTATAAGGATTAAAAATGAAACAAGGGAACTGCATGAAGACAACAGCTTTGTTTAGTGAATTATTCCATTTCAGATCTTCAGTTTGTTTATTATTTACTATTATACACATTCTTCCAGTTTAGGAAATGGTAATGTGGATAATCAGATCTAAAGCATGGCCTCTTGCTGCATATCCCAACATGATTAAGAGACATTTGGAGAAACATTACATTTTGGAATGACTGGATTACTAGATGTAAAGTCTTATTATTCTCAAAGGCAATTTTACTGAATAGTGTTTGGAACAATAAATGGAGAAGGTTACAATGTCAGTTTCCACAGTAAGTTTCAAGATTAAGTTCAAGATTAAGTTTATAATGTTGACATCAACCTGTCTGCTTTGGATTCTTTTTGTTGATAGACAGCTTCCTTTTGAGTGTGATACTGAATCTGCTGTGCACATTCAGGTGATTGAATGTCCAGCCCTGGCTAAAGCGATGTGGCTGCTGGCCCACTGACAACTGCCCACCCTAGCCTTGCTCTGTCCTGCCTTCATCAACTCCCAGTGGTTCATTTCCAATAGAGTCTAAAACAAGTGGCTTCCTACAAAGGCTGACTAATTCAAGTATGGCTGCATAACATGGCTTTTTTCTGTTTTCAGTGTGTATGAAAAGCAGAACAACAAAATAGTACTTTGTTCTTCAACGTGTCTTGTTTACCCTCAAGTCAATTTGTATCTCCTCTGAGATACCACACTGAGTAGCAAAACAGCCTTGATCCTCAAAATGCATCTGGGTGTTTACATCAAATAGCAAAGACAAGGTCAAGGGCTGTGTCTGAGTGCAGATCAAAAGCTTCAGTAAGGATGCTGTTTTTCAGTTTTGGTTGTTTTTCTGGGGGGTTTTTTTGAAGAAAAAAAATATGTTAATGCAAAGAAATTTAATTTGTGAATAAATAAATAGGAGGAGTAAAACTAATCCTGAAACAGAACACTTTGATTTCTTAAACTTGATATCCAAATCCATCCTGTCCTTTTTCTCGCTTCTCAAAGATGCACTGAAAAAGACTGACTACACTGATTTACAGATGATTTCCCTCTCTTCCCTCTGTGCTTTTAGTTTTGTCATCTTTCTACCAAGTAGACTTCACAAAAGTCAAAATCAAATAATTGATTATTTAGTGCTTATGATTGCTTTGATTGGTAATTTTTTTTCTGGAGTTGTATACTTAAGAGATAATGTAGCTCTCTGGGTGGACAGAGGGGAAAATTGCAATGACAGTAATAATAAACCAAGATTAATGTACAGTTCTTTTTTCCTATATAGAAACATAACTTGCTAAACATCCATGAACTGCACTCAAAACACCACCACAAGTGTCATATGCTTATAAGTATGATGCTTGATAGAATTGCCCTGGAGGTTTAATTACTTGGGTGTATGATGATGAATGAAATCTGCTGCAGCTCTCAGAAGATCTGCCACAGACTGGCAATTGTTTGATCAACTGTGGCATCCTTATTAAAGCTCTGGTGAGACTGGAGCCTTTCAGTAGTTACAGAACATATGCATGTCAGAGCTTTGGCTATTCCCAGAGCACAGTAGTGCTGTGAAGATACTAAAAAGCTCACTTGCAGAGCTGCTGTTGCAGTGCTCTGTGTCTGGAATGCGTGTAACTAAGATGAGTAGCTACATACTGACACCTTGACTAGAAAAAGGTGGAATACTTCTTTAAGAAGATCCATATCTGAAGAGGTTATAAAAGAAAAAAAAAAACCCAAACCAAATAATCAAATAGGATAGAGGAGATAAGCACTATGGGAGATGCAAATCCTGCTATATAGGAGCTAGGTTTGTAAACTAGTGAAATCATTATTTACAGAAGACACTTGTGCGTACTGTTGACATACTTGGGCCGTGAGGACAGTTGTACCTCGCAAGATCTCAATGGTTCTGATGTACATGGTTGTCAAGGTTTGGACCCAGAACAGCAAATGCCATTGTATGTGTAAATTTAATCTAGGAAATTACTCACTCATGGCAACCAGCAACCTAATAAAGGTTAATATATTATTTGCTTAGGCATCTGCTCCACTGGGCAGTTGAGCACATGCTTTGCCTTCAGTGGTCAAGTTTAAATATTTCATTGTATTTCAGCAATAATCAGCTTAAGCCTGTGCTGACATGTTTGTTGAATTAGGTATATTTGTTTGACTGCTGTGGAAAAAGAAAGGTTATTTCTTTTGTAGATCAATAGGACTGCCTCATGTACTATTGAATTCCTACTGAAAAGCAAGTCATTTGCTAGGCTTGTCAAATCAGCTGTAATTGCCAAAACTGACTACTAACTACAGTGAAGCAAAGTGAAATAGCAAAGAAAAAGTGGGAGCTCGGGGTTATATCTTTGGAAACGTGAAGGGTACATGTATGCATCTGTGCTGTGTTATATTTGCGTAATCAAGTTATCAAAACCAGAGACCTAAAATAAAAAATGGCTTAAAATTATAAAAATGTGAGACAACTGGAATGGGACCTGTGTGTAAAATATGTATGCAAACCCATAATTTTTTTAAGCCTACCTTGCTAAAGAACACTGTTGCTATCACTAACTGATGGTCAGGATGCTTCTGTCTCTGTTGTCAGAGAGGTGTGTTTTGTATACATGGGTAGCCCATGATCCTTCCAGCCGTGGACACGTCCACTGTAAACACAGAGAATGACGTTTAATTTGCTGTTTAACAAAGTCTCCTTTCAGATGGCTGTGCTGGTACAAAACCAAAACATTTTCTTCCAAGATATTCAGACAACACCACATATATTCGAAATGAACAATTTTATCATTGTAATAAATGTTGAGCTTAATTTTTTTAATGTAATTTATTTACTGTTTAGTGTTAGACCTCCTTGGTGAGAAGTATGAACAGTTAGAGGAGTTTTGGAGGTCACTATGTAATATTTTACCATTATCTGAATTCAATGTGTCTTGAAACCTGATATATTCTATATTCTTGAATATAGATTATTCTCAGAATCTTCTAGTAATTGATAATAAGTCTGTTTTCCGTGCATACTCCACATTCTTGTGTGCCTGGAGCTGCATCCATAATTCAATGCATATCAGTGTACTGTATGTGTAAATGAAGTGGCCTAAAATTCAGTAGTTTTAATATTAAAACTTACATATTCTTAATGTAGATTAAAAACATACCAAAGACAAGCAAGGGTTGGAAGTGATCGCTGGAGATTGTCTAATCCAATATACCTGCAGATCTCCTCATCAGTCTCCAGGCTAAACAGCCCCAGCTCAGCTGCTTTTCGTAAGGCAGATGCTCGATCCCTCTGATCATCTTAGTAGCTCTAAACTTTCTCCATTAGCTCCCTGTCCCTGTTGAGCTGGGGAGCCCAGAGCTGGACACAGTACTCCGGATGTGACCTAACTGACACAGAGGCAGGAGAACATTCCTCAACCTGCTTGACACACTGTTGTTAATACACCTTAAGAGTCTACTGGCCATCTTGGACACAAGGGCTCATTACTGGGACATGGGTAGCCTGTGGTCCACCAGTACCCCCAGCTCCTTTTGCCTAGAGATGCTCTCAAGCAGGTCTATCCCCAATCTGTTCTCTTGCAGGCATTTGTTCTTTCCACTCTACACTTGTCCTTTGGGAACTTCAAGTTTCTCTCCACCCAGCTCTACATCCTATACAGATCACATTGGATGGTAGCCCAACACTCCAATGTGTCAGCCCCTGCTCCCAGCTTTGTGTCATCAGCAAACTTGCTGAGGGTACACTTTGTCCCTCATCCAGGTAGTTGAAAATATTGGATAGGACTGGACCCAGTACTGACCCCTGAGGAACACCACTGGACACAGGTCTCCAACTTGGCTCTGCCCCACAGAGTTACACTGTCTGTCGCAAGTATAACTATTAGATCACCTGAACCTTTCAGCTGTATGAATACTTACTTTTTCTTGTGAGATGATGGTGAAATATCTGGGGGGAAATACTGTGACTCATTGTCCAATCACTTGTTTTCAGGTGCTATTTGTTATTAGCTTAGAGTTTTAGCAAGGTCTTTATTTATTAGTCAATTCAAGGAAAACATCAGGGGACAACATGCACTGTAAGGGGATTGGCTCAGGGTCATCACTTCAGTAATGTCATGGATGAAAATTTTGTTGATTCCTGTTTTGTGTATGCTTTATACATCCATCCATAGTAGTTGTCTTGTCCCTTCAGTCACAGAAAACAGTTCCTAAATAATGGGGCTGCCTTTTGTGAAAGAAGATACTTTTTAATTTATTTCTTTTTTTTAATAAACTCCCAAGTCCTAACCTAACATGCTGCTCAGAGAGATTGTGGAATATCATTCTCTGAAGATATTGAAAACCCTTTTGGATGCTACACCTGCTCTAGGTGACCGCAGGTGTTTGGAACAGATGAACTCTAGAAATCCCTTCCAGCTCTTAGTATGCTGTGAATTCCTGAGAAGCAAGGCTGAGAAACAGTTCTTTTGTTAATCTAGACAGACATTCATAAACCTTATCTTAAACTTGTTTCCAAAAACCAGAGCATGTGATGATTATTCAGCTACTGCACAATTCACCAGTGACAGAATTAACAAAAAAACCCAAAACAAACCAACTTGCTTTAAAATGCAAAATATGGCCAGTGACAAGTAAATGAACCTGAAATATATAATTCTGTATATTTGGGGCAAGGATAATGACTGGAAAAATGTAAACCATGAACACTGTTCCTAATAATCCCTGTGTGGCTTGTAGTACCATCTGGCAGGTAATACCATCTCTCCTCCAGCCTGTACACCCTTCTTCATCTCTCACAGTTGTAAACTAATCATAATTTCACAGACGCAGTTATTGTTTTTTCTTTCTCAAGGCTATTACTGAGGTCCTCTCCCTTTGCTGTTGTCCTCAGCAACTTCAGACTGACTGAGACTCACCTTCAAACCTCATCTGTCAAGCCTTCCTACAGCTGGCTCACATTTGGCCTTGCTGAGACTTGTTTGATTTAATTAAAATGCACTCATCCAGAACTCTGGGCACAGTAGTGATTGCTCACCTTGCAGAACCTTAATTTCTATGATTATTTGTACATTGTTTTTTCTGTATGTCTGGAACAAACTCCTCCTTCAATTGCAAAAAGCAACCTAAAATTCATCCCTCAAAAAATCCCCTTTTGAATCTTTGATAGGGCTTCACTGCCAAACACCTATTTTTGCCTTCTTTAGCCAGGCCAGTATTTAGTTTCAGTCAGTAAAGAAACAAACTAATGTTGTTAGGAATGTTTATGGCCAGTTCAAACTTTGAGTATCTGTTCATCTGTGGATTCCTTTTTCCTTTGGCAAAGTTAAGATTCTGATGTTACTGTCAGGAGAGTAGCTTCATGATAACATCAATTCCTGTGCTTGTCTAAGCAAAATGAGTGTTATCTAAGTAGCTTTCTAGTATGAGGATTTAGCAGATAGAACAGAGTGTCTTCCTAAGTGGTTAATCATGCTTTATGATGTAATAATAAAAACGAAACATATCAAAAAGCTGAGACTTTCTTATACACAGACACTTGGCTTTGTTTTAAAGAGCCAGGAACATCAACAGCATTCTGTAAAAGATTAATAATTCAAGCAATTAGGAACCTGAAAACAAAGCAGGCATTAACCCTTTGGACATGTTTGTTTTCAAACAAGGGGGCTTTCTTATCCCTTTTTATTCATTTTCTTAGTTCTTTTTCCATTTCCAGTTCTGCTCCTCCAAGTTTTTCTCATCCTTTCTTCCCACTCCATCCTAGTACATCCTAGCTCCTACTCTGTGCATATTTCTCAGACACTGTGGTTTTTATTTCATGTGTGGCCTTTTTTGTGTGCTTTAGCCATGCTCTGACATCCTGCAACTTACTCCTCACTACAAGCAATATGAAGAGAAATATGTCTGCTCATCTGCCCTTTTTATTTTTAAAGTCCTCTGTAGTGTGAGAAGACTGACAGAAGTAAACATCACAGAAAACAGCAGCTATCAACTTTTGGTCAGGTGAATTCTTCCCTCAGTAACTGCTCCAATTTTCTTTGAAATGTGCTCATAGAAGGCCTGGATCTTTTAACCCAGCAATCTGTCAAGACCTGATACTATCTGGACTGCCTGGTGCTGCCTCTGGAGCCTCTACAGAGACCCCTAATGCTCTCTTTTTTGTGCTTAGAGAGGAGGATAAGTTTCTTGCTTATACAGGGTGAACAGTCATCATTGCTAATGGAAGAAGAATTACGTGGGTGAGTAGTTACTAGGACCCGAACACAGGACTTTGGTTATAATGTCCATGGGATGAGTGCAGAGGGAAAGCAGTTTTTCTCACAAAAATGCTCAGTTGTTTTCTTGAAATGCCAACAACACTATGGTTGGCGCATGGCCATTAAGAGTGCTGCCACCAAAACTGTGGGCAGAAAATGGACAACCTCAAATTCGATCAACTGTGATTGCTTACACAACACTTGAAAGCGAAAATGAGGGGGTCAGGCTAGAACAATGTTCAAGGAACTCAGTGACTGTCAGAAGATTCCTAGTTACAAAGCTGTTCAAGAAAGATACCTTAAAAAGGGGGTTCTTTAAAGTAAGACTACCAGCACATTTCTAAAATTTATGTTCCAGCAGAACCATTTCTAAAAAATACTATTTTTTTGTTTTCCCATTAGGATATAAAATCATAGGTGTTATGTATCTAGAACAAGATATTTGTCAGAAAACATTATGCAGGTGACAAAGATTTTGAGAGAGTTCAATATATTACCTGGATTTTCATGTTAAAATGGCATTTTGGCTAAATGTCTTCATTTCTTTCATTAATCTAGCTTTGGGTCACATTTTTTTCCTCTCAGTTGTGGCTGCTAAAGACAGGTATGCATAACAGTTCAGCTGTACAGTACTCCTTTCTTTTTTCCTGCAGGCAGAGTTTTGTTTTGATGCTTTATTTGTTGTTAGCATAATGAAGTATTGTTCTGTCAGCTTCAAATTACAATTCTGTAGTTTTCACTCTGCTTTGACAGTAATTTCAGTCCCAGAAACTCAAGCATTACTTGAAGGTTGTTAAAACTGGTATAATACTCTTGAGAAAAGGAAGATACACACATATTTTTTTATTAATATTGCTTTTGTTGTGGAAGTCTTTGGAGTACTAATCTAGGCTCTGTAATCAGAAACGCTAAAACATATTTAATGGTTTTAATTTTAAATTCCTAGTTTGGGAAAACTCTAATTCATAATCAAAATGTTAGTTTATCTTCAGGAGGCTTGATTCAGAATTTTTTTATGGGTGTGGTGGGTCAAGACCACAATTAAAAAAAAAAAAAAGAAAGGAAAAGAAAATGCAACTAGATCTCGATGAGATCTTGGATAGAATTTGCCAGACAATGGATAGCTTATGGGAAATGAAAAAAAGGTTTATTAACTCTATAACTTGATACAGAAAGAAGAAAGCAAGTCAGTGCACACATATTCTGAGACAAATACAATGGAAGATTACTACCATATTGGTCCTTGGGTTTTGGGGTTTTTTTTACATCAGAGACCTCAGGAAAGCAAGTCAGTCAAGTAGAAAGGGGTACAACCACCCTTTCTTCTATTAAATCTGAGGGGCCCTCCAGGTCCGTTATGACTTTAACATCTCGATCTGTACATGTCGAACCCTCCACTGTTCCAGACCAGCTCTAGGAAGTGTATTAGTGACAAAGTGCATTCAAGTTCAGAATTCTTTATTTTTCTCATAAATCTTGACATAATACCCAGCCTAGTGTGAGACTGTGATAATTAAACTACACTGAAGGCTGTGTGCTTCACGGATCATTGGCTATGCTAATTACCTTTTACTAGGACTGTCACGAATATTTGTGTTGTAGTAAGCAATGGAATAATTTCATGTACTTGGCAAAATCAGTAATTAGGAAGGTATTGTAATTATAATTCATATTTTTTAATAAAATAGTTTTTTCCTCCATATTGCAGTTGAATGAAACAAAACTGGATGAGTTCCTGTGTGACTTGGTTTAGGTGATCCTGCTGTTGCAGGCAGATTGGACCAGATGATCTTTCGAGATCCCTTCCAATCTGTAGTGATTCTATGATTCTATGATAATATAAGTAGGTCCAAGTCCTCTGTTCACTTAAAGTGTATTTGAACTGTGTGACATCTTTTTTCCCGTTGCAGTTGATTTTACATGTTCTTTCTCTAACTTGAAACAAACTATTCAAAGCCTGAATTAGATAAATAGATCTAGTTTGTGTAGTTCAGGAACTGCTGATAGATAGTTCATCAGGAGAAGGCAATACAACAGAAAAAGGGGTAATAGTTTTAAACTAAAGGAGTGGAGATTTAGGCTCGATATAGGGAAGAAAGCTTTCACAGCGAGGGTGGTGAAACCTGGCACAGGTTGCCCAGAGAGACAGTAGATGCTCCATCCCTGGAAACATTCAAGGCCAGGTTGAATGAGCAACCTGATCTAGGGGGCGATGTCCCTGCTCACCGTAGAGTTGCTGGACTAGGTGATAAAAAGGAACAAGTGACGATGATCTGACTCTTGTTTGCCTACTTCAAAATGCCGTATTAGAAATTACAAAGCTCTTAACTTGCTTCTGCCTCTGATGCTGTAGGTGTTCTCCAGTACACAGAGGTGTGCAGATTGCTTATCTGATCAAATGCAGGGCCTGCACTGTAGTTAACAATGCAAATGCAGAGCCGGGGCAAAGCTCTTTATGTAAGCACTCCCTTAAGAGCAACACTATGTTTTTCTGAAGATGTAATTTAAAAATTATATTCCACTTTATATTAGAAGAAATGTGTCTGGTGATTTCCCAGGGAGCAAAGATGACCTTTTGGTTGTAGCAGCACTAAAATCACTTCTACAGAAGTTTGAGTAATTTGAGTATTTTTAGTTTTTATCTCTTCTGATGATATTTTAGGGTTGATTTCATTTTCCTGCTGCATTGGTTTTACCAGTATGCCTTGTTTTGTTTAAGATTTCTTGTTCTTTAGTACACGAAATGAAAAATATTCTTGCAGAACTGTTACATATTTATTGAAACACATATGAGTCCCAGTTTTTTAGCTTGAGATGGTTGTTCTGAATCTGGTTCTGGATCAGAAATAATTTTTCCACTGTTAAGGTATACTGTGTGCTTACATGGAAAAATGTTAAAGCCTGATTCTTGGGATGGATGTCTACCAACAGTCAAGAGTACTCAGTATGACAACCTTCAGCTTGTCCAGACATCTGGATTTCAAAGCAGAGCTATTATGATTCAGAAGTGTGGTATCATATGGGGCAGGCTGATGTGACTTTCTAATATACCTTTCTTGTAATAAAATTGTTGTCCTGACTATCTTGGGACCTTAGGTTACATCAAAGAAGAAATTTGCCCATCCTTGTCATAGTTTAACATGATGGGTCTCTCAGCCTGTTCAGTATTTCAGTGGTCCCTCCTATATCATACTTGTCAGCAGATGTTTTTAAATGCAAAGTTAGTGTTATATTCCTCCCAGTCACTAATTGTCTAGCTGCTTAAATATATTCTGTATTTAAACATTTGAAGCTCTGCAATGATCTTTTGAGGTCCCTTCCAATCCCTAACGATTCTATGATTCTATGATATTAAGTTGGCATTTCTAGCTATAATGGATTCATCTCAATGATTTGAATACGTTTAAAACCTTGAGGCGGCTTCATCGGTAGTTATTACTTTAGAAATCTCTGATATTAGAAGTGGCATCTATTACTTGCTCATACTTCATTTGTAGTGATTGGTATCAAATGATATTCACATAGATGACATCAAGTAGAAAAGTCAAATAGCTTAGTCCAGTGTGTGAGCTCTGGCAGAATTGACTACACCTAAACAAGCTGGACCAGCAATACATCTGTACTTAAAAACACAAACCCTTTCACTCTAACAGTTGAAAACTGTTTATGCAGTTTTGATAGTATTTTTTGTTTTCTTCCCTACCCTACGGTTACCACTGGACAAAGCAGGTCACTCTTTCTTTTTATAACATATTTGTGCATGTTGGAAGAATATTACTGTGTCACTACTCAGTCTTCTCATCTTTAAACAAATGAAATTCTATTTCTAGAACTATTGCTTGCAGGTTATGTTTTCTATTCTTTTTCGAATCCTTTTGACACTTCCCTACAATTTTAATCATTTTATCTCCATCTTCTTCCAAGTGTTGTTGTTAAAAAAGACATTGCATTACTTGGAACTCAGTGGTGCTGAATTGAGCAAAATTATTACATCTTTATCTGCTCAGCTGCTGCTTAACTTTTACTCTGTGTGTTATGACTGTGTTTGATTGCTGCTTTCCAGATATAACACTTTGTATTTCCTTCTGTTGCATTCTAGCTGGCTGCTGAAATTTCAAAACCTAGCCTAAAAATAATTTTAATTCAGAATCCAATTTGCGTAGAATCCCTCTGCCTTAGTCTTACAGACAAAGTTTGCTCATCTTTGTCATTACTAGTGGAACTGCTGAAAATAGCTTAGTAGATCTCAGCCCTCTTAGTCCTGTATCAAGTCCCACTTGAAATCCTCTTCCAGTCTGACAGCAAATCATTGATAATTGTTCACTGAGAGTGCTTGTCCACCCACCTGATGGTGATTACATCTCCTGCCTTAGCTTATTTATAATAGTGTTATTTGGAATAATGTCAGAAGCTTTAATTCAAAGTCAGGATATATCATATACACAATTTCCTCTTTGTCCAGCTAAGTTGTCAGAGAAATAAAGTAGACTGGATTGACCTGATTTGTTTTTGACAGATGCACACAGGTTGTTTTAGTATCTTCTGGATAGAATTAACATTTATATATATGTTTAATGTTTAATAATTGACCCTAACATTATTAGTTTAACTATGATGTTCTCTATTAACCATCAGAAGTTCTTAGTGTGGTGTGTTTTTTTCTTCCTCTACATGTTCTTGATATAAATACTTACTAATATTCAGAACTCCTATGGCTAATTTCCTAAAAATTCCAAAATAAATATTTTCAGTGTCTGTTCCAATGCTTATATTTGACTGATCTGCATCTTCTTGCAGTATGTTTTCTTCTTCAGTGCAGTTTATTATCATTAATTAACTTGACAAATTGTGAAGTGTCACTTTCTTTTTTCATGTGAAGACGTAGAAAAAAGGCAATGAAGATGTTACCTTTTTTTATAATTTGCATTTGGTCTCTCTTCTCTTTTTTTTGCATTCTTTTGTTTTCGTCATTCAAATATAGTTATAGACCCTTTCAATTGCTTCTGGTCTTTGTTATAATAAAACCTTTTCTTTTTTTAGCACACTACTCTTTATATTTCTTTTCATATGGAACATAAACAACTCCTTTATACTCAGTGATACGTGCTCATTGCCGTGATTCTGTCATTCAATTTCTGCTTTCAGATCGTTAAAAGCTCCTAGTTCAACCAGAAAGATCTCTAACATTCCTTCCTCTATTTCCTTCATATACATATAATTTCCCTTTGTGCATTTGATACAATAAGCCTGGTCTTCCTAATTGCAATATGTTCAAATCATATGCTCAGATTAGTTAAAATTAGTTACTGTGTTTCTGCACTTACCAGGATGTATTCTTCAAATAAGCTACTAAACAAATATACATTTTTTTCAGAGAAAAAGCAAGACAGATTTTGAAGTGTACACAAAAATATTAAAAACATGGTACTGATAATAGCAGAAACAGCAAAAGCTTCAGCTTTCAGAGAATCACATCACTTAGACTAGCAAGTTCTTATTTGTTTGAACTTCTCTGTAGCTGTTCACAAGAACAATCAGCTTTCCTGTACTTGATTTTGTTTGGGACATAGCCAATTGCCTTGCATTTTGTCTTCCTAAAGGTTAAGAGTAGGTCTCAGCAGGAATTGGAAGATATTGTCTCTCAAATAGACAGATGCTGTCTATCATATTATCAGTTACAACTTTGGTTTATGCAAGATAGCAGCTCTTGGCAGTTGTAGAGCCTGAAATTCAGTAGGAACCAGCAGCTGCTTTAATCAATGTCCCTAATGGTACTGTCATCTGTAGTTCTTGTTCCTACATCAGCCTTTGCTTCACAGAACTACCTAGCTACCTATATTTTCTCAGCATCACTACCTTTGCTTGTTTACTCTAATTTAGATTTGCTTTTCAGGAATCACTTGTGTTGGGTTTTTTTGTGTCTATTATCCTTATTTATTTTACTCACACTTCCGGTTATTTTAAATATTAACTATAATAGCTGTTTTCCCAATTCATTTTCTCCTTCCAGATTATCAGTAAGTTTGTCACTCTTAATTACACAAATCTGACACCGCAGCTCTGTGGATCAGTAAAAAGAAAGCTCTGTCCATCCCAACTTTCTTTTTCAGATCTCTGGTTACTGGTCTCTTCCCACTTCCTGGATGTAGAGGAGACATACTAATCACAGAGCACAGCACTTCTGTTTGGTTTGTGCCTGCCTTACAAAATGAATCATAGCACTCCGGTCAATACTGCAATTCTGTGATTTGTCTCACAAAGAAATGGTGAAAACAATCTTTCCTTAACTTTGGCTGTTTAGGAAGGCAGGTGAAATGTTCTATCTGAAGAGAAAGTGATTTCACAAATTCCAGTATAGCACTATGTAGGTCAGCTTGTACCAAAGCTTTAAAATACAAGTAGCAACTTGTTTGAGTCAGGAAATAATTTGTAAGCTACAAACTGTGGGCACCAGTTATTTTTCAGTCAGCTGAAACAGTTCCTTCTCTATAGGAAAAATGTTATCATTCAGCAGCAGACACCAATAGTTCACTTGAGAATTTTTGCCAGACAGTGTTATATGGATTTTCAAATAATATCTCCCCATTCATCATGATGCTGTTTGCAGTAAAGTCAGAAAGCGTTTTGTGTGAATTTATTCTAATCTTTTCATGCAGTTTTTGAGAGCTAATCAGGAAGTGTGACTATCCCTACTCTGATTACCTAATTTGTTACGTTCTGTCTACTCCTGTTTTCACAAGTGACAATATTTTATGGGATGTGAAAGACAACACACATGTGTTTCTTCACAACAAATTTGCAAGAGGTCTTGATTTTGCTGACCTTAATCCTTTACATACTCATTTACATAGATATGGATCCTCTTTGGCTCCACTCATGTGAGTTTATCTGGGTTTTTTTGATATATATGTATAACACCAGTTGACATGTAATCTTACCAAAGGAAAGGCAAGTGTATAATTTAAATAATTTTCAAAAGCAAGAAGTAATAATAGTTATTTCGATGCCTGAAGAAGGAAATTCTAACCATTAGGGGTTTGCTGAAATACTCTGGAAAAAAACTGGGAAAATCTCAAACTCTAGAAAAATTGCCTGTATCTTGCAGTCCCTAGATGCTTTCTACAGAAGGTCACAAATGTGGTGGTTTTTCTTTTCTGAGACTGAAGTTGAGGTGGTGGAGTCTGCTATGGAGGAATGCTCAGCTTCCTCAGCTGGGACAGAACACAGTGTGAAGGCTGCTTTGAGTATCGGAAGGGATGCATACAACAAAATTCTCTGAAAGATTAGCTCTGAGGCAGTCCAGAATGGACACTCAATGTTAATCAAAATATTTGACTTTTTCTCCTCATTATTGCTTGGTTCTTCATTGTAGTACTGGTAGTATTTTTAAAGCTAGTAGATCTAGCACTTAAGGCCATGGTCTATGGGTTAGGGAGATGTTGGGGTGAGGGCTGGACTTGATGATCTTAGAGGTCCTTTCCAGCCATAATGATTCTATGATTCATGAATAAAGTAGAGCATAAAGAAATCACTTTATTAAAATCTCTTAAACTCTGAAGTTGAAAAATCTGTGAGACTGATAATTACAGACATGGTTTGACTGCTGTTTGGGAGAACAGAATATTTGGTAGATGAGTTTTAAGTGATCACCCATCATCATGAGTTCTGAGTGAAGTCGAAACCCAGTGGAAAATAGAAACAGATCATGTTACTAAGGTCTAGTAAAGCTAGAATGGCAAATTGAAGTACCACAGGAAACTTTTTTCTTGCACTTCCTAACTACTGAAAGACTCACTTATGAAGATAATGTTTCTTGATGCATTTTTGTGTGCATAGATAATACATGTTTGCAGCTGGTTGGTTGTGATTGAAAGTCTAATTAGTGGTCACGCTGCCTACTGTTTTTCAAATGAAATAGGTGTGGGTTTTTCCTTTTCACTTATTATGTTGACTGGTTTATTTTATTGACTTTCCAGGATATTAAATTTTTCATTGTGGGCGGTATATTCTGTCCAAAAGGAGAAAAACCAAAGCACAGCAGAGCTGATACTTGAGTAGAAGCTGCGAGCAGCAGCTATAGGCTGTGGACATATACTTGAGCCTGAACACTTCAGTTTGTTAATCTGGGAATGTATATCAGCTTTCTGCCAAAGAAAACTGTGTAGAGGATGATGAGAGCCTCTCAACCACTGTAATTAGGAGCAGAAACTGCTTCAGTTAGGAGCATAGGCCATAGTTCCTATGGGAGAACTGTGTACACCATAACGAGAAAGAGAAAGCTGGGACAGTGCTACCTACAGAAAACATGCGAAAACGAAATAGTGGGACCAAAGAAAGTCCTCATAGCAACCTCACCATGACTTCTAGCACAAACTGAAACCCACTATGTGGCTGTGCATAAAATAGTGAACTCAGAGCGTGTTGGGAAAGTATCAAGGATATGCTTCAGGGCACAGTTCAATCATTCTGCCTCTTGCCTCTGACAGACTGAACATCCCTCTCCTTATAGCCATATCTGAAATACTCTGCAAAAATGAAACGCAGATTAGAAGTTACATCCAATGAAGCCAGCTGCTCCCTCCAGCAAGGCAGTGCATCATCACATGAAACAAGTTCTTAAGAATCTTTATGTTAGAAACACCTTTCCACTGGACTGTGTGGGAGGGATGAGTAACAGGCTCTCATTGTGTTTCACTTACGTAGTCTTTTCTCGTCAGAATGGATACATGGTAATTTTCTCACTTCTCGGCAGCAGACCACTTGCTTTGTAATTCATCAAAACTGGCTATTTATATAAAAGTGTTAACATTTATTTATGGTACTTCAGATTTGAAGTGTTGGCATACCTGTGCTGAAATATTTACTAGAATTTTCATATATATTTTAAAATATTTAATATACATCTAATGGGGAAAAGCTACATAGGCTCCAGAACCTGTGTAGTACATAAATTACCAAAAGCTTTGGTGCAAAGTAGTTCAAGTGCTAATACTGTCTATCTTTACTATCTATCTTTAACTGATAATTTGAGACACAAAGAATTGTTGAAAAAGCAACCCATGTAGTTATAATGTCTTTGAAAATAATTAACTATGAATGTCGTGTTCCCTGAGGGAATCCTGTTTCTCTCTCATGATTGATAGTTTCTGCTTTCAGATTTTTTTTCTTTTTCTGATATCATCACAGTAGATAGTTTCACATTGTTCTTTTCATGCCTGAGTATTATGACCTTTGCATCAGCTTTTCTAGATAGGTAAGGTACTATCCCTTTTATGCCTAATGCACACATGATATCAAACGTATAGACTAAAGATATTCTCCAAAAATCATGAGAGTTCTTGATCCCAGATGTAAGACATCAAGCAAGGAAGAAAAGAGACCAGCATGGCTGAGGCAAGAAGACAAGAAGGAATTGCACAGACAGTGGAAACTAAGACGTGTATCCTGGGAAGAGTATAGGAATACTGCCTAGTGTGTAAAGATGGGGTCAGGGAAGCCAAAGAACAAGTGCAGCTGAGCCTGGCCAGGGATGCACAGAGTAACAAAAAGGGCTTTTACAAGTACATCAATCAAAAACAGGAGGTGTGCCTCCTCTGATGAGTGAGAGTGGTAAATTAGTAACAACAGATGAGAAGGCTGAGGTACTCAACAATATTTTTGCCTCAGTCTTCACCAGCAGCCTCTCTCCTCACACCTCCTAAGTAGAGACACAGCAAGATGGGGACTAGGTGGGCAAAATCCCTCCCTTTATAAAGGAAGATCTGGTTCATGACCACCTGAGAAACCGGAATATACATAAGTCTATGATACTTGATGAGATGAAGCCCAGAGTCTATAGGAATTGGCTGATGTAGTTGCCAAGCCACTCTTTATTATATTCCAAAAGTCATGGGAGTCGGGTGGAATGGAAAAGTCACTGGAGGAAGGAAAACATCACATCCATTTTTAAAAAGGCTAGAAAGGAAGACCCTGGCAACTACCAGTCTGTCAGCCTCACCTCTGTGCCTGGGAAGATCAAGAAATGGATCCACATAGAAGATGTGATAAGGCACAGGGAGGTCAAGGAGGTGATTTGAGACAGCCAGCATGGCTTCACTAAGGGCAAATCCTGACTGATCAACCTATTGGCTTTCTGTGATGAAGTGATTACATCAGTGAAGAAGGATGAGCTACAGACATCATCTATCTGTAGTTCTGTAAGGCCTTTGACACAGTTCCCCACAACATCCTTCTCTTTAAATTGGCAAAATACAAATTTGATGGGTGAACTGCTCAGTGGATAAGAAATTGGTTGGTTAATTGCTTCCAGATGTTAATGGCTGAATATCTAGATGGAGAGTGGTCAAGTGGTCAAGTCTTTCAGGGATCTGTACTGGGACCAGTGCATTTCAATATCTCAATTGGTGATACAAACAGTGGAATTGAGTGCACCCTCAACAGATTTGCAGATGACACCAAGCTGAATGGTGTGGTCAATAAACCAAAGGAGGAGGATATCATCCCGAGGGACCTAGGCAAGCTGGAGAAGTGGGCCATTATGGACCTCAGGTTTAACATGGCCAAGTATGTGGTCTTACTCTCGAGTTAGGGCAGTCCTTGATACAGGCTGAAAAATTATGAGATGGAAAGCAGTCCTGCAGAGAAGGACTTGGAGGTACTAATGGACAAAATGCTGAAAATGAGCCAACAATGTTGGCTCACAGCTCGAAAGGCCAGTCGCATCCTAGTAAATACTGACTTTCTAGCACAGAGAGGATTTTTCAGATATTTTACTAATCAGGAGTTAATTAAAAGTGTGAAGGACAAAAGACTGTTATTTCTTTTTTTTTTTGCAGTCTTGTGGTTTAATGTTTTCTCCAGTGGCAAATTCATTGCATTCTACCTGATTTTTTAGCACTCAAAGACCATTTTCCATGGTTGCAGCTTCATTTTTTTTTTTAATCTAATAGTCAAAAACTGTGATATCAAAATATTTTCCAAAAAGACGTTATTAGCTAAAAAATATTGCACTACTGACAATGAAATATTATGAAAGTATGAAGTGGAGCAAATATCTTTTTTAAAATTTGAATTGTTAAAGGCAGTTCCTGAGGCAATGAGTTAAATATTGTTAGAGCAGGACCAGTGTATGATGGGAGCAATTCTTTCAGTCACAGGGAAGAATACCAAAAGAGGAAGGAAGACCCACCTGATTAACATATGGCTGAGAGCATGGTGCCACCAACAGGATTTTTGGGTTTTTGAACACGGGGAGTTTTATGCTGTGTGGGATCTGCAAGAGAAAGATGGATCTCATCTGTCTCAAAGGGGGAAAAGAATCGACATCTGAACTGCCTGGGCTGATTGAAAGGATTTTAAACTAGGTTTGAAGAAGGAAGGGGATAAAACTGGGCCCACTAGAGTTAAGCCTAACAGTGACAAGCCATTGCTAAGACCCACCTAGTGGATTATGGAAAAGTGGTGGATGTTGTCTACCTGGACTTCAGTAAGGCACTTGACCCCGTTTTCCACTGCTTGAGAAGCTGGTGGCTCACGACTTAGACGGGTGGACTCTTCGCTGGGTTAAAAACTGGCTGGATGGCTCAGCCCAGAGAGTTTTGGTAAATGGAGTTAAATTCAGTTGGTGACCAGTCACAAGCAGGGCTCATTTTTGGGTCCAGTCTTGTTTAACATCTTTATTAATGACCTGGATGAGGGGATCAAATGCACCCTCAGTAAATTTGCAGATGACAGGAAATTAAGCAGCAGTGACAATATAGTTGAGGTGCTGCAGAGGGATTTGGACAGCCTGGAGCAATAGGCTGAGGCCAATGGGATGAGGTTTAAGAAAGCCAAGTGCCAGGTCATCTGTCATAACAATCCCCAGCAGCACTACAGGCTTGGGGAAGACTGGGTGGAGAGCTGAGTGGTGGAAAAGGACCTAAGGGTGTTGGTTGACAGCTGGCTGAACAGGAGCCAGCAGTGTGCCCAGGTGGCCAAGATGAACAGCATCCTGGTCTGGATCAGGAATGGGGTAACCAGCAGGAGTAGGGAGGTGATAGTGACTACTGTGTGAGCATTGTGAGTACATTGTGAGCACCTTCAGTACTGGGTCCGGTTATGGATGACACAGTATAAGGCAGCTATTGAGGTGCTGGACTGCATCCAGAAAAGGGCAATGAGGTTGAGGAGAGGTCTGACCAAAAGGCCCTGTGAAGAGCAGCCGAGAGAGCTAGGCTTATTTAGTCTAGAGAAAAGGTGGCTGAGAGGCAACCTTATTGCTCTCTACAACTACCTAAAAGGAGGTTGTAGCGAAGCTGGTGCTGGTCTCTTGTCCCTAATTACTAATGATAGGGTGAGAGAAAATGGCCTCAAGTTGCATCAGGAGAGGTTTACATTTGATATTGGTAAAAAGTTCTTTACTAAGAGAGTGGCTGGGCACTGGAACTGGCTGCTCAGGGAGGTGGTAAAGTCACCATCCCTGGAGGTATTTTTAAATATAGTAGATCTAGCATTTAAGGCTGTGGTCTATGGATTAGAGAGGTGTTGGGATGAGGGCTGGACTTGATGATCTTAGAGGTCCTCCTTTCCAGCCATAATGATTCTATGGTTCTTTGATTCTATTAGTTCAATATGTATAATGGTACACAGTGCTGCTATACTATGTCAAATACACATAAAACTGATTTCTCTTTCTGCTGTAACTGAATTCTAAATGTAATAAATCTATGAGAAAACAAAAGGGAGGGTTTATGTGTTTGGTTGGAGTTTTTTTTCTGTTTAATTTCTGCATTGTATGGATGAATTTCTGTCAGAAGTTTTACTGCTTACTGTAAATCATTCCTATATATTCAGTACTGCACTTGTTAACGAATGCTAAAGCTGATAGTTTTTTTCAAGCATTTAATTAGTTTATAGGAATATCTGCTCTAGAAAGCTATATTATTACCTTATAAGCCATCTTTCACTAGGAATATTATCATAAGATACTCAACACAGAGATACATAAAGTGAAGCAGATGAAGATGAATTTTACTCTTTTTACAGAAAAACATGAGCTTATATCAGCTTCAAAGAATGAGGAAAGTATAAATCTGCCATGAAGAAAGGATTGGTAAAAGACCAAGCATAATAAAGAGGGTTTATCTGTAGATGTGATTATAAGGTAGGCAACAAGTCAGTGAAGTCAGAAGTGAGAACCTTTTATTTCTAGGAATAAGCAGTTTCTGAGCACTCAAGAAGTTTGGAAGGAGAGATTTTGAAAAAATACAGTGGATTTAAAAGTTTGGTGGTGTAAGGATAAGGTTTGTGTATGAGACACATGAAAGGAGAAAATTTGAAAAATCAAAGTGACTTCTAAAAATTCTGATCTGAGACAAAGGGTAGGTGTGTGCGTGGTGTGCAGTGGGGAAGCAGGATTTGCAATTTGCACTGTTTCAGAAGTTCTCTGTGTCAATCTTCGTAAGAAAGGCACAGAAGTAAGAGTGTAACTGCTTACCTCAGCATTAAGATAATTCTGCCTTAGAATTGCCTAGTTGTCATCACTGACTTTACAGGGAACCTAGATGATGAGGGCAGTAACAAGATTTGTATTAGGTACCTGTATTTGTTTGGAGAAACACTCTGTCCCTCTCCATCCTGTCTTTCTACAATAATTTGCATTTTTGTAGCTTACCTTGTAACCCAAGAAGAAAAAGCATGTGAGTCTAAGCGAATAGGTNTAAATGGAGTTAAGTTCAGTTGGTGACCAGTCACAAGCAGGGCTCATTTTTGGGTCCAGTCTTGTTTAACATCTTTATTAATGACCTGGATGAGGGGATCAAATGCACCCTCAGTAAATTTGCAGATGACAGGAAATTAAGCAGCAGTGACAATATAGTTGAGGTGCTGCAGAGGGATTTGGACAGCCTGGAGCAATAGGCTGAGGCCAATGGGATGAGGTTTAAGAAAGCCAAGTGCCAGGTCATCTGTCATAACAATCCCCAGCAGCACTACAGGCTTGGGGAAGACTGGGTGGAGAGCTGAGTGGTGGAAAAGGACCTAAGGGTGTTGGTTGACAGCTGGCTGAACAGGAGCCAGCAGTGTGCCCAGGTGGCCAAGATGAACAGCATCCTGGTCTGGATCAGGAATGGGGTAACCAGCAGGAGTAGGGAGGTGATAGTGACGCTGTACTCTGCATTGTGAGACTGCACCTTCAGTGCTGGGTCCGGTTATGGATGACACAGTATAAGGCAGCTATTAAGGTGCTGGACTGCATCCAGAAAAGGGCAATGAGGCTGAGGAGAGGTCTGACCAAAAGGCCCTGTGAAGAGCAGCCGAGAGAGCTAGGCTTATTTAGTCTAGAGAAAAGGTGGCTGAGAGGCAACCTTATTGCTCTCTACAACTACCTAAAAGGAGGTTGTAGCGAAGCTGGTGCTGGTCTCTTGTCCCTAATTACTAATGATAGGGTGAGAGAAAATGGCCTCAAGTTGCATCAGGAGAGGTTTACATTTGATATTGGTAAAAAGTTCTTTACTAAGAGAGTGGCTGGGCACTGGAACTGGCTGCTCAGGGAGGTGGTAAAGTCACCATCCCTGGAGGTATTTTTAAATATAGTAGATCTAGCATTTAAAGCCGTGGTCTATGGATTAGAGAGGTGTTGGGATGAGGGCTGGACTTGATGATCTTAGAGGTCCTCCTTTCCAGCCATAATGATTCTATGGTTCTTTGATTCTATTAGTTCAATATGTATAATGGTACACAGTGCTGCTATACTATGTCAAATACACATAAAACTGATTTCTCTTTCTGCTGTAACTGAATTCTAAATGTAATAAATCTATGAGAAAACAAAAGGGAGGGTTTATGTGTTTGGTTGGAGTTTTTTTTCTGTTTAATTTCTGCATTGTATGGATGAATTTCTGTCAGAAGTTTTACTGCTTACTGTAAATCATTCCTATATATTCAGTACTGCACTTGTTAACGAATGCTAAAGCTGATAGTTTTTTTTCAAGCATTTCATTAGTTTATAGGAATATCTGCTCTAGAAAGCTATATTATTACCTTATAAGCCATCTTTCACTAGGAATATTATCATAAGATACTCAACACAGAGATACATAAAGTGAAGCAGATGAAGATGAATTTTACTCTTTTTACAGAAAAACATGAGCTTATATCAGCTTCAAAGAATGAGGAAAGTATAAATCTGCCATGAAGAAAGGATTGGTAAAAGACCAAGCATAATAAAGAGGGTTTATCTGTAGATGTGATTATAAGGTAGGCAACAAGTCAGTGAAGTCAGAAGTGAGAACCTTTTATTTCTAGGAATAAGCAGTTTCTGAGCACTCAAGAAGTTTGGAAGGAGAGATTTTGAAAAAATACAGTGGATTTAAAAGTTTGGTGGTGTAAGGATAAGGTTTGTGTATGAGACACATGAAAGGAGAAAATTTGAAAAATCAAAGTGACTTCTAAAAATTCTGATCTGAGACAAAGGGTAGGTGTGTGCGTGGTGTGCAGTGGGGAAGCAGGATTTGCAATTTGCACTGTTTCAGAAGTTCTCTGTGTCAATCTTCGTAAGAAAGGCACAGAAGTAAGAGTGTAACTGCTTACCTCAGCATTAAGATAATTCTGCCTTAGAATTGCCTAGTTGTCATCACTGACTTTACAGGGAACCTAGATGATGAGGGCAGTAACAAGATTTGTATTAGGTACCTGTATTTGTTTGGAGAAACACTCTGTCCCTCTCCATCCTGTCTTTCTACAATAATTTGCATTTTTGTAGCTTACCTTGTAACCCAAGAAGAAAAAGCATGTGAGTCTAAGCGAATAGGTTCCAAAATTTTCTTGTCAATTCATCTCTTTAATGAGAATAGTCTTTATTAAAACTGAATCATATGTTCCAGTGTTCAAAATTGGTATCTTCTGGCAAAAAAGCCAAACATGGAGGAAAGCAAACCCATAATCTACTCATAAATGCATGGTCCAAACTCTGTGTGAGAAGAGAACCCTTGCTGAGACATCTGCACCACAACAATTTCCCATTTTCCTTTCCATTTCTCAAGCAGATTGCACGGAGGTAATTATATGAATAATTAGGGCTCCTGTCAGCTGCCTTGTTTCACTCCAGGGCATTAAGATAACCTAAAGAAATATGGATTGTCAGTCACTCCCCTCTGTACTAAGCAGTGTCTATATTATTGTCAAACTAGAAGAGGGTGTCATGTCAGTAGATGACTGCAAGTGTGAATTCACTGGCTTGTGCAGTTCACTGAAGACCTTTAATTGTAGCCTTATTTGTCGTAATTACACAAGAGCATTAAGACAGATGAAATATAAGATCAGCTGTTAAGAAGTTTTGTAGTGGGTATTCTAGTATTCATTAGCTTTCCTGCTGAAATGCATGTCAAAGCCCCTTGAGCAGAATACTCCCAGTCTCTTGCCAGTTCCAAATTTTGTTTTCACTGTGTCACTTTGGTCTCTTGCTGGTCTTTCCTGTTACTGCTTTTCTCATACATTAATTTTAGAGTATGTGACACCACTCCTAATGAAATGTGTGGAGAATTAAGAGAGGCTGTTCTTGATGAGCCTGAATGCTAAACATATTACCACTTATGCGCCCACCTTGCTACTTTTACTTCTTATCAGCTTAAGGATATGTGGCTTCTCTGTCATTGTGTTGTGGTGTAATGGAGACAAAGGCCAATCTTCATGCCTCAGTTAAACAAAAGGTTTTTAGACGGAGTCATTTTAGGATTTTTTTCATTGGGATGGCCAGCTTGGGCTTCAGCAGAGATGCTAGGGTGTAAATGACTTCTCCTGACCCTCTCTCTTGCATCATGTGCTATATGTCACAGTATGGGGACAAGAACTAAAAAGTACCTTGTGACTCTGGAATCCAGTACCCTGCTGTTGCAGGCAGCCACATCACAAACGGCAGTAGAGGTGTAGAGTTATGCTATTAGATCATGGAAAAGCCTACCTTAAAGCTGTTTAGTGAGGTGTCCAGTGTTGTGTCAGTGCTGACTGGAGGGAATAATGAGTAAGAGGCTAGAAAGGTGTTAAATTTGACTAAAGTAGGAATAAGAAAGTAGGGGCTGAGGTGGATATAAAATGAAAGCACAAGAGGAATGTAATTGGAAAGGTTTGCCTTGGCAGAGAGCAGGCAGGGTAAATGTATATGCAAACCTTACATGCTTTGAACGAATGCACTTTGTTTACTGGGGCAAACTGAAAGTTTGTAAATAGATTAAATTGCTGACAGTTTAGATTTGATTATTCACCACTTGCAGTAAATTGCAAAATTGCAGCATATTTATCAAATCTTTTTTGCACAAGAAACCTCAACAACAGTTTTGTATGGTTAGCAGATCAAGAGAGGTTCTTCTCCCCTCTACTCTGAACTAGTGAGACCACATCTGGAGTATTGTGTCCAGTTCTGGGCCTCTCAGTTCAAGAAGGACATGGAGCTGCTGGAGGGAGTCCAGCATAGAGCAACGAGGATGATGAAAGAAGTAGCACACCACCCTTATGAGGAAAGGCTGAGGGAGTTGGGTCTCTTCAGCTTGGAGGAGACTGAGGGTTGACCTTATGAATGTCTACAAATATGTGAAGGGTGGGTGTCAGGAGGATGCAACCAGGCTCTTCTCCATGTCATCTAGTGATAGGACAAGGGGCAATGGGTGTAAGCTGGAACATAGGAGGTTCCACATAAATATGAGAAAGAACTTCTTCACAGTGAGATTGACGGAGCACTGGAACAGGCTGCTCAGATGAGTTGTGGAGTCTTCTTCTCTGGACATATTTAAACCTGCCTGGATATGTTGCTGTGTGACTTGGTCTAGGTAATCCTGCTGTGGCAGGCGTATTGGACTAGATGATCTTTCGAGATCCTTTCCAATCCCTAATGATTCTATGGTTTGTGAACTAGGAAAAGTACGGGCAGCAGGTTGTGTACAGCATAAACAAATGGATTTGGTCTCTATATGTGTATCTGCTGCTTAAGGAAAAGATCAGTCACAGAATAATCATAAAATGATTTACTGTGGAAGCGACCTCAGAGATCATCTAGTTCCAACATCCTTGACTTGGGCAATGATACCTCTCTATAGACGAGGTTGCCCAGAGCCCCATCTGACCTGGCCTTCAACACTTCTAGGGAGAGGGTATCCACAACCTGTTCCAGTGCCTCAGCACCCTCACAGTGAGGAATTTCTTCCTGAGATCTAATCTAAATCTGCCCTCTTTTAGATTGAAATTCATTCCTCGTTGTCCTATCACTGGAGTCCCTAAAAAAAAGTATCTCCCCATCTTTCCTGTACTTCAAGCACTTGAAGGCTGCTATACAGTCTCCCTGGATCCTTCTCTAGGCTGAACAGTCCAAATTCTGTCTCAGCCTGTCTTCATAGGAGAGGTGCTCCAGCCCTCTGGTCAATCTTGTGGCACTCCTCTGGACTTGCTCCAACAGTTCTGTGTCCTTCATGTGTTGGGAACTCCAGATGGATTCTGTAGAATTCTCATCAGAGCAGAGTAGAAGGGCAGAATCACTTCCCTTGACCTGCTCATGACACTTCTTTTGATACAGCCCAGGACATGGCTGGCCTTCTGGGCTGCACTCACACACTGTCAGCTCCTGTTGAGCTTCTCATCTGCCTACACCCCCAAATTCCTCTTCTCAGGACTGTTCTCAATGCATGCACCACTCAGCTTGTGTTTGTGCTTGGGTTTATCCCAACCCAGATATAGGACCCTGTACTTGGACTTGTTGAACTTCATGAAATTTGAACAGGCCTGTCAGGGTCCCACTGGTCGGCCTCCCTTCCAGTGTATAGACCACCCCACACAGATTGGTGTCAGTGGCAAACTGCCTGATGGTGCAGTTAGTGCCACTTCCATGTCACTGACAAAGATGTTAAACAGTACCAGAGCCAAAATAGACCCCTGAGGAACAGCACTTGTAACTAACTTGTAACTTGTAACTTGATCTGCACTTGGACATTGAGCCATTGATTTAATTCTATCTGGGTTTTGGCTTCCTTAACCAAATCCCTGTCTGGACAGGCAGTTCCTCCATTTCTCACAGGCTACATGTCCTCACTTCCACCCTCTGTAGGCTTCCTCCTTCTAAGTTTGTCCAAGGTTTCCTTGCTTACCTCTGCAGGCCTCGTAGCATTTTGCCTGAGCTTCTTTTTGTAAGGATGCAGTGCGTGAGCCTCCAGGACTCTACTTCATTGCACTCTACTGAGGAGGTCCCTGAAGAAAAAAAGCACAAGGCACGGGCTGTTTTCTGATTGTGGGTGATCTTTTCCAGTTTTTCCCTTGTGTATTTTTGTTAAGTCTGTTTGTCTTTACAATAACAGCAGTTGTCCACAGCCATGTACGCTATGAACTGCCCATCTGGATTCTTTGTGATCTGCAAACCCTAGTCACTGTAAGTGATCCCTCCCTGTTGGTTTAGTTTTGCTCATTGCAGAGTCTGAAAAAAAGACAACAACCTGAAACAATCCCATGATTTTCGGCCCCTGATTTCTACTTGATATCTACTTGTTTCCATAGAGATGTATGACTGTGAAACAAGCATATGCTGAGCTTTTGTCACTGCTTACTGTCCAATGAAAATGACCCCATTACTGCTATAGGTAAATACCTCCTAGCATCCCTAAAGGACATTTTCTTTCCTTCCCAAGGGAAAAATGTAGCAACCATAAGAAATCACCTCCCATAACTGCTAATCTTTCAAGCTCAGAATGCAGTCATGCCTTTTTTCCACTCTTTTTAGCTCTCTAGTCCATAAAGGATATCCAGGTTTGTGATTGTGATCAAGTCACAGAGTTCTTTGTCCTGGCCTCTTTTCTGTAGGACTTCAGAAATCAAGAGCTCAGATGGTATTGAGGTGTTGTGTGATTACAATTCACTTTATATGCAGAAGTCATTTTCCCTAATATTTACCAAGAAGTCCTTAAAATAAATTTTTAAAAGATTAATTAGGATTTGAAAATTTTGAAGATACTGAATGTCAGACTATTATAGTGTCTCTTAGTGTGTAACCTTAAGTGCAAGATATTAATAGATTATGAGAACTCTCTCCTTGGAAACTTAGATACTGAATTTGTGTTGCTTTTATTTTTTTTAAACTAATATAAGATGAGCTAGTATTTCAGATAATGTAAAATGTATGAAGCTATAGAGATGTTAAGTTTTTAAGCAGCTTTCAAAGCCTTTGATCATTTTATGCTTCCTCATTTAAAGAAAGAAATAAATCCTTGGAAGAGCTTGAACTCGTAAGTAAGAGACTGAAGGTGAGACCAAAGCTGTAAAAATACTATGGCAGTCAGATGCTGGTGTGGTTAGTGTGCTCTCAGGGAGACACATTTAACTCTTCTTTCATGCATGTATTTCATGTGCTCAGTACAGCACTCAGGCACTCATTTTTTACTGAAGAAACTTCTTCTATTACAAACTTGATGAAGGATATGCTCCTCTCTAAAGATCGCTTGCATATCACTGCTAAACTTCTAACGTTTGGGGGAAGTTCTGATCCTGCTGTAGACAATAGGACTTTTGCTGTTGAGCTTCTTTTGCAAAATGCTTTACTTTTTTCCTGGGTGGTCAAAGTTGTGCAGCAGTGAGACTGGCAAGATGACAGCATTACTTGTGCTATAGCCCTTGGAAGAACAGAATTTAAATTGTTTCTTTTAGAATTCAAAACAGCAGAAAGTGTATTTGCAAATAGACATTATCAACAAATGTTTTTCACCAAGAAGCCTGGAAAATGTCAAGCCCAGAGGGTGAATATTTCAAATCATGTCAAAATGAGATCTCAATTGGAAAGTACTTTGAACTTCAATTACAGTACATTCTTCCATTGAAAACACTATAATATTTTGCAGAAATTTCTTTCTGCTACTTCCTCATCTGAAGGGATTTCAAGACTGGTCTGGCTAGTTTGTTGTGCTTTTTCCCTTGTGGCACAGAAGTGCTGCATTAGACAAGATCTTTTAACTGAACTGGCCATTCATCAACAGCTTCACTTAACAGGGTGGCATTTCACAAGTGGTTGTGTGGTTCATGCATGTTATAAATTGATCTTGCTATTGCCTGTTGCAATAGCAAGTGGCTGTGTGGTTTATGCATGCTAAAGTAGATCTTGCTATTGCCTGTTGCTTGCTTGTCATGATGGACTAGACAGTAGTGAAATGGGGTACAAAGAGCAAAAACAATAAGGTAACCACTTCTGTAATCAAGCCATAAAAAATTATTAGAATTTTATTTACATCTTGCGATAACTTTTTAATATATTCTACCTAAACTTGACTCTGCATGATCAAAATTGAATTCGTCACTGTCGTGATCACCTTTCACTTATCTTTGTTCATTGTTTTACAATCACAATTGTCATCCAACCAACGGAAGGCAATAAACTCCGAAGGAGAAATTGTTTTGCGCAATGCCCACTGCACGGTGACATAAAAAAAAAAAAAATCAAGCAATTGATGTTAATAAAGACTGATAAAACATCCCAGCATTCCATCAGCAGCATCCTGTGCTGGCATGTGTTTTCAAAGTTTTCTCTTTGTGCTCCATTTTCTAATTATAAAGCAAAAGATAAAAGACATGACAGTGAAATATGGTAAGACCTAGTGAAATTGCTGGAAAAAGCTTCCTGTTTGTTCTAAAATTAAATGTGAAATCTTTAATAAACGGGAAATAGTATTATGGGGTATGTTGCAAGAACTGGAGTGTTGCAGATAAAAACTGAATACTTCAGAAAGAGATTGAAAGGAAAACAAATGCTTTTGAATATAATTTTATTATATGTTTGTAAGGCACAGTATCTCTACTGAATAGCTAAGAACTCCAATGTGTTAAGACTGTTTCACCAAGGTCACCTTTCTGTGTTGTTTGTATAGCATTCCAGTGTTAGTACTCAGGAAATAAACTGTATGATAGTACCTGATGCACAGACTTTGGCTTATTGCGTAATTTCTCATTCCGCTGGTGGAATCAACATAGGAAAACTGGTTAGGGAGTTGAAAATTAATCAAGGCTGGATATCTACTCTGATGTAAGAATGACAAGAGGGAAGACATGAAATCCAGGCTGGAGTGTAGTCATTACATGTTTTCTCAGAAATTTAAGTGGATGAAGGACCTCAGAGTAAATTTTAGCTGTCATTATAAGTGCATTCAGTTTTGGAGTGCAGAGAAGAAGGAGCTTTGCTGATGTGTCCAGCCTGATGTCAGATGCTTTGCTGCTAATGAGGATAGTTCTGATTCATATAGGTAGAAAGGATATGTGATATGATGGATAATTACTAGTTTTATTAAATATATGTATAGATCCAAATGAAATCTTGTGAATAAGATGAGATCTCAATTTTTCCCACAAACATTCATAACTCTTTCTGTCCAAAATGCTGTGAATAATGTCCTGGTTTGTTGCTTGCTTTTTAAATTAGAACTATATTTTAGTATAGTATCATTACACAGAATGAACAGTTAATTAGCGTTGTAGGATAAAATTTGTGTGTATTCATTAAATACCAGTCTTCAGCATAGATTTTGCAAAGTTTCATGTAAAGCTGTATCATAATTCTCCTCCCAGCTCTTTGTAGTTTTATTAGAAGGAGTAACCAGTCACTGGTCAGGATAGGAACCTGGTTCTGAAGTGCATTGATTTGTGAATTATAAGTACAAATATGAATATTGCTGGTAGGAGTAACTTTGAGCTGTGTGGCAATTCCCTCCTTTATTGCTCTGATGGTTCTAGACTAGTATTTCTTTGTACACCTGTCCCTAGTCAGTTAATGAACTGCACAGCTGCTCTTGTGTGCCCTTAACAAGTCTCTTCTGGAGACACTCATGTGGAGGATTGCTGAGTTTTGATCAGTGAATTTTTCTCATACCAACTGAGGACAGTTGGCTATTTTGCTGCTGCATGCATCCCATATCTCAAAATACAATACTGTTCCTTGGTTTAGTTTGTTTACTTTTGAAATTCTTTTTTAAGAGTCCATCCTTATTTTTGTTCCAAAGGATAACTTTTGCTAAGTGACTAATAATGTTCTGTTTAGTAAATATGATTTTTCACAGGGGTTGCTCAGGCCATGTTTTGTGATAGCTGATGCAGTCACAGCGAGTGTCCTGTGTGGCTGCCAGCTTCAGTCCAATTTTTCCCTTCATTTAAACAATTTTGATCTGCCGTGGCCATTAGTTTTACAATAAATGCCTGGCATTGTGCTACTTTGGCATAGCCCAGTACCTCATGATTCACGTTTAGAGCACAGAACTACAGGGTTTTCTGCAGTGTAAGCAGTAAAACTTTTCTGTGCACTTTCATGACGTGAACTTTGTTACCACCCTACAGATGTCTGCCTCCACAACTCTTAACAGTTATGCTTGAGACCTTGCAGAAGACAAGATATCAAAAGAATTGGAAAAAGGCAATCACGGTGCTTGACTGAAAACAGAACAAAGAGAACAATCTGGCAATTGTCACTTAACATCAATCCTCAGAAAAATTCTAGAGAAAAAAGTCAAACAGAGTAGAGGAGCAAAAAGCCAGCTGTCACATACCTTATATTTGCTTCAGTATACTGTCTAGGATGCTTTTATTAACAACTTAGATGATGGAATAGAATGAATTTATTGTATCTTCATATGGAGATACTCAAAACCCACCTGTATACGATCCTGTGTGATCTGCTGTAGACAAACGTGCTTTAGCAGGGGGCTTGGACTTAAATGACCTCCAGAATTCCCTTCCATACCCTGCTATTCTGTGATTCTGTTATAAATGGTTATACATGGAGCTGTTTGATTCCTCAGGCCCGGGGAGCCAGGGAGACAGAGTGCAATTATCACCTCATCTGTGCGTCATGGTTATAGGGTGACTGAATGCAGACAAAGCATGGAATGAGCCAGGTCCAGAGTCTGCCTAGAGGCTCCAGCCTGGAGAAGATGCAGGCAAAAAATGGGCTGGAGACAAGTCTGTAACGTGATTTCAAAGTCCAGGAGACAGGTCCAAAACAGAACCACAGACAAGACACAGCCTATGTCCAAGGAGCCAATGAAGGAGATTAGCTATGAACAGCATAGGTCTCTGGATCAGCAAGGATACAGGATCAGAGACTCCCATACACATACAGCATTGCTCAGGCTGGGACTGAGAGCTCTGAAGTGAGCTGAAATACTGTTTCCCCTAGGCTGAGGCCCTACAGAAAGATGTGCAAGCCATTGAGGGCTGTTAATACCCTCAGGGGCTCGACAAAAATGGCCTTAAAGGAATGTGTGCGATTTCCATTTTTATTTCATGAGGAAGCTCATCTTGATAGACACTGCATTGTAATAATCGTGCAACTTCTTCAGAAACTAGGGGGTTGAATTTCAAGCATGCAATTCTGAGTTGTGCTCATTTTAATTTCTATGAATTATGAAATTAAGAATATTTTACCAAAATTAAATAAGCAGTAAATAATGTTGAGAACTTTTATGTGACCTGGACAATTTTGGCAAGCCTAGTACAGTTATCCAGATGGAGTTGCCAGTGTTGCTGATGTTGAGGTATTAGCTAGTACCTGAGAGAGACGCTGGCAGAGAAATTAAAATTTTTCTATTATCTTCTAAGCAAGTCACTCACAGCTTACTCTTATTATCTGTCCCTGTCCGTGTTTATACCTCTATCAGGGAACATGCTCCTGTCTGACTGTATTACTTATTTTAGAGATATTTCAGCCATTTCCCCCTTTGTTAACAAATAAGCTTGAAGAATAAAGGAAAAACAGCAGTAGAATCAAGACCTTAGAGTAATTTAACTGACACAATCTCAGATCAATGGGAACTGAATCTGCCCTCAAGTGGACTAACGTTTTTGAGTGCTGAAAATCTGGATGCTAGAGTACTTCTTTCCTTATTGCTGAAATCATGCATTCCATGAGCTACAGTCCTGCTTTTGATTTATGTTCCTCTAAATTGAGATCAAATATTTAAGTAGAAGACAGAAGCTTTCATTTGGATGGTTTGTATTCATGTTGAACTACTTGGTGTCACCTTAACAATAAAACCGAGATAGTTTAACAGGTGCTTATTGTCTTGTTCTTCCACACTGTTTTTCAGATGTTATGTTTTGGCATATGTTAGTGACTGCCAAGGGGATATTATTGATCTGCTGAGACATCTGCTCCCCTCACATTAATTTAACTATTCTTTCATGAAAGATGAGTTTCTTATGACTTGTCATTTATAGCACAGTAATACTGACCAGGTGTTTGTAGCTAGAAATTAACATTATTTAAACTGCATCTCTAAATTATACAGTTTTTGTTTGCTTCTAAATGAATGCTGTTCTTTTTGTTGCAACTATGGAATCCTAAATTAAGGAATAAAAAGCTAAAGACTTAAATAATTTTACCTTTAAAATGTATTATCATTGATATAGCAGGATAAAGCAAAGCTTTTTGTCATAAAAAAGGTATTGGAACATTCTAGGGAATAGCCATAATCCAAGAAAACTCAATTTACCTTCTTAACAGAGGAAATTAGTTAGTGGATCAGGGAATCTTCACTCATGTTTCTGAAATAAAAGGTATGATTGTTTCATTGACTTTAGGAAGAAATGGAGGGAAACTTGACAGGGATGTGACATGCTAAATCCAAGATTAGAAAACTGCAACCATCAGTTAAACCAGTATCCGCAACAGTGCCTGCAGTTTTCTTCTTTAATTTTATTTGTGATTTTAAAAAGCCTTTCATATCAATTAAAATACATTTTACTTCAAGAAATGAATTAATCTCTGCTTTGAATATCAGTTCTGCATCTCCCTTTACTTCTTATTCATACTCCTTTATGTCTTTGAAGTAGTAAGTAGGTTCACGAATATGAACTGGTTTTCTAGCTGTGCTGTAGTCTACGTGGGACTCAAGAGGAAACAAAACAGTGTCATTTTCTACACACTCATCTTACCTACAATAAGAGGCGGTTTCTGTCTACTTTATCTCTTACCTGCTGTGGACAAACACATTTATCCTAGAAAACTGCACTACTGTCTGATGTTTACTTAGCAATTAGTTAGTGTAAGACATGTGTAGGACCTAAAACAAAAGAAACCCCACTGTGGTGCCTTCCAGATGCACAGGAGTCTGTGAATCAAGAGTGTGAAACAGGAATTAAGTGGAAGGGAATGAGCATGTATGTGGAGAAACACAGGCAGTACAAAGGGTGAGGTAGCAATCGTATCATTTGTGTGATATCAAATAAAGGTTGATGATAGTAAAAGGAGGAGAAACAGTGACCAAGTAGACATGTCTGACTGGGTAGCCATTGTCACTGTTTCTGTTAAATGCTGTTAAACCTCCACTTCTTTGTGACCATTAGGAAATTCCTGGTTGTATTGCGTGTGCCATGATTTTTACAAGTTCTTCTATAGACAAGACTGTATCTTGGAATGCCAGTGACCCAAGTCTTAACTCTGATCTTAATTCTTAAGAAAAAGTAAAGGCAGAACCTTGTAAAGAAACAGCACTGAATTGTGTGAAGAAAGTGGTTTGTATCTCAAGACAGCAACATCATTCCTCTGGAAAAGAGTATGTTGCTGTGAACTTTGACAGAGTATCTGAAACATTAAAATTTCCATGTTCATTAATATAATTTAATGTTAAACCCCAGGTTCTGGGGGAAAAAATCTTTGGGAGGCTCTGGAATAGAATATACAAATTCAGTTTATTGTGAGTGCATATTTACATAGGCAGGTGTAGGTAAATTTCATTTGCAGGAGTTCTAGGAGGCCAGGAGGAGGGACATCACATTTCTAAATTTCTGCTAAACCAGTTTGACAGAGCTGTTTTCTTTGCTATCATTGCCATTTCAGATTATATTTGTATAATTATGACTGCACTGAATAGGATCTAGTCTTGCTTCCATTGAAATCAATGGAAAAATTCCCATTAATTTAAATAGCAGCAAGAATGATCCCCAAATGTCCCTATTAAACTGTTCACAAGCTGTGCCTTCTTCATGTTAACCAGAAATGAATATTTGTCAGTGCAGCTGATCATTTCACATTAAAATAATAATAAACAGATGTGATAAAAGCCTGCCTTTTTTTTTACTACTGCAGTCAAATGCTTGGTTTGATGGACACTGCAATTTCCTCATTTACGGAACTGTGAGCTGAAGATGCAAATGCTGTGACACTGACACAAATCAAAAATGTTGACAAAAAATTTTAATGTAATTTTAGAAACATTTATAGTGAAAGATGATCTGTTCTTTAGTTTCAGACAAACAGCTTGTTGAGTTCTGCGTGAGGGTAATGCAAACGCACGTGCTACCTAAATACATTGAAATCAGTCAAGTGACAGCAGGCTTCCTTTAGTAGAGATTAATCAGTACATCATAGGCACCATTCTACTCTTCTCCCTAATTTTCACATATGCAAGAAATCTTTTCGCTTCTGTAGAATATTAATTCCATTAAGTGCAAAGTGTTGTCTTCTCATTTGCTTAACTGTAACCTGTGGAACCCTTTACATATTTGGGTAGGAAAAAAGAGTAAATATTCCTCATCCTCTTCTCTTCCATGGAGAAACCTACCTAAGGCTTTCTCGATTTACTTTTGAAGTTATTTTGCCCTCTTGTTGCTATTGAGGACATACACAAAAGGAAAGGACAAGGGAAGAATGTAATATTAATATGACACGACAATGAAATTGTTAAAATGTTTCTACTGGCAACTAGGACTTATTTTCAAATAGCCAAGAACATTCAGTGTAACTTTATTTTACTTTTTTTTCCCAACATAAAATTATGGTGGTTGCTGTATTGTTTACTACATAATGCTCTTCTTGGAGGGTGTTCATGGAAAGGGTTGGTCTATTCACACAACAACTAACAGTGTGAGAGGAAATGGCTTCAAGTTGCAGCCAGGGAGCTTCAGACTGTATATTAAGAGTCATTTCTTCACTGAAATGCTTATCAACCATTAGAATAGGGCAGTGGTGGAGTCACCATTCCTGTAGTTATTTAAAAGACATATAGTTGTGGTGCTGAGGGATGTGATTTAGTGGTGACCTGGCAGTGCTGCATAAATGGTTGGACTCGATGATCTTAAAGGCATCTTCCAATCAAAACTATTCTGTGATTCTGTTAATAACAGTATTTGACCCAGTTATTTCTCCCTGTCACATCTCAAAACCTAAGTACTTGATTTTTTTTTTTATACTTAGGTATTGTTTTGATAGGTCTTAATTATTATACTTGGTCTAGGTGATCCTGCTGTGTCAGGGCGATTGGACTAGACAATCTTTCGAGGTCCCTTCCAATCCGTAATGATTCTATGATTCTATAAAGACAGCGAGATCACATTTGGAAGGCAAAAAAAAATGTATGTGGCTTACAGTGAGGTACTTTTAAAGAATGTTTTAGTACACTTTTCAACCTTGTTGAGATACCCATCCTTTTACAAAAGAGGTTTCAATACAAATCTTAATTAGTAAGTAGCAATTACTTTCTTACACAGAGAGCTTTCCAGGAATTAATAAGTGAAGATCAAAAATGTATTAAGGAAGACCTATAAAACATAGATTCCTATAAATCTTAAGTTCTGTTTGACTTGCTTATTTTTCTTCTACATATCACTGCTCCGTGCTCAGCTAGATGAGCCAGAAAACCTCCTTTGCTTGGCTAACAAAAAGTGACCCTGAAACAGTATGCTATAATTCACAGGAGTATTGGTGTCTCTTGTTATCTGATATGTTCTTGATAGATTTATTGTTTCAGGACTAAATATGTCCTGAAAATGCCAGCTTTGCTTTTGTGATTTGAACTGTTTCTTTTCTAAAGAATGTGAGAGAAATTTGCATGTTAAACTTGATTTTCATTTTCTGTTCATGTTTTCTTTGATAGTGTTTTCAGAAAAGCCAAAAAAAATTGACCCATAGCTATTTGACAGCACAGATTGACAAAATATATGCCTAATATACTACTAGAAATGCTATTATGTTGTATGTTTTGAATTAAAAATTTGTATGGAAACATTGTCATGTCCACAATACTGGACACAATACTCCAGATGTCGTCTCACTAGGGCAGAGTAGAGGAGGAGGAGAATCTCTCTCAATCTTCTAACCACGCCCCTTCTGATCCACCCCAGGATGCTGTTGGCCCTCTTGGCCACAAGAGCACATTGCTGGCTCATTGTCATCCTGCTGTCCACCAAGACCCCCAGGTTCTCTCACTACTCTCCAACAGGTCAGTCCCCAACCTAGACTGGTACCTGGGGTTGTTGTTGCCCAGATGCAAGACTCTACACTTACCCTTGTTATACTTCATTACATTTCTCTCTGCCCAGCTCTCCAGCCTGTCCAGGTCTTGGTGAACAGTTTGCTGGGATGTTGGCAACTCCTCCCAGCTTTGTCTAATCAGCAAACTTGCTGACAGTGCACCCTAATCCCTCATCCAAGTCATCAATGAACAGATTGGACTGGTCCCATTACTGACCCTTCGGGGATTCCACTAGATACAGGCCTTCAGCTAGACTCAGTCCAGGGACTACTATTCTCTGGCTTCTACCCTGCAGCCAGTTCACCATCAATCCACCTGGTTAGGCCCTCATAAAAGGCTATCAGGTAGATGAAACGTGACCTTTCCTTGGTAAAGCCATGCTGACTGTCCGTAATGACCTTCCAACCTTGATGTGCCAGGAGACAGCATCAAGGATAAATTGTTCCATCATCTTTCCTGAGATGGAGGTGAGGCTGACCACTCTAGGCTGCAGCAGTGTCTGTCAGGCTCTGGTCTCCCCCTTGCTCCTCAGTTTCTTGGAAGTCTTTGTATTTAACACTCTTAGCATGGTCAGCCTCATGGATGATTTGGATTGGTGATGGGTGATTGGTCCCTCTTCATTTCTTCAGCTTCACAGATTTTCAGTGTCTCTGGCGGTCCTTTTGTCAGTCTGTCAGCACGGTTGCAGTCTAGAGAGGGGAGGGGGCTGATAGTTCCCATGGATCATTCAAATCCTTCTTTTTATCTCTCCTGCCAGGGACGTTTTCACTGCTTAAGCTTAGTTTTACAGATACAAAGGTGGTGTCCCAGGGCATGCTTGTTCTGCTCCCACTGCAGGGTGCTTATCTCTTCACCGGGTGCAAGGCTTTTCCTGCCCTCCCTGCTCGTTATGTTTGAGCCATTCCACGTGTTGATAATCAGAGTCTGACCAAAATGTAGAAGGATCTAAATTCAGTTCCTAGGACCTGACATAAAACTTCCCAGCTGCCTAAACTGGACAGCTAGTTTTACTACCTGTCATATATCATCAAGAAACAGAGACGGTTTCCCTAATGTTAGAAACACCTTGTATGATACGGCGGCAAAAACTTTATGTAGCACTGAAAAAGTTTAATTACAATGCGTTAGGCCTGAGAAGGACGTGGGATACCTTGCAAGCGCCAGTTAAAATGGATTGGGATAGTTTATAATTTACATATCTAATTGATTCCTACATATCCGTCCTCTCCCCACCCTCCAACACTGACAGAGCTCCGCTTTTCATTATCTCACAGAGGCCTTGGTGTTTGAGGATTTTTAATTACATGCTTCCCCCGCTTTCCAACGATTTACAGCTCACCAATGATTTATGACCCCATGCTTCACACATCTCTTTGCTAATAAACATCACCCAATTAAGAAATTCCAACAGACCACAGCAATCCTCCTTCTTCTTGTCAAAGGAAAACTGTGCCAAGTAGTGAGTTCATAAGAAAGTTCATTAACTATTCTGTTATTCTGTCAACCTTTAATAACAATCAAAGTTCATTAACTGTTCTATTAACCTGTAATAAAAATCTTCTCAACTCACCAGTTGTTTTCCCACACCAAGGACAGGAGTAGAGGTCTAATTTACGTACCTTTCCTTTCCAGTTGACCAGTTCAGGGATTCTGGATACTTAAAAATGAGATTTGTGAATACTTCACAAAGGGACCCAGCTGCAAACTTAACATTTGACAAACGCAACTACATTGGTAGTGCTACTCACAAGGTAAAATAATCCCCTTCGAGCTGCTGTGACTTCTGAGAAGCTTTATAAAAAAAGCTTTCTGGCTCAGATATTGTCCTCTTGTTCTCATTTGTAGTTACTTCTAACATGTCCATACCTTTGCACTGAGGAAGTAGGTGTCACACAAGTATGATTTAATAATCCAATGCAGACGTAATAATTTAGAGTGGTAGGAAGGTCACGTATAAATAGAGTCCACGGGTAACATGAAAACATTTCCTCATGTGTTGTATCCCACTTCACCGTGTTGCATCCCACTTTACGGTGTCTCAGTGCCACAGTATCAATCACTTTGTCATGTGTGAAAATTGAAGCAGAAAACACTTAGAGATATGCTGCTCTCCAAAATTCTGATTAGCTGAATCCAGCTACATAATAAAAACTCTTTGTGTACTATTGTTGAGTTGGAGCAGTGAAATGTAATAAATGTCAGTGCTGCTTTATCAGCCAATGGGGAGGGAAGACCCTCAGGCAGTCATTGGGTGCAGCAGCCCTAACTAAGTCAGGCACAGCTAGATCCATTCTTCCTTTCTCTTCTTCCTCTGCTCTCACTTTTCCCCAGGCTGTTTTTCTCCACCCTTTTTATATCCATTGTATTTTAAATAAATTTACATTGTTTGTGGTTTCATATATATTGTTTGCCATTTGTTATGACCTAAAATGAGTTCAGTTCAGTTCTCACAGTTGTAGTCCTTTGATGAGCATTAATTGACCATTTGTGGTTTGTGTTTGTACCCTGGGTAACTCTAATACCGTGCCGTGCTTGTCATTGAGGCTTTTTGTTATCATACTGTGCTTTAACTCTCAAAGGCATCTGCTGCAGTCCTGTGACTGCTCAGTCAGGAAAGAACCCCCAGTAGATACACTTTAAAATAAAAAAAATAGTTTTTTAAAAAAGTTTTCTCCATCTCTGACACAAAGCAAAAAATTTGTACAGACCTAACGTTTAATTAGTGATGCAAAGAGAGTACCAAAGAGCCTTCAAGTATTGATTGATATTTTTTCCTGACAATTTCTAATCTTGTGTTACTTGTGAAACTATATAACCAGGTTGTCATCAATCTTAAGAAGTGGTTTTACACCACAAAGAGGATATTACCTTTGATTATCATATAAAATCATTCTGATTTTCTGTCTTTAAAATTGGCAAAGACCTCAATAACACTCTCAGTAATCCAAAGGATAATATACAGCATGAATCAATAGTTACATGTGTAGCAAGTTTTATTGTGTCCTTAAAAATGTGATCATGTTTTGTGGTCACTACACTAGCTGTTACTATATTGACTGTATTCTTACTGTATATTACATTCAGAGAACTCATTTTTTTTAGAGATTAATGTATAAGATACTATATAGACTTTCAAAACCTCCATATTCTTGCTTTTTTGGTGGGTATTCTTATTCCAATATTCAGCTAACAAAGACTTTTTAGGAGAAAACAGGCTACTTTTGCACAGTATTGTGGAGTAACATTAGAGATCTGCTTAGTCTTTTCTTTAGTACAATATACACTGGAATCTACATCCAGATTTTTAAATTCTATTTCTGTCATTCAGTGTGTTGTCAGTGTCCAGCTTTGAAGAGCGATACTGATTACCGAGTGATTACTGACTCGCTGTACTCTGCTTTGTACTTCTGCCGTGACTCCTGAAACATGCATAATATTCAAACCTAATAAGACCATAGTAGTCTGGGTTTTAACTTTCAGTGTTCATTTGACTAGGCAGTCATGAATGGTTATTATATTCTAGACATTTCTGTCTTTATGGTATTGTCACACGGGTATGAGAAGGAACTTCTTCACAGTGAGGGTTACAGAGCACTGGAACAGGCTTCCCAGGGCAGTTGTGGAGTCTCCTTCTCTGGAGAAGGAAGCCTGGATGTGTTTGTGCGTGACTTGGCGTATGTGATCCTGCTGTGGCAGGGGGATTGGACTAGATGATCTTTTGAGGTCCCTTCCAATCCCCCTAACGATTCTATGATTCTATATTTTCATAAACTCTTAATCCTCATGAGAATGGTGCCACCAGGGTTTTAGCTGGGTTTTCAGTGTTTTTAATGCTGTGTGACATACTATTTAAAACATTTAGAATCATAGAATCATCATGGCTGGAAACGACCTCCAGAGTCATAGAGTCCAACCTTTTCTCCTAGTGTCTAACCGCTAGACCATATCCCTAAGCGCCGCATACACTCATTCCTTAAACATCTCCAGCCTTGCTACAACCTCCTTTAAGATAGTTGTAGAGGGCAATAAGGTCTCTTCTCAGTCTTCTCTTCTCCAGACTAAACAACCCCAGCTCCCTCAGCTTCTCCTCATAGGGCATGTCCTCCAGCCCCTTCACCAACATTGTTGCCCTTCTTTGGACTCGTTCCAGCACCTCAATGTCCTTCCTGTACTGTGGTGACCAAAACTGGACAACAGTACTCGAGGTGCAGTCTCACAAGTGCCGAGTATAGGGGCACAATCACCTTCCTGCTCCTACTGGTCACGCCGTTTCTGATACAGGCCAGGATGCCATTGGCCTTCTTGACCAGCTGGACACACTGCTGGCTCATGTTCAGCCGGCTGTCGATCAACACCTCCAGGTCCTTCTCCACCAGGCAGCTCTCCAGCCACTCTTCTCCAAGCCTGTAGCGTTGCTGGG
>VXBP01001609.1:67933-136439 GCA_013400115.1 Rhinopomastus cyanomelas
TTCCTGCCCTTCTTGTAGATAGGTGTCACATTGGCAAGTCTCCAGTCATCTGGAACCTCTCCCATTGACCAGGATTGCTGATTTATGATGGAGAGAGGCTTGGCAAGTTCCTCTGCCAGCTCCCTCAGCACTCTTGGGTGGATCCCATCTGGTCCCATAGACTTGTGAGTATCCAATTGGCCTAGAAAGTCACGAGTAACCTCTTTCTGGATTATGAGGGGATCAATCTGGTCTCCATCCCTATCTTCCAGTTCAGGGGACTGAGTATCAGGAGGATGACTGGACTGACTATTAAAGACTGAGGCAAAGGAAGCATTAAGTACCTCAGCCTTATCCCCATCCTCAGTAACAATGTTCCCCTTTGCATCCAGTAAGGGATGGAGACTCTCCCTGGATCTTTTTTTGTTGTTAATATATTTGTAAAAACTCTTTTTAGTGTCTCTTGCAGCGGTGGCCAGGCTGAGTTCTAGTTGAGCTTTTGCCTCCCTAATGTTCTTTCTACATGACCTAACTAGTTCCCTATACTCCTCTAGAGTAGTCAACCCCTTTTTCCAGAGGTGGTAGGCTCTCTCCTTTCTCCTGAGCTCCAGCAGAAGCTACTTGTTCAGCCAAGCCAGTTGTTTACCCCGCAGGTTTGTCTCACGACACATGGGGACAGCCCACCTAAACAGGTTGAAGACTGCCCTTCTGAAGTCCGAGGTAGTGGTCTTACTGCCTCCCCTCCTTGCTTGGCCCAGAATTGAGAATTCTATCGTTTCATGATCACTGAGTCCAAGGCGGCCTGTTGTCCAGTTATCTCAGTTTTCTTACCCCAGCAAGAAAAAGCTTTCTCATCAACTGAAGGCCAGCTGAATGTGTTTAAAAGCCTAAGATTTCATTGCCTAATTGTAGTTTTTATGGACCATTTTTTGGAACAGTGGCTTTATAACTCGTTGGTAGCTTGGTATGAAATCCGCTGGACTTCACACACTTTGATGGAGGCAGGAAATTGTTTTTACCATAAGGAAAAAAAGATTATGTGAAACAGTGAAGAAAATATCTTGGTACAGTTCAGCCTATTGTTAGTAAACACACAGTGCCGAAGCTAAAATATCTTGGGTTTTTTTCCTACTATAGTTTCTTTAACAATAGCTGAAATTTCAGAACCGTGCAGTTAGTTGTATTGGTAAATATATGAGAGCCAAAGGTAAAATACCTGAAGTTTTGCTTTCCACTTACATTTTTAGGAGAGAGAACGTTTTTTGGTCTACAAAAGTTTTAATTCGTAGTTTTTGTTGCTCTTCACAGAGAGATTAAATTCTTTGAGTCCCACAAATACATACTCATAGGAAGAAAGTGAATTAAAATAAGCAAGCTACATAGGGGTTTTTTGGGGTTTTGTCTTTTACTGGTATATATTAAAAAGTCCAGAAAAACATACTGTCACGGGTAATAGCTTTCCCAGCATAGTCACCCAGCAATTTTGTTGCCTAATTCGTCTTTCTGTAATGTGCATTTAGGGAATGTGTTGGGGACTTACAAGAACTACTGTTTGCTTAGCTTGTTTACAAGACATGAAACTCCCACTTTAGTGTCATATTAGGCTTAAATACCCCTGCACATAAAGATTTCCTAGGACATATAAACCAGAAGGTGACAAACCAGAAGAGTACCTTACACAAACACATTTCTAGGTATAATAAAAAAACAGGATGCAGCAAGAGAAAGATTTTATTGCTGTGTAACTTTCATGATCAAATGCAGGTGAATGCAGTAGCTCTACATCTTCAGCACAAATTAATGCCATACCCACTATTCCCGCAGCTTTTACTCTATCGAATTACTTCTCAAAGCTTCCATCTCTCTCTTTTCACAGAGAAAATAAACAGAATATGACATGACCTTCTTTCTTACTTTGGCTGGCTTGTTCTTCTCCTTTCCCCCTTTTTATGTTCAGAGAAGTTTCTCCTTTTTTTTCTGTCATCTCTTCACTGTTTGAATTCCTGTATCATCCATCTCTCCTTTGTGAGCTTGTAGTCACTTTGCACCTAACTTTTTATTACTTTAGCAGATGCTGTAAGGTACAAGGTTTCCACTAGATAAAAAAGACTTCTAAGTTACTGCTAATTCTTCTTGATTTTGGTAATGTTTCCCCTCAGATGTCATGGAAGGAATAATGCTCATTGTAAGAGAGACTTTCCTACACTACACTGCACAGCACTGGGTACAAAGAGCTTTAGTTCTCACACAGTAGACAGATACTATTACAATAACTGCAGCAGTCCTGATTCAACCAATCTCATTCTACACCTCAGAACCTGCACTTTCCTCTTAGCTCTGGGTTCCCTCAGGTGGGAAGCTGTTTACCTAGAGCTATGTAATAGGAAAAGCAAGCACAAGAGCATTGATTGACTTCAGGCTGTGTGTAGTTGGAGCACCGTGTGTAAATAGGATATATTTATTACTGTCCTCTGCTGATATTTTAAGACTAATGCATTTTCCACAAAAATACAATCCCTTTTAGAAATCTGACGAGCTTTTTTTCTACTGCAGTGTGTGATTCACATATAAACTATGGTTTTCATGTGGGTGTTTGAATCTGGCAGTGTGCACGCAAAATATCCCTTAGCCACAAGACATCTCTAAAAGCATATAAAAGCCACTGCTGTAGTCTTGATATTTAATTTCTTTTGAGAATGACTGTTCACCTTACAGACTAGGCAACCACAAAAGCCAATGGCAATTCAGGACACACAAGTAATTAATACTCCTTATGTGCAGATTTTGATTGCCTCTCTGTTGTAGCAGCTCTGTAATGTGGTTATACTGATCTCTGTCATCGAGAGTTTTTTTCAGTTGCTTTAGTCTTTTCCATTGACTGGTTTTCTGTAGGGAACAAAAAACCACAGGCGAACTCATAGTGCTGATTTTGTGACTAATTTCTGAGGAAGTTCTCTGTGTTTTCCATCTTGTCCTGAATGTTCAGTCCCCCTCTCTGCCATTCTTGACTGTAGTTCTTTTTTCAGTGTATGTGGGGAAAATACCAGATCGGTGATTAGGAAAGTTTCACTGAGGCAACTGCAGGCAAATGTTTGTAGGTTTCTCTCTCAATTTCACCCTGAGTACTAGACAGTTAACATAAGGACAGTAGTTTATAATTAATGGAAGAGAATGAAAGTCAAGATGTGTTCTGAGAACAAACATGTAACACAAAGACATTAATTGCTTTAATTAGCTCAAAGTATTTTTACAATATACCTTTTAAAGTTTTTTTTTAAAAAACACATAATTAGACAATCTATGTAGTTGCAGCAAGGCTGATGGATTTAAAAAAGCTTTTGATTTTTGCATTTATCTGTAGTTTTAGGAACTAATGCTTTTTCTGGGAAATCAATGCTTAAATTGTAACATACCCATATAGAATGGTACAGGATGCAAACTAGGACAGGATAAATAGAAAACATTTCTTGGATCTACAAATCTGTTTTATACCATCTAGGTAGAGATTATATTTCAGGACATTTGAATAACAGTATTAAAAAAAAATGGCTTCCCCTTGTAGGGAAATGAATGTGAATTAAATTTGTTATCCGATGACCAGTAGCTGCTAAGTATTTTCCAGCTGAGTAAGCTAATAAAGCTATTTACTCTTTCTGCACGAGGAAGCACAGGCCCATTAGCTGCAGATGCCTTCAGCAATATTCTTTGACATATAGAAGGTCATTCTCCTTTCATTGTCTTCATATCTTTATAGTTTAATGGTTAGCTAAAAGAACAGCTGCAGTAGTTCTATTGAGTAGCTAATTAGCAATTTAAAATAGCAGTCGTAGGATTTTTATCCCTTTTGACCTCATTCTGATGGATTAGTACTTTGTACGCATTTGCTCTGGAAACTCTTGATTTAAACTGAAATCACCTGCAGTATCTCAAATTGTCAGAGGCTGTATTAGAATTTGGTAGCAAAAAACACCTTGCACATCAAAGGACTTTGTGCTCTTGTTCTTTTCCTTGCTATTCGATATTGAAATGTTTGCTTGCAAGAACCCTGTCAAGTGGTGGATCAGCCAGAAGACAATGGATGATTTAATTTGCCACATCTTCTGACAAGTACTACATGCTTTGCCCTTTAGTGAGCAGACCACAGGACAGTTCAGGTTTCTAATACAGTTCTCAGGAACCACTGCACCCTTGTAAGCTTCTGCAGTAGGGTTACTGGCATGAAAATGCAGTATTGCTTTTATTGCCAGTTTGGCAGTGTTTTCTTCCACAATTCCAGTTCTGGTTGCCACACTTGCTTTCTGTGCTCTACTGCAAATACTTCCCAGAAGGAATGCAGCCTGTTCACAGTGCAAGTTCACGACACAAGAAACATCAGCAGGGAACAAAAGAACATATTTCGTTTTTGCTTTTACAAGAGTGATAAACTTTGTGATGTTTTTCTTTGAATCTTGCTTCTGGACCTGTGAGTTTTTCTGCTTGATCAAAGCAGCAGTTGTTTTAAATTCATACCCTACTGCCAGGAGTGAGATAACGGAAGAAGAATAATATATTCCCACCCACTCCACCTAGAAAAAGCTGTACTGTGTGCTCGTTTCCCTTACAGGGAGTAGTATAGTAATATCCAATTGTTCCTAATATTACTTCACTTTTCAATTTTGTTTCTCACTTTCTTTTATAACTATGCTTTGTAAGCTACTCAGGTTTATAAGAAGATTTAAATACTTGCCTGCATTTCCTTGAGAGTCACGTTTCACACTCAATTTGCTAAGAATCACTTCCAAGATTTGACAGTTCTATCACAACCTGGTAGGAGCCTGCTGCAAATGCCTTGTACCAGGCAGAGGGCAAATACTCTTCAAATGTTATTTTTACTTTCTCTAATGGCCAAGAATGTTAGTTCCATGAATAAACACTGGTATTTTGACTGTTACTGATAAAAAGTAGTAGAAATACCTTCATGTTAACTGGCAATAAATGCCTGTTTTAACTTGGTAATTTTTTTGTGTTCTCCACTGAAACTCAGCTGCTCAGATTTTAGCCAGGGGAGAAAAAGCTGTAAAGATACTAAAGTGCTAGATTAAAATTAATATCTACAGTAAACCTTGACACTGTCTGTGAGACACTTTGTGTCATCAGATGAACCTTCGTGCCTTAGGGTGATTTATACTGGAAGATATATGCTAGTTACAGTCTTGTTTATTGCTGGATCACTACCAGCCTTTGCTATGTATCAAGAGCTCTTTACCTTGCCTCCTTTTCTATGTAGAACAGACTGGTGAGAGAGGAGGTGCAGTTTGCTTCTCTGGAGACGTTCACCCCTGCCAGACACAGTCCTGTGCATTGTGCTGTAGGCTATCCTGCTTCAGCAGGGGGTGGGGCTAGATGATCTCTAGAGGTCCCTTCGCACCGGCAATTCTGTGATTCTGACACTGATTGCTGAATGGAAAGGCTGTCCTTCCTTTTGGTTGTCTCACAGATTTTGGCATACTTGCTTTGACTGTAATAAATGATATCCAGCCTTGCGCCTGCCTGTACTTGCAACCTCTTTCTGGTCTTAGTAGGATTCAAGTGTTGCTCTCAATCAGTTACTTAAGCTGGTCTTTCCCAGTTCTGTGATTACTGCATGTGTGAGTAAATTGCAAGTACTTGCTGTGTGAGAAGTTTACAACTGCAGAGCGTGGTAAAGTGTTTTTTCAGCACCTTTGAAATTCTTACCTCTAAACTTCTGAAGCATCATTTCCCTTCCACAAATGTTTGAGAGTTTGAAGAGCTCTTATAAATGAGCAGTCTTAGGAGTAAATATATATGACCAGATAATTGTAAGAGTGCTCCTGATTTCCAAAGTCATTGTCAATTTATGTTCTCTGCAAGCCTGACCTCTAGAAGCAGTATTTGAAAGCTTATGTTGTTAGACTTGTTGTTCTATACCATACTTTATTCTATTAAACAGCTGTCTAGGAATCTTATTTTCTGAAGGTGGTGACCAAACAGCCAATAAGTAATTCTTTGGTTCATGTAAAATGAATAAACAATCCCAGAATGTCTGTAAAGAGAATACCAAGTAATTGAAAACATAAAATCATTGTTTGTCATGAGCAAGCATAGTTAGAGTAGAAACAAAATGTGCAAGATCAAGAATATACAGAAATCACAGATCCTGAAACAAAACATGGCTTAATAATAACAACAGACTTTTAAGTTGAGGGGCAGCGATTATGGTATTTTGGTAGTATTTTTTGAGCCCTATACTTTCATGTCAATAAATTTACTTGTGCGAAAAAAACCAGTTGTTTTACCTAAGTATGCCTAGTCTAGTAATTACTTAAGTAATTATTCATAAGAAATTTGTGTAAAATCTGTTAGAGATGGGAGGAAGCTCTGGATTGTGAGTCAATTGGACCTTTTCCTATGTATCTCATGGCCTGTGCTGCACATTTAACGTAACCTCTGAAGTGTTACCAAGAGTTTTCCTGTACTAAAGCCAGATTTCTTTGAGCAAGTCTTAGAGCAGACAACACTTGGAAAGAGAAAAATGTCAAAAAGACTGCAATAAAATAAATGGCATTTGTTCACTGGTTTCCCCCCTAGTCCCCAAGTCTTTGCACATGGCAGGGAGTACTCTCTTTTTCCATCTTTCTTGCAGCCCAGGAGCCTTTTAGCTGATTCCCACACTGCCTCAGATTGCATGTGTACTCTTCGAGCAAAGTTCAGAGGACAGTTCAGGAACCAGGCACTGAAATTGTTAATCATACCATGATTCCTTTTCTGTAATCCACACACTGACATTTCTAGGACCTTTCCTGCTTGTCTTACTATGAATGTATTATAGTATTCACTACTCCTGATTCAAATGTAGCTTTCTGAAGTGTCTGAGTCCCATATATAGGCAACAGAGAGGAGCATTTGTCATTGAAGACAGTTAGAAGGATTTTTCTTTTCTGTTGACATAATGGTGCTTACTTCCAGAGGAGTGATTCACTAGGTTTAAATTAGGGAACTATTCAGTGTTTGGTTTTCTCTGGGAAGCATTTGAATTAAAGCTAGCCCTCCGTGCACGGATACTTAATTTTGTCGTGGTACTGCCATTCACTCTATCTACACTCTGTCTTCTGTAGCTTTTAGGCTGTGTTTAAACTGACCACCAAGATTCTTTCTCCCCAAATAATTTCTTTTTACTTTGAAAATTTAAGGGGCACGATTTACCAGGCAGCTTAACAAATTGCTGTGCATCCAGTATTTCACCCATTACAAGTCAAGACCATAAATCTAATGTATTTACTCACTGCTTCTGCCAGCCTGTGTGCTAGGTTTCAAAATAACAACTGCAGGCCACAGCCAACTGATGTTGTTCATTTCTAGATACAAGAGATTGGATTTCTGTACTTCTGACACATCTGAGCACAGGTTTTGCGTGAGCTGTTCACACATTTTCTGTTGTTGCTAGAGGCAGTTTCAAAGTCCTTTCCAGTCAGAAGACTCATCACAATTTCCATATGCTGTCACAGCAGCAGTAAGAGGCTGGTGAAATACGGCTAACTAGAAATGGAAATGTTCTGAATTACCAGCTCAGTGTTATCCCCTGAGACAATAAGGGGAAACAGGATTGTTGCATTTAACACAAAATAGACTTGTATTTAATGCAGTTTAAGGAACTGTGGGTTAGCATCCCTGGTTGCAATATTAGGAGATATCCTAACCCCCTGCCACACCAGAATTCTAGGGGAAGGAGAAAATATAGTCTCTTGTTTTCTTTAAATCCCCCTGCTCTGCTTCCCACCAGTCTTGCCACTATTTCTTGGACTTCATTTTTTTAAATCTAAATGGATTCCAAGGAGTACTGCCCAGGCAGACCTCCCATGCATATAAGAAAAGCTCCTCGTATCAAGTTGTGCTGAACTGTGCTTCTGATGCATCAAAAAATGGGCTGCTTAATAATGGGTTTTCTGTTAACCTTGGTGAACACTACTAGTAGCATTCCCAGGCTTTACTAAGACTTGAGATTTGTGGTCTCCCATGAGCACAATTGGAAGTGACTGTGAAGCTTCTCCCAGCTGTCTATAAAAAATTTCATCTATGTCCTTACCCTGATTGGGTGACCTATAACAGATTCCCACCACAGTATCTCTCTTGCTGGCTTTACACCTAATTCTTACTTACACAATGACTCAACTGTAACTTCATCTGCATTCATTTGTATGGCTTCATATATCTCTCTATCATAGAGGGCTACCCCACCACCTCTTCTTCCTTGCCTATTCCTTCTGAAAAGTTGATAGCCATCAATTGCAACACTCCAGTTGTGGGAGTCATCCCACCAGGTTTCTGTGATTGCTACCGTATCATAGTTTTGCTGCTGCACAACAGCCTCCAGCTCCTCATTTTATTGCCCATGCTACATGCACTAGTGTATAAACATTTCAGAGATGGAGCCAAGTACACAGTTTTCAATATTGAGGAGTGGTAGCCCTTCTGGTTATCTGTCATGCCACACTGCCTCACTGGTGCTGGGCTACTATACCCAGGGTTTTCACTAGCAAAGCCAGTTGTCCCCCCTTCGTATCTAGTTTAAAGTTCTGTCAATGAGCCCCGCTAATTCCTGCCCCAAAAATTCTTTTCCCCCTCTGGGACAGATGCATCCCACCTCCTGCCTTCAGGCCAGGCTTCTCATATAGCAGCCCATGGTTGAAGAACCCAAACCCCTGTCTGTAACACCAGTCTTGGAGCCAGGAGTTCACTTAATGGCTCTTTCAGTTCATGTCCTCATTCCTGATTGCCACGGAAGGGGTAGAGGAGAAAATAACTTGTACTCCCAATCCCTTAAGCAGTCTCACCAGGGCTCTAAAATCTCTTTTAATTGATTTTGGGCTTCTCTTGGTAACTTCCCACCTGAAAAATTAACAGGGGATAATAACCAGGATGGGAAGTGTGTCTGCTACATCTTTAACCTGTGCCCCAGGGAGGCAGCAAACCTTCCTGTGAAGTGGATCAGGACAGCAATTGGGCCCTCTGACCCTCTCATAAGAGGGTCCCCCACCATAGTTACCTGCCTACATTTCTTTTTAGAGCCAGTAGTGATAGTGGGTCTAGAGCGACTCTTCTTGTGTAGAACAGCCCCATGAGAACTTTTCCTCTATCTAGTGTCTTTCTATTAATTATTCCCTCCTGATTTCAGAATCTTATACTTGTTCTTACTGAATCCAATCCTTTTTTGTTTCTTTTATCATCAAGACATCTGTTTAGTTTTTCTTGTGACAGAACTTTCTTTAGTTTTTTCAACTCCTCATGCTGTTCCAGTGACATGCTGTTCCATCTGATCAGAAAAACCCAAATTGCCTTCACCTATTCATCAATACTGGACAGGAATACCCCATTTTAGCTGTAAATGACCAACTGTGATACAAGATTTTGACTTTCCGTCAATTCAAACTAAAGCAATTTAATCTAGAACATGTCTCTCGCATTGTGATCTGGGTGAAATTGTTGTGTAGGCCAGCGTCAAAAGCTGTAAAAAGGCAATGTAAGAGACACGTAAGGCTGCTCCTCAGATAGAAGTCTGTCTATTCTAACACAAAGAAATGTGACATTCAGTTCTAGGCTAAATACTGCCTTCTGGTAATTTCCTTCCATTCTTACAAGTGTTTGTACACCATTACTTGCTCTAAAATGTTATCCTTTCTCCAGATCTCTATTTACTACAGCTTTATAACTACTTCTAATCTACTCCTTGTCCCCCCCTTTAAAAGGTTTAAGCTGTTTTCCCTTTGTTTCACTTTGCCTGACACCTAGTTTGTTCTCTGCAAGTTCTGAGATAGCTTAGTAGTCTTTGTGAAGCAGATGTTTCTAATTGTCCTGCAAGATACAGCTACAAGGAGCAGCTTGGGTCTACAAGAGGAGACACCTAGGAGCCCACTGCTTGGAGTACCTGTGTCTAGTTACTCTGGACTCTGCTTAGCAGGACCAGGATGAACATCCTTGATGTAAAGCCGGTCATGGAAAGGTGTGAACTAAAAAGAAATAATGTTTTATAACTCACAACTATATTTTTGTTCTCATTGTGTTTATAAAAGTGCCATAAATAGTTCTTCCACAAGTTTTCCATGGTTGTACACACACATTAGTATAATTTTTTTCAGACCCATCTTCAAAGATAATAAATTACAGAATAGCAGAATCACAGAACATTAAGGATTGAAAGGGACCTTGAAAGATCACCTAGTCCAATACCCCTGCAAGAGCAGGTTGCACAGAAACATGTCCAGGTGGGTTTTAAACATCTCCAGAGGAGACTCCACGAGCCTCCTGGACAGCCCGTTCCAGTGTTCTGTCACCCTCACTGTGAAGAAGTTCCTTCTGATATTGATGTGGAACCTCCTATATTCCAGCTTACACACATTGCCCCTTGTCCAGTCACTAGATCACAGAATCACAGAATCGTTAGGGATTGGAAGGGACCTTGAAAGATCATCTAGTCCAATCCCCCTGACACAGCAGGATCACCTAGACCAAGTCACACACAAACACATCCAGGCAGGTCTTAAACATCTCCAGAGAAGGAGACTCCACAACCACCCTGGGAAACCCCTTCCAGTGCTCCATCAGCCTCACTGTGAAGAAGTTCCTTCTCAGATTGATGTGGAACCTCCTGTGTTCCAACTTACAACCATTGCCCCTCATCCTATCACTACATGACACTGAGAAGAGCCTTGGTCCATCCTCCCGACACCCACCCCTCAAATATTTGTAGACATTCATGAGGTCACCCCCCAGTCTCCTCTTCTCCAAGCTAAAGAGACACAACTCCCTCAGCCTCTCCTCGTAAGGGAGGTGCTTCACTTCCTTCATCATCTTCGTGGCTCTACACTGGACTCCCTCCAACAGCTTCACATCCCTCTTGAACTGAGGAGCCCAGAACTGGACACAATACTCCAGGTGTGGTCTCACCAGGGCAGAGTAGAGGGGGACAAGAACCTCTCTTGATCTACTAGCCACACCCCTTCTGATCCACCCCAGGATGCTGTTGGCCCTCTTGGCCACAAGAGCACACTGCTGGATGGTCATCCTGCTGTCCACCAGGACCCCCAGATCCCTTTCTCCTACACTGCTCTCCAACAGGTCAGTCCCCAGCCTATACTGGTACCTGGGGTTGCTCTTGCCCAGATGCAAGACTCTACACTTACCCTTGTTATACTTCATTAAATTTCTCTCTGCTCAGCTCTCCAGCCTGTCCAGGTCTTGCTGAATGACAGCACAATCTGCAGGGGTGTCGGCGACACCACCCATCTTTGTGTCATCAGCAAACTTGCTGACAGTGCATGCAAATCCCTCATCCAAGACATCAATGAATAGATTGAACAGGACTGGTACCAGCACTGACCCCTGGGGCACTCCACTAGATACAGGCCTCCAACCAGACTCTGTCCCATTGACCACCACTCTCTGACTTCAGTGACCCTCTTGTCCTTGATGTGCTGAGGGATAGCGTCAAGGATAAATTATTCCATTGTCTTTCCTGAGATGGAGGTGAGGCAGACTGGTCTATAGTTACCTGGGTCCTCTTCATTACTTTTTTTGAAGATTGTAGTCACATTTGCTATCCTCCAATCCCCAGGTACCTCTCCTGTGCTCCATGACTTAACAGAGTGATGGAGAGTGGCCTAGGAAATGTGCCTCAGAAATGTGTCTTTCTCTGTGGATTACAGAGGGAGGCTAAGCTTACAGCATATACTAAATAGGTGACTGTTCACAGACCAAATGCAGATATAATTTAAAAAGGAATTTCCTGAAGTCACTAATCAGAATAGTAGAGCAGGGAATAGACCGACACTTCTGAATTCCTTCATCTGGCCGTTCTGCATCTTTCATAGTTGCCTTTGTAAATTGTGTTTCAAAGAAGAACTCAAATATGCAACTAAAAGGCCGTCTTTTGCTGCACCTGTTTGCAGAATTTCTTTTTCTTGTGAATATAAGTATTGGTGAATGTAACACCATATTCCAGTTTTATTTTTTCGAGCTATTTTTGATTCTAGCACCTACTTTAAATAAAGTACTATGCACCAAATTACCAGGTATCATTGTGAAAAATGCCTTCACGGCTAAGGTTTGAGATCGTGTATGTTAGTTACACTAATGCAGATTGATGTGATTCCAGCTTTTTGAAGTACTTTACATGTTACTGATTACACAGTTTTAACTTTGGCCGATGTGGAACAAGTTTATTGGAAAGAAAATTTAAATGAAAGTTCAAGTATCTTATTCTCTCCATTTTGGTTTTTTTTTATTTTCCTTGAAGTGTTTTGATTCCTGGGCTGAGTGATACAGTTTAGTCTTTTCAGGTGCTTGATATGATTTTCGAGATCTTGTGTCTAAAGGAAACTTTATAAATAGTGAAAATATGAACAAGATAAAGAAATAATAAAAATATAAGTGATAAGATAATTGCTTAAATGTAGTAAATACCTCAGCAAACAATCAGAAAAGTTGAGGTCATTCCTATTTGCTGTGCTTGAGGATTATTTTATCTGTTCTCTAAGGAGACAGCACACCAGATGTAATTATGCAGCAACCCAGATGCAAAAATTCATTTATATGCTTCCCCTCTGTTTATCAGCAGCAGGAGTAGTGCTTTCACTGCTGGTAGCTAATCCTTGTTTAGGGGAATCTGAAGTTTAACTGGGAGCTCAAATACGTACAACTGGCAAAAGGGTAATGTGATTTCTGTTCAACAGCTTTGTCCAGATGTTGTTGATAGCATAGTCTCTTCCATTTGAAGGTACACATGTGCAATACTGGAGACATTAAAAATGAAGGAACCTTATAAGGAAGAAAATTAGAGCACATATATCCTGAAGTTGAGTCTAGAGGCAGAAGGTATCTGCACCAGTAGTAGTGAAGCAGCTGGAGCTGTACATCAGAAGCCACTGCTTCTTCCTTTCGCCTAGCGTTTACGTTGCTATAGAAGTTACAGCTCTCTCAGAATCCAGGGTGGCTGCCTGCAGAGCAAAAGCTTGAAGAGGAGAAAGCTGATGGTTAAAGATCAGGCAAGGTCTGCAGGACTGTGACGTGAAGAGAAATGTGGGGAGAGACCGTGCATGTCCTCAGGACCTCAAGGGGCTGGAGCAAGAAACAGTTCACTGCTGCTCTGATGGCTTAGAACCCACTATTTTAGTAGAGGGCTGCAGCTACTAAAGAAACTTATGGCAGATAGGATAGAGATACATTCGTTCATCATTACAAACTTATCAATGTTAGCAAGTTCTTGACGCTATGTAATAAAATTAGGTGAAATTATTTCCAATCCATTAAATAACTGGGAAGCTGGTAATTTTCTTCCAAATACAGAAGGGCTTGAGAAACAAATCTTGTACTTCTGTCTCAGAAAAGAAAGAAAGAAAAAGGTAAAAAATGCAAATTAGTTTAAGGTTAATTGTATCTCTTCCAAGATTATAAAGCCATTTCTGAGAGCCTGTCTTGCCTGAGGCTGCTGACTGCAGTTTTCTCTCATCATTAATCTTTCTTACATTGTGTGTCATATTCAGTTGCAGTAAGACAGTTAAATAAAAAAATGTGAAAAGTAGGTATTATCCTCTTCACTGTAGTTTCTTGTAACAAATACATCATTGCAAAGTTTGTAGGACAGAGAAAACACTACTCTGTTTCATGAGTCTGCAAACAATTGGATCTACCTGAATCTTTTTGAGCAAAATTAGTAAAAATTACATGCCTTGTTATTTCAACAACAGGTCTCATAAAATTCAATTGGATGAGGTCAAATATTAACTTTAACAACAGGACAAGAATCAAAAGTTGCTTGGAATGTGTTTCTTGCTATCCAATTAAATTAACACTGTCGATCAAAAGAAGTGTTAGAGATTGTCTGTTTTCTAAATGTCACAATTTTTTTTTTTATGGACAGTTTCTAGATTTATGAGGTTGAAGTTTTTTGGAGAGGTTGAGAGTTTGATTATTGCCTCTCATGACATCAAAATCACTGTTGTATGAAATGTCATATTCATAATACACCCAGATAAGTAAACATTATTTCTACAACGTCTAAGTGGTTCATTTTGGAGGCAGATCTATTTCCATATCGAAGTTATTTTTTAGAAAGTTAATGCAACCTTCCTATTGTTAGCTATTTCGTGAAACCATAGAACACAAAATGTGTAGATCAGCTGGAAATATGGTAGGACATCTTTGTAATTTAGAAAAAATAAACATAAATGACACTATAGACCAGGTTTGGCCTTCAAATTCAATTATTTTTTGAAAATTCTGATAAGCCTTTTCCTTTCATTTGTCAGACTGCACGCAGCAGCAAGACCTCTGGTCCCTGAACACTATTTTATTGAGCTTTCTGGGTGATCTGGGAGTTTCCTGAAAGAGAAAGCTCAGGGGAGCCAAGAGGCAGCTGCTGATGTTTGGGTACTCCCGCGGGAGAAGCTGGGCAAACACCACAGGAGTTGCAGACACGGACATCTTTGAAGGAAGCTAAACACTATAGTCACCACTGCATATGGACGTGGGAACTCAAACAGAGGTCCCCCAACAAAATGAAGCTGTGCAGGTGACAGGCTGCTAGGAATGTAACACTCTCTTGAGTTTTCCAGTATGTATGGTGCAAACAGGTAGATTATCTGCTTGACTGGGCGGCACATCTGCAAGATCAGGTTGAAAATCTACAAGCAGAAGTAGAAAGGCTGAGGAGAATTGGAAAGGCTAAAATAGAGGTAGACTGGTGGAGCCAATCTGGACAACAGCCAAATAAGAGCCAGAAACAAGGAGCCCAAGTAGCCTGCACCTCTCAGAGGGAGGACAGAAACCCAAGTAGAAGGGGTGAGTGGAGCCAAGTGGAGGACCGTGGCAGAAGGCGAGCACCACCCTTGCCTGACTCACCTTCTCAGTTGCTACTGAGTAATAGATATCAGCCCTTACTGTAAGACAGACCATCTAGTAAGGATATAGAGGACAGAGAACCCATGCTAGAGGTCCTAGCAAGGTCACATAAATCCAGGAAGTCTTCCAGTAATATGACAACCTCCTCCACAAAGAAGAGAAAAGTCCTACTTATTGGAGACTCTCTCCCAAAAGGGACTGAGGGCCCAATATGCAGAGCTGACCCTCATCACAGGGAAGTCTGCAGTCTACCTGGAGCCCGAATCAAGGATATTACTAGGATGCTCTCTAACCTGGTGAAATCAGCTGACTATAACCCACTGCTGATCTTCCACACAGATGGGGAGGAAGCTGTATTGCGTAGCCTGAGCGGAATGAAGAAAGACTACAAGGCCTTGGGATGTTTGGTAAAAGACTCTGGGGCACAAATGGTATTCTGTTCATTACTTCCATTTGGGGGTGAGGACATGGGCTAGAATGGAAGGATTCAGTCCATAAATGCCTGGCTGCGAGACTGGTGTTACAGGCAGGGCTTTGGGTTAGAATCATAGAATCATTAGGGATTGGAGGAGACCTCGAAAGATCATCTAGTCCAATCCACCTGCTACAGCAGGATCACCTAGACCAAGTCATAGAATCAGTTAGGGTTAGAAGGGACCACAGGATCATCCAGTTCCAACTCCCCTGCCATGGGCAGGGACACCCCACCATACATCAGGCTGGCCAGAGCCTCATCCAGCCTGGCCTTAAACACCTCCAAGGATGGGACCTCCACCACCTTCCTGGGCAACCCATTCCAGGATCTTACCACTCTCATGGTGAAGAACTTCCTCCTCACTTCAAGCCTAAATCTACCCATCTGCAGCTTTGCTTCATTCCCCCTAGCCCTGTCGCTACTTGACATCCTAAATAGTCCCTCCCCAGCCTTTTTGTAGACCCCCTTCAGATACTGGTAGGCCACAATACGGTCATCTCGAAGCCTCCTCTTCTCCAGACTGAACAGCCCCAACTCTCTCAGTCTGGCCTCATAGGAGAACCCTCTGATCATCCTCATGGCCCTCCTCTGCACTTGCTCCAGCATGTCCTCATTCTTCTTCTAATAAGGGCTCCAGAACTGGATGCAGTACTCCAGGTGGGGTCTCACGAGAGTGGAGTGAAGTCCAGGGTTGTGATTCTGCTAGCTCTTTTCTTCTTACCACACAAGATCTTGAACTCCACCATCTCATGGTCACTGCACAAGATCCAGTTATCATTCAATATTTCTTATTTAATTTAAAAACTGCAAAATCAAATCCTTTTGATGGTGAGCCATATCCATATTGGAGTAGTTCCACTGTCTCCCTTGAGTTACATAATAATTTTTCCTCCTCTGGTTATATTCCACATGAAAAATGTTGATAGCATAAAACTGTTCTGTAAGAATGCTAAACCAAGCAAGTGAAGCAAACAAATCTGGAAGTGCCTCTGGGCAAAAGCCGAATCAGCCTTTACTTCTTTCCCTTGTGCATAGACATTTTAATTACACTATCACAAATGTTTCCCCATGAAATCCCTTCTCCTATTTCATGGTCTTTTCTTTCTGAATTCAGTGTAATTCTTATCCCCATAAAATCAGACGAAGCCTTGCAGTCATTTCTGGTAGAACGCTGGTTCTGAAAACAGTGACAGCTTTCTCAAATCACCACTTCAGTAGATGACTCTTCTGTCATTATAGCAACTGTTACTGTGTGCTGCATAGTGTTAGAGGCTGTTGACCCTTTCCCACAGTTTTTTTAAGGTGGTGGAGGTTCCTTTACCCCGTGTCTCCATGCTAGCTGTAGGATGAAGTCAGTTAGTTAATAATGCGAGTTCTGTGAATTATATTTATTTACTTTGATAAAGGCTTCCTCTCAGGAAAAGACATTTCAAAAGAAGCAACGGCTTGGCCCGATGTAGACTTGTCAGCCTGGGCCCTGAAACATTGTAGCTGTGTTCAGATGGTTTTGGGCTACGGCCATTAATCTTTAAATGGCTTGTTAGCTCAGATGCATTGTCTCAGGAACGTGCCTTTGTTGCTTCATGATCCTGGTTGCTACGCTCGGAATCAACAGGGAACTCTCCAAACGGTTCTCTCCTTTGCTACTGTTTCTACCGTGCATCAGTAGATGTGCATGTGTGCTTCCCGAGCCATGCCACAAGAATTGCCTGGAAGTTATAAACTTCTGTAATTTCCATTGCTTCCTTTCACAACCTGGCTTAGCTCACACTTACCTTCATTGCATAGAGTATGGGAAAAGTGAAGTGGAGCAGTATATTCCATGTTTAGTGTGTTTGTGGTGTGTAGCTTCAACAGTGTTCTTCTCTTCTTCCAGGACCTTTATGCTCCTGGCAAAGAAAAATACATTTTCTGCCTTTGCCTTTCCTAAAAGAAAAAATCATATCAATTTTAAAATTAAAACTTTCTTTAGCATTTTCCCCCTTAAAGTTGCATTTCACAAGCCTACACCAGAATTCATCTGTATCCTGAGTACTGTGATATGATGGGGGGAAGGAAAACTTGCACCTGCTGCTCTTCTCATTGACATCACTCTCAAGAAAACTCAATAAAAGGAGGACTGTGGCTAAACGTTTTCAAAGATTTAATTAGTTTTAGCACAGTCTCCTCAGATACTGCCACCGGCTTTAAAAGGTTTAACCAAACATAGTTTAAAAAACGGCAGTGAAGAGTGATGAGAAAGTGGGGGGGAAAGGAAAGAAAGCATTCAAAACTTTACTGTGGCATAATGTTTTAACATCTGTGTCAACGGATTGCCTTCAAAATATGAGGAAAACGCCCTTTATTTTCAGAGCACACAGGGCAGTTTTCAGACCAATGCTAGTTTAGTAAACAAAAATCCATATGAAAGCCAAAGAAACATTTAGTAGTGGAAGCTGATTTCACTCATGTACATGTGACACAGCTGGTCCTCAAAAAGGATATTTTCTCAGAGACCAAGTATTTGTTGACCTGACAGAAACTTTAAACCTCCTACTCAGTACTTGTGTTAAATGACAAAATGGCCCATTTTAGCTTCAATGATTTGAAAGCCCAGAGATATCCATGCAATTACTCTTTGAAATACCTTGGAAGCATAATGAATATCTGATAACTTTGCTTACCTTTGTGTAGGTTCACTAGTGCAGTTCTTGAGTTCTGTTCTAGGTTCAGTGCCATTTATAATTAATTTCTCATGCCCTCACTTTCAGCCCTTCTCAAGTCCTTTTAGTCCTTCTATTGGAAATACTTTTGCCTTTTGTATAGAAAGTCAGTTTGTAGATATTTGCATTTTTAAATTGAGATTTAACAACTTTTTTCTTTTTTCTCTTTTGTATGTCTTCTGGGAAGTAGAAGTGCCACATTCCTCCAGCCTTAATCAGTCTCTCTTGTGTACCAGTTTTGGAGATTACAAAATGTATGCATTTTTAATGCCAAATCCCTTCTAACTTTTCCTTCTGGAAAGGCATTATCTGAGAGCAAACTCCTGGGTTTGCCTCATGGAAATGCCTGCCTTTTCCCTGTAAGTAAGTGCTTCAGCAAATGCTTTATTTTTTTCACTAGGTTTTGCAAATCTAATTTACTTAGAAGACTCAGCTTGTTCAGTATAACACAAGTTGTCTTTGTATTTAGTAAGTCACTGAGTCAGCTTTGTCATCTAAAGCTCAACTCAGTACTTTATGTGTCAATGTATAAACATATTTGTTGTCTCTCTGAAACCAAGCTGGGCATGGAAGCCTTAAAAGGCTGCTTAATAAGTGTTCAGTTTTATTTGCTAAAAGGGAAAGACAACAGCAGAATGAATATGAAAACATTCTGTGGCTTGGCCAACAGAAGATAATGAATGAAATATGGAAGGCCAGATGAAGCTGAGCACAAACCAGAAAGCAGCGTGACATGAGTTAGAGGAAGGGAAGTTGGTGCTGAGGTGAAGATGGGAGAAAATTATCTTGTGTTTAGAAACGCCCAATGATTTAAGAGTTTATATTTATAGAAATTTCAATAAAACAGAAAAGTCACTAAAAAGTGGGGAAAGTATGAAAGAAGAGGCATTTCCAGAAGAAGAGAAAGACAGACATGATCCAAAAGAATCTGAAAGCATGAAGAAACAGCTTTCAAAAGACATCATAGTGTTTGACATGAAAGCAGTGTAAAGCAGAACAGCTAAATTTCACAAGATTTCTTTGCTTTCTCATGCAGAAAGCAGATTTAGAAAGGGGTTGGAGTAAAACTGAGAAGATATTTTATTTTGAAATTAATTTTGCAGGAAACCAGGTTTTTTTTAAACTGTATTACATTTTTTATTATAATGTTATTGAACTCGTATTTGAGACTCCTCACTTGCACAGTGCCTACATCCACAATTTCACCAGAAGACTTTACCTAAACAGGTACATTTTTATTTAGCATGTTTTTGTTTGATTTTCTGGTCCAGAAAACTTGACAGCTTGCTGTTTCTGAGAGTTGTGATATCACTACATTGTTATGTTTTTACTTTTCCTGAGTCATGCATGTGCTCCAAAATAAATTTAAGATTTAACTTTTTATATGAGAAGAGAGTTGATTAAACGCACAAGTCAGATACAGCTAGACCCCCCAAAATGCTACCAGCTATCCACTGTCAGATGTTGAAACTCTACCTTCAACTCACTTTTCAGAGGGGAAATGTATAAATAGCCCATGGCTGCCTGTACTAGCCATCTCTTGAATTGCTGAACTGTTTCTGTGTAGTCAGGGAAGGAGCTACGCTTGGCATTTGAGGTAGCAGAATAGAAATCAGCTCTGAGCCAAAGTTAAGGGTTTGGATTATTAGTTTCACTAACCATTATTCCACGGCGCCTGGGTATGTGCACGTTTAGTTATGTTGGGACTGGAAAAAATTTACAAATATCCTTTAAAAATATCAGCTTGAATTCGACTTTCTAGAAAGTTTTACGTGTAATGTAAACTATCCACACGATTGTTCGATGCGCAGCCAGTCATCTTTTAAAAGTGCTGCTGACCTTAAAATTCTTCCAGACATGCTGAGAAGTTAAAGTACATTAGGAAATCAGTTCTTTCACTGCTTTCATGGCTAAACCAGCTGCACAAGTCACTGGGGAAAGTACAAGTTAACGTTTGTACTGATGTCTCATAGAAACATTTTCATTTATATGTGAGTTTGTTTTATACAGAATCATAGGGGTGTAAGGGAACTCTAGGTCATCTAGTACAAACCCCCTGCAACAAGCAGGAACATCATAGGTACTCACTGAACTTTAGTGGGATTTAGGAGCTGCCACACTTTCAGTTCCACCTGTAGGTAGAGCATGCCTTCCTCACAGTGCTGGAGTTATAATGTGTAGTGCTGACATATGCCAGGGGTAGTCCTCTGGGTAATTCCATCTCAGTATGAGGGAGTAAGACCATAGTGAGCTGCAGGGGGTTCCAATGACAGTCTACCTACCACTGATTATAGTTGTCCTCCATACTACTATCAAAGTGCTGGCAAATGCTGCCCTGATAAAGTCTCTTGACACTCAAGTGGGTGCTGCTGCTACGTTCCATCACTGCAGAAAACTGGGGCTGGGATTGCAGCCGTAATGTTTTCCTGATGAGAGCCACTTAGGAGAACATTAATGTTCTGATCTTGAGACGACTGTGTGCAGCCATAGGGTTCTACAACATATTTTAAGATGTTATTTAAAAACCCTGTATTCAGTTTGGGTAAACCAGTCCCGAGGCCATGATTATACTAGGAAGCATGAAGCAGTCAGTTTGCCTGAGATCAGCAGAAGGAGAAAATGGATTAATGATGGCTTTCAAAACGTTAGGAAACTGGTTTTTTGCTTTTTATTTGCAATTGTTGGTTGCTTTTCTTTAGGATTTTTTAAAAGTAGAATAGATTAAAGAAATGAGGAAAACATAAGTTGTGGAGGAAGAGAAGCAGACTGTGGTCCAGTTGAGCTGGATGGGGTAGAGCAGATTCATTTTTCTTTGATGCTGAAGTATGTTACCCACTGTGGACCTTCTAAAAGAGGTCAGTCAAGTCAAACTAGATCTGGAGGATACATTTGCTCTCAACTCAGTTCAAGATTCCAAATATATTTTTATATAATCTAAAATTTGTATAATATTTTAATGTAATATAAACTTTTATTCTGCATCAAGTGTGGTAACATTTTAACCCAAAAGGCCTTAAGAAATACTGCTTCAGGAAAACAGAAATGCAATTATTCTAAGAAAACCAAAGGCAATACATGTAATTCATATTTGCTATCCAGGGTAAGAGTATGCCAAAAATTTAACTGTATCTTAACAGAGCTTTTTGGTTTAATAAGATACTTTAGTAAATCTGGAAGTGTATTTTCTTCCTTTATCATGTCGTTTAGAATAGCATCGTTTAAGGATAAAGTGTATTTGTAGTATTACCACCTCTTGGTGATTGTCACAGCTACTATATAAGGATAAATTTGCATCTGAAATAACAGCATTTTAGGTCTTCTGCTAAAGCATATCACATAGCAGGAGAGGCTGTATTGCATGAAAGTGCCTTCCACGTGAGTTTGTATGATTTCTATAGGCACCTGAGGTGTATGGATGAAGAAAGTTATGAGGATACAGCAGGCTGCAGAGGGAAGCATGCAGCAGGCACTGATAAACTGCCGATATTGACAGTCTGGCTGGCTCTACAAGGACTGATAAACGTGGGGCACTAAGAGCTGGCTGCACGTCGCCACCTGCCCGCAAAGGCATCAACAGCAGGTTGCATAAATGGAACCACATTCCAGAGGGTGCTGCTGCTGCGTGTAGTTGGGCTGTAGGATTACACATACTCCTGACAAAGCGAAGGAACCTTTGAGGGAATTTCAGGATACCCACCTGAAAGCCCTAGTGAGACGTTATAAACCTGGAGCATCTGCACACACAGCTGGAGTTGGCCTCCAACTGTCTATTAGTGAGTAAGTGTGAGTGTGCAGTGTGTGCAAGCGTGAGCTGCGTGAGAAAAGCTCTGCATCACTCCAGTATTATTCTTCTGGCTGTCTCAGGTCCACATCCATATATGTCAATTATTTTCCTTCAAGATATTGTCTCGATGAGATTCAGTTCTAGATACCCACACTACAGACTATGTAGGTAACTGTCTAAGCTCCCACTATAGTTATTGCAGATCTTGTCAGTGGAAAGAGCTGTTAAAGCTATTCAACTGACCAAGTCTGAGTTCTACTTCTCAACTTAATTTACTCGATTTCAACTTGTCCTATCCCTTCTAAAAGTTCCCTCCACAACTTTCCTGTAGCCCCCTTGAGGTACTGGAAGACTGCTATAATGTTCTTCCAGAGCCTTCTCTTCTCCAGGCTGAACAGCCCTGATTCCCGCATCCTGTCTTCATAGGAGAGGTGCTCCAGTCCACTGACCAGCTCTAACAAGTGCCAAACAGACTTTGTAATGTCATATGGTTAATTCTTCATAATGAACTGTTCAGCTATTATTTTATTCAAATTCTTTCTAAAAGAAAGAATAAATTCCAATAACCAGTCCACGAGAGCAGTGGGTTTCTGAGATAGCGACTGCACTACTCTGAATTTCTGAGTGCAAACTTTATGCTAACTCTTTTTAATTCTTATCCAGGAAATTGTGAACAGAAAAAGCTTCCCATTCCCAATTCAAATTTTGCAGTTATTAGGGCTGGTTTCAAATGAATGCACTACTGTATCAATGAAATTAAGAAAGAGCCTGAAGACAGTTTTACTGCAGTAGATAGGAGCACAGTGGCAGGATAATGATAAGCAGCACAGACCCAAGTCTAGGCAACAGGACTGTGTACTAGTTGCCTCTACTACAAAGTCAGTTTATTAGTGAGCAACATTTCCACATTTCCAAAGTGAAAGAAACTTTTCCCCTCTAGAGACTAGTGCAAAAACATGTTTAGCCTCTGGCTGCAGGTTTAGGTAGTTAAACCTCTAGTCTAGGTGCAGTCAACTTACAATCCAAATCCAGAACTGGGAACTATATGCCAATAGTTTTCACTGACCTGACTGCCAAAGCTACAGATGCAGACTTCTGGTTAATCCAAGCCATCTCACCTCTTTAGACACTGCAGCTGTATGCCAACTCACCTCTTTAGACACTGCAGCTGTATGCCAACACGCTCTTCTTTGTGACCAGACTTTTTATTTCTTCCCCTTTATATTTCAAATTTTACGAGGGATTGGACCTCACTCTTCTTGTCAAAGAAGACATGAGCTTTGCAGAATTCGTGGCCCACAAATTGTGCACATCCACAATGGCTCCTGGATTCTGCTGCCCAATTAAGGGCTTTTAGTGAGAAGAGATGGAGTATAACTGGAAATTTAGCAAAGCAGAGACACTCATTTCCTCCTGACAGTATCTATTAAACACCTAGCAGGAAGAAATCCTGAGCAAGGTTTAGCATTAATTTAGCTTCTCCTAACCTTTCTAAGCAGGTATCAGCTCTCAGAGATGGTTTGTTGTTGGATCATCTTGCTATGGAGAGCCTTTAATATTGAAGGACTTAAACATGCTTTGCACCTTAAAAATGTTCTCCCATGCACTGTAAAAATCACCCCTTCCATTCATTTGGTGTGGCTGGTGTGCTAGATCACAGTTCAGTGGCACCTGTGCCATGCATTGGTATCTCACCAGAAGCCCAGCATTGGGACAACCACAGGGGTGGAAGTCAGAGGTTGTATACTGGGTGTTGCAGTGTACACTAATTTTGAAATAGGATAAACAGAGCCTTGAAGACTACATAGAGAGAGGGCTCCAGCTTTTCTGGTCAGATCTAGGAAAAAGCGATTTTATTGACAAGAAAATCTTGTACCAAGTCCAGCTTCTGTTCTGTGCTGAACTAATTAAATTAACATGCTGTACCCAAGACACTGCCTGCTGAGAAGTATCTTTTTAAGAACCATGATATACAGTATAACTAGAAGTCAGCTTTATTATTAATTTTTCTACTGAAATGAATGACTTACAGTGTAGAATCATAGAATCATTAGGGATCAGAAGGGACCTCGAAAGATCATCTGCCACAGCAGGATCACCTAGACCAAGTCACACAGGAACATATCCAGGCAGGTTTTAAATGTCTCCAGAGAATGAGACTCCACAACTCCCCTGGGCAGTTCCAGCTTACACCCATTGCCCCTCGTCCTATCACTAGATATAATTCAGGTATGGATTGCATGGATGTAATTCATTGTTAATTGACGTGGTAGTTATTTTGCCTTAAAAACAAGATGGAAATGCTTATTTTTTTATGTACTGCACTTTCATCTTATATTCCTGCTTTTTGCTTAGAAAGTCTTGTAAATGGAAAAAAAAGTGAGTGGTGCCAAATTAGGGCAATTCATTAAATAAATTGAAAGGGGGAACTTAGTATTCCACCTGACCAGGATTACTTAATTGAAAATCAGTCCAGAAACTGAGAAGTATTCTGAACAATAATAGGAAATGTTGATTTTCCTCTTGCCCTTGGAGTCAGTCCATAGAAGAGTAGAAGAAATCTTACAGCACAGACTGAATAGTCCATTTGTTTCAGTAACAGCAAAGGTTTCGTTCTATTGTAACTGCAGTAATTGCATGTATTGAAGTCTAGCAGGGAAAAACTGCACACTATTTATACGGGAAACTTTATGTTGCCTGCCGATGTGATGTCAGCTCATATCATTCTTTGTGAAGCCTAATGACAGGATTGAGGCATGTGGATCATGATTTGTGGGTTCAATATACCACAAACTCTTCTGGTTTCAGGTAGCAAAGTAGGTCTGATTTCATTTAACAATTCTCACAGGACACGTGCTCGGGTGACAAAGTACCTCAGTTTTGGTTAGTGTACGTCAGCTTGCAAGACAATAAACACATCCACAATTTACATCAGCTTAACAAGGGGTATTGCAGTACAGTGCTGTTTTATTCTGGTGCAAGTGCCTCGTTCATATACAGTAACTTAACTGCATTAGTTTCAGAACATCATTTTTATGGTGATTTCTGATGCAAGTTACAAGTTGTTTAGGTACTTTCCAGAATCAAACTGCAGCTTTTTGGTGTGGGTAGTTGAGGTTTTTTTCCTTTAAATCACTGCTATAGGAAGAACAGATTTTTTTTTTCCACCCTCCTGTTCTTTTTCTTGGATTTTAAGGTTTTGTATCATGACATTTTAGTAAAATTACATAGAACAGATATTTTTGAACTCATTATTGCTGTGACAGGATGTGGAGCCTCAGCACCTGCACAGTGACAACAGGTTGGGCAATTTAAGTGTTACAGTTTTGGGGGCTGATCCAAATTTGCATCCAGTCTCTGTGCTTTCAAAGAGCAGTCACTGTGTAGCTAGACGTTCCATTTATGCAGAATCTGGTTTTACTGGGGGTTTATGCACTCCCAGGGGGCAATATCTGATGGTTAGGCTTGATCATCTTAGAGATTTTTCCAACCTTAATAATTCTATGATTCTAGGGAAAAATGCCAGCTTTAGGGTTTTTATCTGCTCTAGTTTGTGATAAAGTTTGGAACGATAAAGCTTGAGACTCCCCATACTGGAAGTGTCAGGTAATTTGTTGTGTTCACTGTCTTGGATTTCAGAAGCTATTCCTTCTAGTATGTTTATCACATTTTGTTTTGTTTTCTCCTGTTCACTTACAACAATAAACCTTTTCTCAGTAAATTTATCTCATTTAAATAATCATAAATTAATTGAAGGCAAGTATACTTTCCTCCTGTCTTCCAGTAGAAGAAGTTGTATATCCAGAAATTAATCAGTTATTATTTTCCCAATAATTTTTGGAATCAGAGATTACAAAAAGTTCAGGATTTCTGTGGCCTAAACTGCAGACCTGGAATGTTGTGTCAATTGATCGATGTCATCAGAAAACAAAATCTTTTTTATAAAGTAATTTAAAAATGGTACTTGAAGTTCCTAATAATGTAAAGACTGCCCGACTACCTTTTTCTAGGCACTGCTAATAAATACATTCAGTTCCTGTAAATGCTAAGGGAGCTTGTGTACCTGTATTTGGGTAAATGATCACAGTCTGTCTAGTGTGCTTTTCCAGGAGACCATCACTACTGCATCCCTCTAACATCCCACTTGGAAAATGATAGTTAGAGGGATGGTTCAAGGGTCACACGTGCTATCCTAGTGAGCTAATAACTTACATGACAGCACATTACCCACAGAGGGGTTTTTTGATCATGTACATCTGAGAATTAGCCTTATACCTTGGTAATGCAGTAGCAAAACTTGCTGATATTGTGGCTATACTTTATCAGACCTAACTACTCTCCTGGCTATATAGATTTATAGGTGAATCTCTGAGTATGACTCTTCAAAATTACTAATCTCTGTTAAGAAATTTCCAAAAGTGGGGGGAAATACCTTTAAAGATTAAATTCTAATGCTCGTTTTATGTCTTTACAAAACTGTGTAGGGGAAAACGCTACATAATGTAATACTGTTTCATTTTGCTTTTTATATGCATATATGTATATATATTATAAGATTAAAATTTGATGTTAATGGTAATAAGATGCTTAGTGATAGGTTTGGTATTGATTAATTTTTTGAAAACCTATTCAATTAGTGTTAAAGATTATTTTTTCACTGTTTTGATTTCAGATTTGGATTCTCTAACAGGGCATGCCTTTCCAGGTAAAGTAGACAGTTAGAACAGATTACTTTATTTCTTTGGTTTATATTTTCTTGGGGTGGGTGGGGGTTAAATGTAATTGATGTGTTTCTGATGCAATTTGTTGGATGTCAAAATTGTACTGTTAGAGGGGTTTTAAAATTCCGGATACATGAAGAAGACGTAGATATTACATGCACTAAATTAAAGAATAGAATTGAAAATTCTGCTTTAGATGTTAACTATAGTATCTTTACTATTAAACAAACCAGGGCAGGGAGAAATAGTAATACAGAATACCAAATCCTAATGAGAAGATTTTAGCTTCAACTTACATGTGATTCTGTAAGGAAATGAAAACCAGCTGGTAGTGTTTAAGGAACTCCAAGACTCAAGAAATACAAGTTTCCAGTTCCATACTAGACTAGGAAGCAGGTTTTGAAGAGTAAGAAAGTTTTTAATTCTCTGGATTCTACTGCACACATCCATGTTTTATGCTGTCTTCAAGTTAACTTTACCACCACTCTACTCAATTATAAATTTTAGAATCTTGTATCTGTAATTACGTAACAATTTAAACACTTTGAGTCATTAATTTTTTAGCAGAAATATGAGAGCAGAGGGTTTGGTGCTCAGTGATCACATGAACCTCTGTGTTATTTGGGTAAAACTTTTGGCACGAGAGGAACGTTAAGAAGCATCTTACCTGTAAGATAAAGGAAATTAATTTTCTGCTGCAAGACACTTCCGGTACTCAAAATTAGCTTAATCCTTCCAATGATTAGGTTGAGAAAACTAAGGCATGATCTTTATAATCTAAAGAGATTAACTGAAAAATTGTGATTGTATTTCTCATTAGAACAGTATCAGTCTTCATTATGTAATTGGCTTCCAATGTGTCTCTTGCATAATACAGTATACCTCCTTCAGGTTTTGTTTAAAGAGTGTGTGACAGATTTATCTGAGGTTTTCCAAGCATTCTTGCATTGTGGACATTAAGAATGCTGTAACAATCTCAGTAGAACATATGACCCCCCCAAAAACAGTAGTTTGATATGATGACATTTTTCTGCAGCGTGGAGCAGATCCAGGGACAGAGTCTGTCACAAGTATTTGTACTCAAATACAGCAGGAGGCCAAGCAATGTCTGTTTGAGAAATCAGACTTGTAAGTGCAGATTTTACCATTTTAATCCCCAGTGAGGAGACTCTTACTCCGAGTAGTGTGGTTTGTTTTGAGTAAGAATACTTAATGACGTAGCGTGTTGCTTAATAGGGCCATCTTGTAAATAGGATCCACATGACCGCTGTTTAATATATGCACGTATCACCAAGACAGACATCAACACAAGCAGTATCCATGTGCCTTGGGGTTTGGGATATGTTTTTTTATTTGCTTTTAAAACATTTTGTTGGCTTTTTTATTACATGAATATTTTGTGTTATGGGATGGTGCTGTCACGGTGCATCCCATTATTATTTTGAAATATGACTATCTTAACTTAATGCGTTATCCCGCATTAGAGGGATCATGACAACAGCGACTTACAGAAATATTTATGCCTTGGAATTGTGGTAAAGAGAAATAATCCTTACTCAGCATGGAAAATGTCATGAATTTCAGGACAGGTGAATTATATACGCACGTTACATCCCAGGTGTAGTTGTGGGCAGTTCCATCAAATGGCAGAGATAGAAATACCTTTGAACCTAACTAACTGTCAAATGGAGAGTAGTATATGTAGCTGAGAGGAGTATAAGCCTGGAAAAATGGACTTGACTTAAACAGATCTTTAGGTGGAGACTCACAGCATGGACCGACCACTGTGGAGGTCACAGAAATCCCTAGATGAACTTTGCCTATTTTATGCGTTGTCAGTTGGACATATTGCTTTCACACAAAAGTGTAAAAGCACCAGAATATCCTGTCTTGTCTTTAAGTCACAGTAGCATTCTGCTAGTGTAGATTGTAGAGTTATAGCTAAATTAAACACCAAAAGGAACACTTGTGTACCTAGTTATACTGGAAAACACTAAATCCATCCTGATGTCTGTGTATAAACGTAATGACTCCAGTTAAGCTAAAGCATGTTACTTTCCAGGAGATAAAAAAAGATCAGGGTGCTACTTATGCTTCTTCAATAGCAATTAGTTAATTAGGTATGTCCAGATGACCTTAGGTAATTAACAGGTGATTTGGATCTCACACTTTACAAACACAAAACAAACTCAGTTGAGGTTTCCATTTATCTCACCTTTGGAAAAGCATTCCCTTTGAGCTAATCCAGCAAGAGTAATTAATGAAACCACTAAGGGTATGGGTACCCAATAGTTTTTCATTTGACCCTTGGCCAGTGCACTACTGCAGCAGAGCGTGAAATGGCTTCTTTCCAAATGTCACATGGCCGTGTCAGCACAGTGCTGGGTGGGCGCTAATGCCAGGACCCTAGCTGTGCACACAGATAAGACTGGTTCTGCACTGACTAATAACAGGCCCGGGGGTCAGAGGGGGTTTTTTCATCTAGGCGGCCTCAAATTAATGTAAGCTCACATTAGACTGTGCTCCATGAATTTCAGGCTAAGAAAAAGCACTTTCCCTATGACCGCTGGCCACCACCTCCCGCCCCACGTTTTCTGTAGATGTGTGCACTCTCTGCTATATCAGAGACAGATGAGAATATAAACCACATCAAAATATCTTGTCTGTTTTTTGTGTGAAAGGAAAAAGAAATTCTTTATAACCCTTGCAGTTGATCAGCTGAATCCCTAAAGTATGAGATTTGATTATAGTCATTGTCTCAATGCAGAGCTGCAAGTGTTATGGGCATGTTGAGAACTTCCAGAAGCTGGATTAAAGCATCTCTTTTACAATGATATCTAATCTCGTCCTAAAGCTCCAAGCAATGGCGAGTCCACCAGCTCCCCTGGTAAGCTGTTCCAATATTTAATTACCCTTAGTGCTAGGAAATTGCAATGTCGTGGAAGGGTTGAACGCGTCTAATTTCAGCTGCCAGTCTTCCTATGTCTTTGTCAGTAAGATTGAAAAGTCTCCCTTTTTCAGGTACAGTGTTTTCTCATCAAGTGTCTATGGAAAACTGATTATTTGCAGTGACCTTTCAAAAAGCCTGTGCACACAGAAGCCTGTGCACCTTTTCTGGCTGTGTCACCGGACTTGACACCTTCCGTATCTTTAGAATGCCACAATTTTAACATCTCTATGGCTGCTAATAATTTACATTATAGTAGTCAAGGCACTTTTCAACTTTTGTTCTGGTATGTTTTGTTCTGATATGCTGTGCTCTTTAAGGCTCACACCGTAAGACTGGTTTTCTGACAGCTGTCCTAGCAACTCTCTCAATTCTTTCAAATCCTATGAGAATTACAGAAAATATATGAATATAGAAGTTTTCTAATTGCTTTATGCAGGAATAAAATAATTTGTTATTTGTACATAACACCTCCTTTCTCATGATCCCTTTTAGGCATTTAGCTACCATTCAGAACTGCCAGTTCAGGTTGCAGTGGTTGTCCATGTCAAGCAATCTGAGTGGTGATCCCCAGATTTAGCTGTCAGAATAGAAATTAATGGTTTTCCCCTAGTCGAGTGTGGCTCTCATGAGATTAGAGGTGGCAGGGAATGCCTCCGATGACAACACATGTAATCTATGTTCTTTCCAACTGCTCATATCTAGGTAGGCACCTAGTTTTTGTTCTAAAAAAGAAGAATTAGCCAGTGCTCTAGAGAGCAGAATTTAAAATATTAATAGTAAATTCAAAATGTGTAAGGATATGAAGTGTTCTCCTAACTCTCAGGAGTCTGCTGAACAGAAAATGTGATGCTGGCAGATATTTCTCATTGTTCTTTACCACACTACTCTTATTTACTTGGATGATTACATTCCTTCTTAATCTCAGCCATGGCAGAACCTTGAGAGATCTGGTTTCCATGATTAGGTTTTTCTGTCTGACAGATGAATGGGCTGCAATACTGGCCAGATGAATTTAAACACTTCCTTGGGACTTTGTCTTACAGAAGATACTCTCCTGTAACGTAGCTCCAAATCCTTTGTTCTCAGTCTTCTATTTGTTTGCTTGAAAATATTTTGGTGGCAATACCTTGTCAAAACTGTTGCGGTAGCTTGTCCAAAACAATTACTTTTTTTCCTTATAATGCTCTTTACTGGATGATGAGGAAGAGATAGAGTTTCAGACTCTAGTTCTCACTTGAAGGATAAAGTATGCATTTTGGATTAGTCTTTGGACAGATACATAAAACTACAATGAACATGAAGGCCAAACTGAGTGATCCCTGACTCAATAGGGATAAATAGTCCTTAGAAGAGAACTATTGACTCATTATATCTGTGGCAGCATGGCTCTTGCATTCCTTTTATACCCAGAGATGGAGAACAGTTCTGTTCCAGGTCCTCTTGTAGAAAGAAACAGTAATACTTGTTATTTTTTAAAAAGTGGGGGTCAGGGATTGGTGTTTCAGTTCTGTTACTTCGGTGTGTTCTGCATACTCTGACATGAACTCATGTCCTTGAAATCACAAAGGTACCAAGGTACTTACCACTATAGTGAGTTACATCCCATTCAAACACATCCCTCAAACCACATCTTGTATTAACTCAGGACATTAAGGATGTGTCTTTAACACACAGGAGCTCCACAGAGAGAGAAGTTAAGAGCAATAATTTGTTTTGCCTCCAAGTAATTGTGAAGCATACTGAATTGTGAATTCCTGTTCCGGATCACATATGTATTCATTAGGTGCCATCAGAGTTAGGAATCTCCAGTAGGCTGAAGACCTGGGCTGAGAAAAATTTAATGAGTTATAACAAGAGTAAGTGTAGACTCTTGCATCTGGACAAGAACAACCCCTGGTACCAGTATAGGCTGGGGACTGATCTGTTGGAGAGCAGTGTAGGAGAAAGGGATCTGAGGGTCCTGGTGGACAGCAGGATGACTATAAGCCAGCAATGTGCTCTTGTGGCCAAGAGGGCCAACAGCATCCTGGGGTGGATCAGAAGGGGTGTGGCTAGTAGATCAAGAGAGGTTCTTGTACCCCTCTACTCTGCCCTGGTGAGACCACACCTGGAGTATTGTGTCCAGTTCTGGGCTCCTCAGTTCAAGAGGGATATGGAGCTGCTGGAGAGGGTCCAGCGTAGGGCAATGAAGATGATGAAGGAGGTGGAGCACCTCCCTTTTGAGGAGAGGCTGAGGGAGTTGTGTCTCTTTAGCTTGGAGAAGAGGAGACTGAGGGGTGACCTCATGAATATTTGTAAATATTTGGGGGATGGGTGTCAGGAGGATGGAGCTGGGCTGTTCTCAATGTCATGTAGTGACATTGGCAATGGTTGTAAGCTGGAACATAGGAGGTTCCACATCAACCTGAGAAGGAACTTCTTCACAGTGAGGGTGATGGAGCACTGGAACAGGCTGCCCAGGGTGGTTGTGGAGTCTCCTTCACTGGAGATGTTCAAGGCCTGCCTGGATGTGTTTGTGTGTGACTTGGTCTAGGTGATCCTGCTGTGTCAGGGGGATTGGACTGGATGATCTTTCGAGGTCCCTTCTAATCCATAATGATTCTATGATTCTATGATAATCCAAGTGCACTTTCTGCCTCTCTTCAGTTTTCTTTTCGTTCTACTTCAGCAAGGAGCATTTCCTCCTTCCCTTACTAGAATCCCAAAGTAACCAAACTCATAAGTAAGATCCACACATTTTGTTTTTCATTGTGTTAACGAATACTGTTTTCTTCAACTCACCTAACAGACTTGAGGTTTTACAAAATACCTCTGGGACAAAGCTGTGGCTGACAAAAGTTTTCATTTCAGGTGATGTAATGCTAGATTTCAATTTCAGAATGTTTCGTGTTTTGTTTCTGAAAGTCATTTAGCAATCTAGGAAAAAGAGCACTGTGGTAGAGCTAAGTGAAATGAGCATTCTGAGGTCTTTGCATAGTAGCTTGAGCTGTGGGAAGAATTTAGCACAAGCAGGCCTGAGAAAAATGCTTAGAGAAAGAGGGTCTCAAATGCTAATTAATGTGAACACAAAATACCCATTCTACTCTCTACATGTGTCTTATTAAGGTAGTGGTTGGTGACCTTCTCATTTTTCAGAAGAAATAACATTTTGTCCATATAATGAGCATCATTTCACAGGTTACTTAACAGCCTACTGAACTGTGCTTTCTATTCACAGATCTGCCAGGTCTAAAAGTTAAATAGACTTTTCATTTGTTACACCAGTGCGGGGCTTTGTGGCTGAACTCAAAGTTTCTCTGACGTTGTCTGCCCAGCCATGTTATATGTGCTTACTGTAGCACTGAGTCAGAAGCACAGAAACTCTCATTTTTATCCCCTTTTCTCTGCTTTTGCACAGAGCATGTGCAAGGTTGGGGAGAACATTAATGAACTGTGGAGATTTTAGAGCAAGTAACACTGAGTATCATTTAGTCCAAGAGTAAGAACAACAAAATATCAAATTTCAGTGCTATTTGATTACAGTTGACAGGTCTTTAAGGAACAAATTTGGAGAAATATTTCACAGATGTCTTTGGCCACCCATCCTTTTCATTTTATCCAGGGAAAAACCTGGCTGGGCTAAGCGATTTTTTTTTTTCCTAACCTTTCTATTGAATTTGAGGTCCACTATTTTTTATTTACGTAAAGTTCAAAAAGAGAAAGGTATTTGAATTTAGGTTGAATATAAGCTTGATTTTTTTGAAAAAAAAAAAAAAAACAAACCAAAACAGAATGCACTATGACAGGCACCGAGCTTTAGAGGAGTGGAGTATGACACAAACAACTAATCATGGCGGAACTTAACCGTTGTGTGATTTTCATTCCTGTGTATAAATATTTATTTCTGTATCCTCAATTTCACCTATTCATTTTCCACTTAAATACACACAAAATTCTATTTTAAATATGAAACAAGTGTGACCTCTACCTTAAAATGAGTTATTTTTAGAATACATTGGAATAAGAATAAAAATCATTTGTAGTTATAGTTTTCACAGATACATATGATGCTGCTTCTTTGCCAGGTGAGTTTATTCTACTCTTTAAGATTACTTGGTCTCATTGTGATTTTTTTACTTGTTTGACAAGAACTGTATAAATAGCTGTTGGCATAGAGGTACAGGTACTAATAGTCATTTGTTAGCCATTTGTATAACATGAGTTATACAAAACTCAATAAATTCTGCACAATTCTTGATCATGTTCAGTAGCTGGTTAACTTGTAGTTGTGCTTTCTTTCCTTTTTTTTGGTATATTTTATTGATTACTTTCTTTGAGTATTCTGGGGTACTTCATGGTAAGGGTACAGGATGAATCAGAGTACTTATGAACCTGACTCACTACCATAAAACAGAATTCAAAAGAAATCAATTTTAAAACTAATTAACAAGAGGAAAATTTAGACTCTACTGGATACTGCAAAGCTTTATGATGTAAAAAAAAATACATGATGTAAAAAAACCTATATGATTGCAAATACAGAAATCCATGGCTTGAATCTTCTGTAATTAAACATTTCTTTCTTAGAAAAGTATGAAACATAATTATTTGAGAGCTGCAAGGGCAACAGTAATTATGATACTGGCTTTGTCAAATTATCCTGAACATTCTAATAAGGCAGCAATTTCTGTAAACCCTCATCTAACTATTCTTGTTCTGTGTTTACCCTTTGATGCTGCTAGAAATTGTTTTGAACGTATTGTGCTGCAGAACACCTTAAATAGCTCCAGCACTTCATATCGTTAAGGGTAGCAGATCAAATGAGGACTCTGAAATGTTAGTCTCCCATAAGAAATATATTCAAATGTTTTAAACTAATTCTATAGTCCACAAGAACTCTTATGGAGAAAGATATTAAATTGGAATTATAGCCAACGGCAAATCCTTAAGGAGAATAATTTAGATTTTAAATTGAAGAGAGGAAAAGCCATGGTGGCTCAAGGCATAAATGCGACATTAATCTGCCGGTGTGGAGTTTTTATAGATTCTGACGTATCTGTGAAGGATTGTGTATAGCTATTGAGCTTTCCATTGTACTTACTATTAAAAGCTGTCTTGTTCTAATTTTGCACTAGATCCTAAATGTCTTTGGAAAGAAGCTGTTTCTCCTGTAATGCTGTCAGAAAAGGAATTGTCTGGAGGTTGAGACAGAAGTATGACAATCACGAGTTAAAATTACTTCTTGGAAACTTCACTTTCTCACTTAAAATCTGTCTCTTTAATTTCTTTGTTTTCAAGAAAATTGATTAAGTATAGCTTTTTTACAGCCAAACATTGAAAATATGTAAAATAGGGAAGTATGAAATCCTACACTGACATGGTTTCTATTTACTGGGATTACAATATTGCCCGATCCTACTTCTTAGTCACATGTTTAGGTCAGCTCATGGCATCTAAAGGTTACATCTAGGGTATTTTACAAAACAAGTCGCTCATATTAGTACATATTATTCTATTATATATGCATCTGCTTTCCAGAACACAATATTCATCATGACCAGTACAATCCTCAGTGGCCAATTAAGAGATCAAGCATCCATAAATTTTAGTTGTTTGTGTATGCAACAAGATTTTAAAATGATAGTTTTATATGGTAGTGCTAATTTAAAAAAAAATATTGCTTTCTCAAATTTTATTTCCCCTAGAACAATATTGCATGAGAATCTTTTATAAATTGGTCATTACATTTTTAAAATTTACGTTTATTTCAGACCTTAAGGTTTTTACTTCTCTTGTAATGAACAATCTCAGTTGAGCGTTACGGAAGCTATGCCAAGGAGAACAGCTGTTGAGACAACTCTCTACAAGCCAACAAAATCTGCAACAAAGTTTAGCGTATTGTACAGACCACAAGTCAGGTGTTTGCTGTTGCAAGGTTTAAAACCAGAATAGATCATACTTGCTAAAAAACAAATTCAGCGACACCACTCAAGGTTAAAATGCCATTTTACATTTAGTATCCCAGCTCTGTGGGACTGAAGTTGCATTTTATGCTGGCTGACACCTGCTGCCCCTGGGTCAAACCCCTTTGGCAGCAGGGCAGGAGAGCTCTGGGCACACGGGCTGGCAGCTGGGTTCAGGCTGCCCTGGGGCTGAGGTGTGGGAGCTGTGGGGGTCTCTTGTGGGGCTCCCAGCAAAACCCTGGTGCAGGGTGTGCTCCCAGCTGCAAATTTGCTGATGCTTGCTCCCCCTCCACAGTTCTGTTATTAATCTTGGAAGAAGCTTTCATCTGGTGCCCCCTGAGCAGTGAGATAAAATCCCCCTGGGGTGGGAAGAAATTGCAGATATTTCTCTGTGCCTACCCCAGCAGCTTCTGTCCCGAGCAGACCGATCTGCTGGTAACCCAGTGATGAGGAGTCTCTGGCATATGCAGCCAACTCCAAGGAGGGCAGCAGCCCCGTGCCCAGTGGGTATTGTGGGATGATGTGCAAGGACTGACAGCAGAGGCTCTAGTTTAGAGCTATCTTCTGAATGGTTTTCACTGGTCCTTTACAAGTTCAAATTGACTTGATAGAATGTAAACGTTATTTTTCTCATCCATTTAGACCTGTTCTCTGATTCAGATCTCAGCCCAGGAAGTGATACAGAACTGCTGGAGAGAGTCCAGCGCAGAGCCATGAAGATGATAAAGGGAGTAGAACATATCACTTATGAGGAAAAGTTGAAGGAGCTGGGTCTCTTTAGCTTGGAGAAAAGAAGACTGGGGGGTGACCTCATTAATGTTTATTAGTATGTGAAGGTTAGGTGTTGCTGATGACACAAAGCTGGGGAGGATCAGAAGGGGCTTGATTAGCAGATCGAGAGAGGTTCTTCTCCTCCTCTGCTCTGCACTGCTGAGACCACATCTGGAGTCTTGTGTCCAGTTCTGGGCCTCTCAGTTCAAGAGGAATGTGGAGCTGCTGGAGAGAGTCCAGCATAGAGCAACTCCCTTATGAGGAGAGGCTGAGGGAGCTGGGTCTCTTTATCTTGGAGAAGAGGAGAATGACAGGTGACCTCATTCATGTTTATGAATATGTGATGGATGGGTGTCAGGAGGATGGAGCCAGGCTCTTTGCAGCGCTATCTAGTGATAGGACAAGGCGTAATGGTTGTAAGCTGGAACATAGGAGGTTCCACATTGATATCAGAAGGAACTTCTTCACAGTGAAGGTGACAGAGCACTGGAAGGGGCTGCCTAGGGGTGTTGTGGAGTCTTCTTCTCTGGAGATGTTTAAAAACCTCTTGGATATGTTCTTGTGTGACGGTGTAGGTGATCCTGCTGTGTCAGGGGGATTGGACTAAATGATCTGTCGAGGTCCTTTCCAATCCCTAATGTTCTGTGATTCTGTGAAGTGATCAGAGATTATAGCAGCTAACATTTTCCATAGCTCTTCTCTCCACCTCTGAAAAGGATGATTGGAATTCCAGTGTTAGTTAGAGTCCTAGTGGTTAACATTCAGTCAGTTTTTGCAGAAGCACGGTAGTTACTATTCTTTCCAGTATGGCAGGCACACTCAACCTGACACGCAGTTCAAGAACTGGAAATTGCTGTGATGGAGTCTGTGAGAAGGAATTGCTGAATTGGTCCTGTAGGACAATAAAGGCTAATGCCCTATTTAAGTAATGTAAGCCAATGCTCATTTATTGTGTATGTTCAACTGCAGAACAAAAATACTGTGGTAATAATTGCAGTGGTAGGTGTAGTGCTTTTTTTTTTAATGTATCAGCTGAACTCTTAAACATTCATCAAAGAGCTGGATCATACATTCTTATTTGGTATAAAAGATATAATAGGCAGGTTCTGTATATTTGTTTGAATGGGTATAGAAGCAGAGGTTTATTCTTCTCTGTCATAGCATCATGTCTGGAAAAAGGCACGTTTTACACTAGAGATGGAAAATGCCAGCTGGTTGCTATGGTTACTTTTTACATGTTTTTAGGTGAAACATCTATTGCATTTCACATGCTGATCCCTGAGTTGCTGCTGTCACATTTTCATGTTACTTAACCACTGTACTCAGGCACTGTACTCAAGGCAGTCCCTTGTCTTTTGGTGCATTATTCAACTTACAGAAATGAGAAAATACTTCTGAAGTTAGATAAATTATCTGCGTCCTGATACTGTGTCTAATTAATTCTCAGCTGTGAAGTTGTCAGTTTAGACAGAGTTTTCAGTTGCCATAATCTGTTCAGGAGGGGAGATCTGTGAAGAGGTGAGTGCCATATGGTCATTGTCAGGGGCTCAGCACAGGAGAACCTCAGACAGAGCTACTTAGCAGTGAAGTTTATCCAATGCAGTGCCCAATACAGATTGCTTTCAAAAGCACCTGTTACCCACGGACAGGTGGTGATTCCCTTGCTGATACAAATTAGATCTCTTCTCGGAAGTAATTCGTGCGGCATCACTGAGAACGTAGTGTGCGATGTGATCCTTTGGAAGGCAAGGTTTGCAGGATGGAAATCCTAAGCTTCTAGTAGGTAGGAATTTATGGAGCTCCCTCTGATCTTTCCATATAGACCACAACTATCAAAGTGTGGATCACATTTAGTAAGGATACTAGTTCTGGTGTCTCTTTAAGTTCTTATTTCAAAACTTTTTCACATACATCTTTCTAACATTGAAAACTATGGAGCCAGATGTTTTTAAAAAGTGCTTTAAAGTGATTCCGATTAATATAAAGATTCACGGAACCATTGGGGAAGCAAGAGTCTTACGGGTATGGAAGCATGTCGGCATTGTGTTAAATTAGTAACTGCATGTAGGCTCAATATGAAATTTAGCAAGTGCTGCCCTAGATAGGTTGTGCTGACTCTTTACACTGAAGTAAATCTTTCTGGTAACTGTGGAGAAGGATAGAAAGAGGGAATCTGCCAACAAAGAAACTGCTTTTACACATTCCAGCAAGAATCAGGCTACGCAGAGGCAGACCAGGTTCAGGTGTTGGATCTCCTGCAGCACTAGAACTAAATTGGTACATGTTGCATTGAGGATGATAGAAAATCCTGCAAAATGCAGGCGAGAAGATAAAGAAGCATTTTATTAGCCTGCATCTAAAATGGAAGCGATACCTTTCTGAACGTATTCCCAGTGTTTTGTCTGTTTACTGTGTCAGAGATGTAGAAGAAGGATTTTTGTATTTTGTGAAGTGCAATGACAATGAAAAGTAGCTACTTTAGCTAAATTATGTTGCCTGTTGCTATGGGAACAGTAGCTCACAAAATTTTATGTGAGTGTTCGAGATACAATTCCTATATCTTATTCTAATAGAGCAATGTTTATATTTCACCACCATTGGGTTTCTGCTTTGTTTTAATAGCCATGTTGGGCAGTAATACCCAGGAGCAAACATTGAAATAACACATTATTCCACAGAAATATCTTCCATAATCATTAGCTGAGCCATTTTTTAATTACAATGTAATCAGGAAGATATCAGCCTTTAAAGCTGACTTATATCCCCATTATTGAAGCTTTAAATATGTAATGTTACAGGAAAATACAAATCATATTCACATTGTTTATTCTTTATGTTAGAATTAACACTCTACTTGCCTCCTTTCAGTGTCCTGTTCCTATAAATTTTTAAGTTAAGACGCAGCCAAAAAACAATCAATATTGAAATCATCTGCAGAATTGTACTCTAAGCCCTCATGAGTTTTAAGCAAAACTTGATTTCCCATTACATCTTGTAAAACATAGTGAATCCAGCAAAACATTTGTATTTGTTCCCTGCAGAGAATTACCTGCCTTCTTGTAACACTTTCCACAACGTGCAAGATGCACCCACTGCAACTATTCCTTTGTTACTCAATAAGAAGGTGCTATTGTTGTATCAAAATCATTAATTGGAATTTGAAACTTATATTTTCCTTGTGGTATTATTTTATCAAATTATGTATTTGTTAAATAAACAGAAGATTATCTGTCTGCAAGAGATCAGAAACAAGCCAAGCGAAAGATATATTCCCTGGAATGCTGTAGTTATGTTAAGCTTGCAATCAAAGTCAAATAGATAAATATTATGAGAAGAAAGCAATTATTTATGAATATGGAGGTGCACTAAATATAGGATATAAATGTAGGAAACATTTTCCCCTTTAAAAAAAATAGATTTTTCAGTCATAACATCAAATAACTTTATTTAACTGAGTGTTATTTTCTTTAAACTCTTCAGTTTCCACTTGCATTGACAATTTTTCTTCTAGGCTTATTTATATTTTCTTCAGAAATTCCAGAATGAGTGCATTCTGTAGACAAGCAGGGTGTTCCCTGACATAATACTTGCAGTGTGCCAGAAAAGTTTTGTGAGTCATTGCTAGGATGTTTGTTAGCGTGTCATCAGGGAGGATAAGTGATCATACAAGCTGTCTTTCTTCTCTCTTTTCTTTGGTCAAACTTTCCCTTCTTCCTTGTAGGTCTAACTATTCAAGTTCTTCTGCCATCCCTTTTCTACATGTCCAATATGAATCCCATGTGTAGCAGTTCAGTGAGCCATCCTGACCAGTGCCACTGTGCACATCTGCCATAGTGAACTGAAGTGGTCTGGAGTCTGAGTCCCCTAATGACTCATGGCTATATCTACAGTCAAGTGGCGGTGCACTCCTTGTGCATGTGCCCAGGCCTGTTTCAAGAAATGACAAGTTTGCATCTTATTCGTGGAGGTTGAAGAGAGTGTGATTTTGGGGGCTGAGGGAAGTGCTATGTACTGTCCACTTGCCTCATGGCCAGTGTGATGTCCTTTAGGTATTTATCCATTTAATGGTCTAACCGCATCTGGCAGTTCAGCCCCACTTAGCTGTGTTCATCTCCAGGACAGCAGGACTTTGTGGCACATAAGTGTGACCTGGGAACACAAACACCATAACTCCAAACAGGCCCCCTTCCTCCTTCTTCCCCCAGCTTTAAATGCTGAACATGACATTGCACGGTCTGGAATATTCCTTTGGTCGGTTGGGGTCAGCTGTCCCTCCTGTGTCCTCTCCCATCTTCTTGTGCAGCTCCATCCTACTCACTGGTGAGGTGCTGTGCAAAGCAGAGAAGGCCTTGACTCTGTGCAATAATAAAAACATCTCTGTATTATCAACAGGTTTTAGCACAATCCACAACATAGCACCACACAGGCTACCGTGAAGAAAATTAACTCTGGCACAGCCAAAACCAGCGCAGCACGGAAACAGAGCCCGCACACATAATTCTGAGCAACAGTTCTGCACTTGTGCAGAGACTGTATCTCATTCTGACTACTTCATTTGTTTCTTCTCTGGCTATCAGATAGCTAAGTTTTTTCCCCTGTTAGGGCCCACTCAGAGCTATGGGGCAGTTCTGCCCCTGGTGTGCATTATCCTAAGACATTTGAAGTTCACTGAGCAAAGACGCTTTACAGAGGCTGAAAAAGGGATACGCTGCTCCGCTGTTGCTCTTTCCTGTGCACCAGGAGGGTAACCCTGTTCATCCTCACTCTCTAATACTACAGAGAATTCTGGAGATGTATTCAAGATCTAACTCATCTGACCAGATGCATTTTTAAAATAAAAGCTGTCAAGCTCTTCCTGTGTAGTGTCATGAATGACTTCCCTTGCAAGGTCTGGTTTCTTAACAAGCCTGATGAGGAGCTGCAGAGGCACTGGGGCTGTTTAGTGTGAAGAAAAGGAGGCTGAGGAGAGACCTTATTACTGTCTATGGCTACCTGAAAGGAGTCTGTAGAGAGATGGATGTTGGTCTTTTCTCACAATTAACAAGCAATAGGATAACAGGAAATGGCCTAAAGTTGTGCCAGGTTGAATTGCCATCCCTGGATGTGTTTTGAAGTTGTACAGGCGTGAAGCTTAGGGGCATGGTTTAGTGGTACAGTTGGGCTGATGATTTGACTTGGTAATCTTAAAAGCCTCCTGTGTGACTTGGTTTAGGTGATCCTGCTGTTGCAGGCGGATTGGACTAGATGATCTTTCGAGGTCCCTTCCGATCCTTAATGATTCTATGATTCTATGATTCTATGATTCTGTTGTATCACCAGGAACCATTCTGCAACTGCATCCATTTTCCAGTAATGCCTGCAGTTTCTACTCTGTCTGAAGTTTCTTCTTGTATCACTTTAGATGAGGAATACATTTTGTCCTTTAATCTAAACACAGTTACTGTTCCAATAAGAAAGTGGCAGGACTCCCAGATCAGGATTTTCTTGGTGCACAGACTTCTGCCAAGGTGGATTATAGCTGTGTTTGATTGTCACACATTTTAACAGTATTAGTGAGCTTCATGCCCTGAATAGATGTTACAGTATTCAGTCATCATAAACTCTGAAAAGTTACACAGCATGTTCTTATTTTACTGCTTAAGATCATAGTTTGGATGACCTCTTGTATATTTCAGTGCTTGGTCTTTAAAATACTGCATACACTTTGCATGACCTTTTGCAAACTTCTCCAGCACAGTGTGTTATGCAGTAAGAATTAGGGAGATGATGATGTGAGTGTTTCAAGCTTTTTATGTCTTTGAAGGCATTTTTTCATTAAATGAGGTGAAAGTACATTTTGTAAACAGGAGCTTTCTCAAATGGATTCCAAAATCTTAGTCTATTTTTTATAATACAGCAAATTATTTTTTTTCTTGAAATAGATGTGTGCTAAAGATTTAATACTTGTTTTCTTTTTTAATTATGTAAGTGAAGTCTAATGTATTTTTCCCATCAGTGCTATATATGCAAAGAATGATTAGATAAGGTTTGGGGTATGTTAGGACAAGAAGTATAAGTTATTGCTGTCTTAAGCTGTTTTCATTGTAGCCCACATAATAATTTTAATCTTAATATTGCATAATCTTAATATATTTAAGAGTATAAAAATATAGAAATTTTTTGGCTCTGTAGAGATTCGAGACCAGCCCTGGTACAACTTTCTTTTGGATTGTTGTGGCAACTTTGATACTAAGTTCAAAAACCCTAAAAATCCCATTGCTGTTCACCTGTGTTTTCATTACCAAATCTTGGCATAAGGAAAGTCTGAGTATAGCTGGAGGACTTCACACGGCCTCCCTTGAAGCAAGTAAGTCAGCACTGGAAGTGATTTCCGTAAGTTAAGCAGTGGAGAAGTGTAGCCTGTGGCAGGACGGTGGATGTTGGAAGCTCTCACTTTTGAGCAAATCTGTACGTGAGACTCAACACAACCTGCACGTGTGTGGGTGTGAGAAATGGGAGGGCAGGGTCTTTGCCACCTTTTTTGCTACAGCCTCCAAGCTTTGAGTTATTCAGCAATACAGGAAGTTCAACCTGCCTGCCATAGGCAGGGACATCTCTTATTAAGTCAAGGGCTGTTCAGCCCAGAGAAGAGAAGACTGGGGAGACCTTATTGTAGCCTTTCAGTAGTAAAGGGAGCCTGTACGAAAGATGGGGACAATCTTTTTGCATGGTCTGTTGTGACAGGATAAGGGCTATTGATTCTAAAGTAAAAGAGGAGACGTGTAGATATTAGAAGGAATTCTTTACTGTAAGGGCACTGAAGCACTGGAATAGGTTGCACAGAGAAGTTGTGGATGCTCCATAAATGGTGGATGTGCTCAAGGCCAGGCTGGATGAGTTTTTGAACAATCTGGTCTGTTGGAAAGTATCCCTAACCATGCAGCTCGTATGCATCAAGTTGGATTTGATGAACTCTAAAGGTCCCTTCCAACCAAAGGAATCCTAGACAACTGTTCAGCTGCTGTTCAACTGCTGCAAAGTGAACGACTGAACACTGTTAAGTTTCAAGTGTGAGAAATGCACAAGACTAGGGAAGGCAAGGTTCTTGCCAGTATGACATGGACCAGCACCAGTGTGGAAAGTTGTGCTGTCAGCTGCCAAATTTGGGGCTCACTGAAGAAGTCACTTTAGAAGAGGAGACAGGAGGGGAGACCTCTGCTTCCAAGCAGCAGCACTACTCTCGTGTTCAGGGGGGTGGTTTTCTGTATTGCAGATACAGAGCAAGATATTTTGGAAACATGCAGGCAAATTCAGCTGGGTTTTAATTAGATCTGCCTGGCTTTTTTTTCTTTTTAAGGAATTTGACTACAGGTACTTTGACATGGTTTAGTTGTACATTAAGGACCTGATTCTACATTTGAATGTCCAAGGTGACACTCATTTCACCTGATTAAGTGTTTACACCATAGATGTCTATTGTGGATCAAGTTACCCCAGACTCACTTTACAATAAATAGAGAGAAGCAAGTAATTTCAGGATATGGTTCATCTGACCTATTTAAGTTGCCTCTTTTAGGATTAGATTAATAGTACCCTAGTCATCCAATAGCACTTTATCTCCATATTGACTATATATGGACTCAACTATGTTTGCTAAAATTCATGTAGACAGTTGAATCTTGCTCAAATTATCAATTTATCAGGCACAATATTATCAGTCAAATTATCAGGCACGAAAAGTTCAGGAAGTAGACTTTTACTTGGAAGTCTGTTGGTATTTTGGTAGAGTTCTAATTAAGTAACATAAATGTCTTCTGGGGGGCTTTAGTGAGTGATAAATAAAATTATTTTTTCTATCAGTTACTGTTCATGAAAATTGGTAACGTTACAGCCTTGACACATGAATTGCAACTCTTAATTAACCAGGATAACTGATGAGCAGGATAACATGCACCACATGAGTTCCTGTTTAGGTAAATGGAAATACTTGAGTCTAATTTCCCATGAACTGTGCTTGCTGCCTGACCTTTCCTCCCAGCTTTCCCAGCATTGCCATGGGTATGCATCTATATTGTTGAAAGGATCATACAGAACCTCCTTGGGTGGGTTTGCAGCATTGTAATCCTCAACTGTGTAAATGCAGGCTTCGATCCTAAGCCACATGACAGCAGCACAAGCTGGGAAGGGACAGGGGCACACCTTGCTGGCTGCCCATCACAGGTATGAGGGACCTTGCCACTGTTGTTCGCTGCTTGGGAACACTTACGATGCGAGTCCCACCCATCTCTGGGATTAGTTCATTTCAGCAGGCAATGGCACTTCAGTCCGTTGGATCCAGCTTTACCCTGCTGCTTCATGCTTTTTCTGATCTTTGTGCGTAATAAATTTTATCTGAGCTGATACTTGGTCCTTTGTTAGATTCAATGTTTGGTGGGTCCTTGGTTGGATAGATAGTCTTAACACTATTAAAATTAAGTAAGTTAGGGTAGTTTAAAGTGGCTGAAGTTGGCCTCTGCACTGTAATTGGTAATTCTTCTGTGTATCTATATGTTTAGTCATGCATGAGTTAGTTTTTGCTCAGGCTCTGTCCTGGTCATTTGTGAGCAAGTGTCAGGCCAAAAAATCTTGTAGCCATAATTAGTGTGATACAGTATGGAGGTAATAAAGCCCTGCTGGGAGCTGAGATGAAGCCCAGTGCTGTGGTAATGACAACTTACAAGGCTGTTGAGGTAGAAGCTGGCTCAGACATAATGATTGGAGCCTGCATTTTCATAAAAAGCTTTGCAGAGACCCTCAGTACCAATGATCTCATGTTGTATTTTACTTACAGTTTGAGTGAAGGAAGAGTTGACTGAGACATTAGGCTCACTAATAAACCTTGCAGAAGCACAGAGTCCAGAAAACACCATTAAAGCTGATGGTAATTGTTAATAGCACCTCTTCAAATATGATCTTTAAGACTGACTGGAGCAGTACTTAAAATGCACTTTGAAAACGTGGACTCTGGATGCCGCTGCCTGAGAGAAGTCTTGTGAGCACTTGCACAGCTCTAATCATGATGCTGTACTTTTTGAATGGTTTTTTGCTGATCCTGGGTAAAAGGTCATATAACATTCATTACTTTGACCTAGCACCAGCAGGCATCAGTTGCAGTTAACTCTGTTGCTATGATTCTCTAAACCCTTGGAATAAAGGGCTGGAAGCCACAAAGTCCTGAGCTTTGAGTTTTCTCATGTTTTGACAAAAGGATTTTGCTATTGAAAATGACACAAACTGTATCTTGAGTATATCAGTAAGGCCATAGCGTGGGTTGGGAACAGAACAAAACCTGGCTGCCAGCAGTAATTCTTACACAACTAGGACACACAAGTGCATATTAGAAACACGATTTTGGACTTTAGGTGATTCTTTTTTATTATGTTACTTATTTACTTATGGAACAGTATCTGTCCCTAAGGCTTAGTGAAGTGCTTCTAATTTGTAAAGCATCAGGCTGAATAAGAACTCACATTAGATATTTTACTTTTATTTGTCTCCATAGAAACTGAATGTTCAAATGTGTTAAGTTATTTTTGTCTTTGGAGTCTTTCTGTGTCTCAGAATTTAGACATGCTCAGAGGCAAAAGCTGTGATCTCAATTAAATTGTGTTGCCTTGTGTACCATCAGCAGGTGAATTAGATGGTTTTGAGTGACTGGTAGGGCAAAAATAAACTCCAGAAAGAGAGGAATTCAGAACTCTGTATTGTAGATAAGCTAAACCAAATGTTTCATCAACTCGCCAAATCTGTACAGTGAAGTATCTGCAGCTAGCACTTTGTGGCTGTTGCACCTTTGAAATATAATTGCAGTGAGGAAGGATGTTTATCAGTATGGCTGTGTGAAATTTAACCTCTGTTGGTACTTTGTTTCTCAGAAGAGACAGCATAATTCCTAAGAATAATGGAAAAACGCTACTGCAACTGAATTAAAGCCCACTGCATTTTGCTTTTTAATACAGAGTTTTATTAAAGAAAAACTGTTACCCAAAGGATGAGAGCTCAGATAGGGAAGAGCTTCAGAGAACGACTCAGTAGTAGAAAGCTTCCATAGCAGTGCTTTAGAGAATGGCTATCGTCAATCCTGTGACTGAGGAAAAAAGCTGATGTTTATATTTATTGGTTTTATTTGGGTACAGATAGTCTGACTTTCAGTTGCAGGGTGGGGGTAGTGTAGTGAATTGATAGATATTGGTATTAAGAATTGTCACTTCCTAGTAGGTATCAAGAATCATTTTTAAATACATATATTTTTATTGCAAGAACAACAATTCGAATGAGTGATGGTAAAACAAAAACAGTAACAGTAGACCAAAACAAAGACAATATGAAGCCTTATTCATAGTGTCACTTGAGAGTAATTTATTGTTTTCTGTTGCAAATCAGAAAGGCACGAGGAGACAAAGTAAAGGGAAACCATAGGAAGTGCAGGAAAGATGAAGCCTAAAACATAGTGGCAGACAGAAGGAGTACCATGCAGAGCCAGAAAATTGTCAACATACAGCAGAGAACAAGCTTGATGTTCATACAGATGCTGTGACACGAACACAAGCACACACTGTATCTCCACAGCAAAGAACTTGGCTGCCTCCAAGCTATTGCACAGGAGAGTCTTTAATTTCTCTTCAAAAGCTTCAGGTTAACTAAAGTGCAGCCACACATTTCATCTGCAAGTAATAAGAGTCCATGGGGTGCTAGACAGCATTTTTCATGAGAACACGGTAAGCAAAGTGTCGTGGATAAGTGCACTGGAAAACAGGATAGTTTGCCGAGGAAAGGAATACAGTGAATTTCATGTTCCAGGTAGCTGTGTGCATTCAGAGATCTGCCCTTTAATTGCATCATACTGTCAAAAAAAGTCCTTGTTTTATAGACTAAAGCCACTCTACAAGGTTATGTTTTCTTAGGGTATGTAAAGTCATTTTGTAAGTCAAGTAAATTTGTGTCATCAACTGAACAGAAGGCAATCTATTTATTAAACATACAGAGCAAAGAGCATATGCTACAAATTGACTGCTGTCTCTATGCAGAGGGTAGTCACTAAATCATATAACCAGATGCTAGCAAGTATCTTGTTAGCTAGGAAATATCTGTCTTATGATAATTCTGTTCTTTCAGTTTTGCACTGTCAGACTTGCAAAATCCTTTCTTGCTTTAAGAATGACAAAAACACTGTCTTATTCCCCTGAAGTGAAAATTGAACTGGATATGATGCTATTCAAGAATACTCAAGTACAACTCCATTCACCAATAAAGATGGAGAAAAGTTGATGCAGTATGCAGCATCACTAATACTTCTGTAATTTTCAGTATAAAAGTGCAGTATTCCATATGTTTCTAAGCAAGTTGTTAACATCTAGAATCAGCAAGTAACACAAACTGTAAGGGACCTATGCAGAACATCTGACCTTGGTCCTGGTCAGAGCATTGCCAACCTGGATTTGCTCAGGGCCTTGTAGAGAAGCTGGCAGCTCATGGCTTGGAAAGATTGGCTCTTCGGTGGGTAAAAAATTGCTGGATGGTCGAGCCCAGAAAGTTGTGTTGAATGGAGTGAAATCAAGTTGGTGGCTACTTCCAAGTGGTGTTCCCCAGGGCTCAGTATTGGGGCCAATCTTCTGTAACATTTTGATCAGTGATCTGGCTGAGGGGATTGGGTGCACCCTCAGCAAGTTTGCAGATGACACCAAATTGTGTAGGTGTATCGATCTGCTGGAGGGTAGGAAAGCTCTGCAGAAGGACCTGGATAGGTTGGATTGATGGGCTGAGGTCAATGGTAGAAGGTTTAACGTGACTATGTGCCACATCCTACACTTTGGTCACAACAGCCCCATGCAATGCTATGGGAACAATGGACTGTTTGGTAGAAAAGGACCTGGTGGTGTTGACTGACAGCCAGNTATACTGGAAGGTCACAATAAGGTCACCTCAGAGTCTCCTCTTCTCCAGACTGAACAGCCCCAACTCTCTCAGTCTGGCTTCATAGGAGAGGTGCTTCAGACCATTGATCATTAAAAATAATGTAGTCAGTGGGGCTAGAGAGGTAGTCCTTTCTCTGTACTCGGTACTAGTGAGGCCTTGCCTCCAATACTCTGTTCAGTTTTGTGCATCTCAATACCAGAAAGCCATGCTGGAGCATGTCCAAGGAAGGGCAATGAAGCTGGTGAAGGGACTAGAGGACAGGTCTTATGAGGAGCCACTGAGGAAACTGGGGTTGCTTAGTCTGGAGAAAAAGAGGCTGAGGAGAGACCTTANATCTTCTGTAACATTTTGATCAGTGATCTGGCTGAGGGGATTGGGTGCACCCTCAGCAAGTTTGCAGATGACACCAAATTNTTACAGGCATCTGAAAGGAGGTTGTAGAGAACTGGGGGTTGATCTCTTCTCACAACTGTCTAGTGACAGAACAAGAGAAAACAGCCTCAAGTTGTGCCAGTGGAGGTTTAGAAGGGATGTCAGGAAAAGTTTCTCCACTGAAAGAGTGGTTAGGTATTGGAACAGGCTGCCNTGTAGGTGTATCGATCTGCTGGAGGGTAGGAAAGCTCTGCAGAAGGACCTGGATAGGTTGGATTGATGGGCTGAGGTCAATGGTAGAAGGTTTAACGTGACTATGTGCCACATCCTACACTTTGGTCACAACAGCCCCATGCAATGCTATGGGAACAATGGACTGTTTGGTAGAAAAGGACCTGGTGGTGTTGACTGACAGCCAGCTGAACATGAGCTAGCAGTGTGCCCANTACATGGTGAATTCACCATCTCTGGAGCTGTAAAAAAAAGTGAAGATCTGGCACTTGGAAACATGGTTTGGTGGGCGTGATGACCTTGGGTTGACAGTTGGACTTGATGATCTTGAAGATCTTTTCCAATCTTAATTACTCTGTGATTCTATGAAGTTCTGTGCATCTCAAAGGATGGAGCTATATGAAGCAGGTTTTCTAGAAAGGCTGCAATTTGATAGGCCTCAAGGGTGCCCTCTTAAACTTGTATTCAATCTGGTATCCACCAGGAAACTCAAGTGCAAAAGCTGCCCTGTAATCAGTCAGCCACCAACCTCAACTGACAAGAATTTATTACATGGTAGGTGCAGGACTTGGCATTTGCCTTTAATGTAATGTGTTTATCAGCCTGTCTCTCTAGCCTGTTCCTTCTGAACAGCAGTGGACTGATGTAAACTGATTCTGTTGATGATGATGAACTATGTCCTCTCGTCCAGATTGTAGTGAAGATGTTGAAGAATACTAACCCCAGTTTTAACCTCTGGAGATGCTGTTCCTATCCATCCACCAGCTGAACTTTTTATTAATGATCACATCAATGAAAACCTAGCCATCCAGCTGATCCAGCTTCCAACCATCTGGTTGAAAGAATGGGTAGTCCACTCATCCTAATGCAGAGCTTAATCTGCAGCATTTTGTTAAATTTACAATATTTCACTACGAATGTTCACGGTACTGCTCATCACATAGAGAATTCAGACAGTGTGAGGCAGTTATGCTTCCAACCATGATCCTAGGAAAGGTACTAAAAAGAATTTTGGGGAAACATGGAATATTCAAAATATGCATTATAAAACACATCAAAGTAGATCTGGGTCCTTGTCTTGAACCGTCTCTTACTGCAGACAGAGTAGATGCTGTATTAGTAGTGAAAAACACCACAGAACTTTAAATACATGCACATAAGATAAGATCTGTTGCTCTGAGAAATGCTTAAGAATGGGTTTGCCCTGTTGCTGCCCTAGATGGTTTGGGGAGTAATTTTTTTCTCATCAAATTGGAAACTTGCTCATAAGAAATTTCAGCCTATAGAAGAACACCTTTCATAAAGAATCTATGAAAACATTGTTGTCTGCATTTTAAAATGTGTGCTTATATGCAGTCACCTAGAAATGTGAAGCTTTTCAGGCAGCATAGGATTAGAGATGATTCTGGAAGTTTTGATTACAATGATCACTTAACCTTTATGGTTTAAGGCCAGTATAATTCATTTTCGAAAACCCTGCTGTATTGTGGAGAAGGATTTATATTAATTTTTCTTTTTCTGAAATTTCAGAAAATATGTTCTAGCTAGAATCACCCTAAAATATAAACTTAAAAGAGAAGTTAAGACTTAATTGATTCAGTCACCTTTTTGTAAAGCAGGAGCACATTATTTAAAATAGAAGCACCCCCAAGTAGCCTGAAGAAGGACTCAGTTTCTTTTTTTTTTAATGTAATATTTACTGAGGCTTTTTTTTTTTTTTACATTGTTACTTTTAATTCTTTCACATAGCCTTTCATTAACAAAGTCTTCCATTAGAGCCTTTCGTCCTAGTGCACTTTGTACAGGAAGGTGAAGAACCTAGATTAGATGTCAGAAGAGTAACTTCTCTGAAATAGCTTCTGTAGTAATTTGAGCTGAATCCTAATATTTATTTGGTTAACTCCAGCTTTGTGCACCAGAAAGCAAGCTGACTAACTCAGATCTGTTTCCTCTTATTATCACTTGCAAGCTACTTGTAAGTACACTTTGATGTTTTTATCCTAAGGTATAAACCCTCAAGGAAAGACCAGGACAATAATATAATCGACTTTATTTCTGGTATTACCTTGTTTCTTGAAAAATTACTGTCTTTTTGTCATTGTTTGAAATTATCCCCACTATCATGACCGAGAGGTGATGAAATATACTGACTTCTTGAAGCAATTCTGTAATAATATAGGTCATCATAACTGTACTGAGTTGAGGGAATTGAGTATTGAGGATTGAGTATATGCAGCAGCTTGGCTAACAATCAGGACTGTCATGACCTGATCATGAGAGCAGAAGGAGCTGCGTCTCTCCTTCCTGACTACCTTCTTCTCTGCTGCCAGTCTGAACAGGCAAGCTGAGTAACAGCAGTACAAAACACCCAAGGAATATAACCAGCACCGTTACCTGCCCAACGCTAACGATTGTACTGTGGGAGCAGTATCCTTTTAAAAAAGCATACCACCTGGAAGAGCATTTGTTTTGCTGCTGATAATGTCTGTTTAGATTGAAGTAGTTCCACATGACTCTGATAGAGAACCATTTCTCATATTCAGTGCGGGGGGAGATCAGGGAGAATCAAAACCAAGTCACATCTTTCATAGTCGAATGACTTCTATATGTTGAGCTAGACCAAATTTGGAAGTCATGAACATGAAATCTGTAACTTTTACATCCAATGTCTTTTCAGTTGTACAAAGTTACATTTAAAAAAATTATATTGTGTGTGGTTCTTTTAGGATATTAATTAGATTTTTAGTTTAAATAATAATTCTGTAAAGCTATCATCTTAAAATAAGGCTCTTTGTATTGCTGAGGTAGTAGGACATGTATCCTCACACAGCTTTTGAAGCTGCTATTCATGAGACATGTGGTATTCTTTCAATACCACAGCAGAGAATGAAGTGTGATGTGTTTGTGTTTTTTGGTTCTTAATATGCTCTAAACATGTATTATTAATAATAAAATAGGTGAAACTGGAGAAATTTGTATTAGTCAAGTGTACTTCTTTTCTTTAGACTGTCACAGTTCCTTTAATCTTTCTAGATTTAACATTTTATATGAAATCTGAAAGTAAACTGAAAATATGTTACTCAAAAACTGACAGGTCATACAAGATCCAGCCCTGGATTATGAGCATCTCTTAAAAACTGAAATGCTGCAAATTGCACAGAATTCAATGGAGAATTACATACAAAGACAGTGAAGTGAAAGAGATTTTGTAGAAACATGTCATCTAGTTTGAATCTCAACAGGGTCTCATTCTTCTTCACTTAATTTGTTTCTGTTTCAAGCTGGAACAAATCCCAAGATTGTCCAGAATTATTTATATTTGTCTTCATACTGCACTTTGGATTTCAGCTGGCTTTCCAGAACTGCCAGATGTTCCTCCCTACCTGGGCTTTTGTTTTGGATGTCTCTGGGGAGGGAGCAGGAATAGAATCAATTGGTGTGTGTTTTATTTTATTTATGGGTTTTCCATTTACTTGAGTGAAAGGTAGTTTGCCATTTGTCCTTCTGACTAAGCCATAAAAAGAATTTTTAATAACTCACTTTTTATTTTTTACAGAATTCAAAAGTAGAGTAGATAATTCCACCTCTTTTCTAGTCTAGAAAATGTTGTTGGGACATGGCAGCATTAAGAACTTTGTCTTTTAGTCAATGAAGTACTTCTTCCTGTCTTCTCTTTTTGCCACCAGTTTCTGATGTGACAGCTTATCAAATGCCTGGGTGAAATGCAGACAGAGTGCTTTTATCACTTTTCCATAATCTATTTCATTGGTTGCCCTTTCAGAGAACTCACTTTGATTTGTTTGGCTAATAAATATCACTTGGGGTTTGGGATTTATTTTTTTTTTCTATTGTTCTCTAAGTAGACCCTGGTTTCTTTAATGATTGATCTGAATCTTTTGTCTGCAGAACAGATTGGTCTAAGTAGTTGTGTTTTTTGCTACTGCTCTGTTCTTGACTAGAGCGGCTAGTGCACATCACCCTTTTCGAGCTGCTAATCTGTGTCAGCAGACATTTCATTCAGTAAGACAGCCCCACTGCTGAGGGCACAAGTGGGTGCCATTCTGGCATCAGGGAGAAGGAAAAAAAACCCCAAAACCTCACAAACAAATCTGTTCAATGCTACTGATGTTCTTTTAAGCTGACATGTCACCTGCTGTAGCAACTTGTGCAGGGAAAGCCCAGAGTGCTCCTGTTTGCAGTATCAACCAGTTAACTGCCTTTTGCAGCCAGTTACACGCTGCTGGGCATTGTAAGCATGGTGTAGAGAAATGAAATGTTAGGCTTTACTTCTGAAAGGTTACAGTAAATAATGAAGGCTGAAGCTAGGGCTATTTCATGGAGTGGTGATTTTTACTGTCTATATCCTGCATGCCACTAAATATAGGGACAGACTCTCTAAATGGTGCTGCCTGGCAGGAGACCAGCCAGCTTTGCTCTGCAGATGGTGGGTGTCACCTTCCTGTTCTCTGTGTTTGCCTTTGGAGCTGGAGGCAATCAGGGAAAGGCATATATTGGGGGATTCAGAGTGAGAGTGGGAAGAGCACATGTTGCTGCCAGCCAGCTCCCAGCTGCCGAGGACTAGGACTCCTGCCTGCTCCATGACAGGGCTTTGTGCTGCACCCTGTGCTGGCAGTGTGTGTTATCACAAGTGTCTTTAAAAGATCAAGCCCTAGTTGAACTTCAAACAGGAATCAGCTGCTAGGCCTGTGATTTTTTGGGTAATGCTAGAGTTCAGAAAGATAACTTCAGAGGTAACTTGCAGAAAAATTCTACTCTGTTAGCACTAAGGGAATTTTCTTACTATCTGAGAAGTTACCAGTAAAGAACAGAAGACATCTACACCTCTCTTAGCAACCAATCCTTCTGATATCCATATTTAAAGCTGCCTGAATCATCTCATATCTAGTTTCTAAAATCTAGGTCTCATCGAGTGACACACGGTGTAACAAAACGTTTGTAGGCACTCAGTGGGTGCCTCCAATATACTGAAGTTTTGTTCACTGACTCTTTCAGGGGCTTGCCTCTGCCATTTGCTTACTTCAGTCCTCTAAGATTCCTATGCAAATTTCTGAAAAGTTCAGTGTTCACTTTTCTAGTTCTGAATTATTGGCCTACTCTCCCATGCAAGGGCAACAGGCCATATGATCTTCTTAAGTAAGGATCTTGTAACAACAAAAGCTTAATATTACGTCTTTGATATAGTGCAAATAGCTTTCATTAGCGTAATGAATGTATTACTTTTAAACTAATTCTCTAACGCTTTTCAAATGTGTGGATGGCTGAATCTCATAGTGTAGAGTCAGCAAAGGCAACCTATTACTTTCCATCCATTTATAACTTTTATCTTATTTTTTTAATTATTTGTCTATTTTGTCTTGTAGAAAAGGATAGAATTTAAGATTACTCCTTAAATTTTAATTTAAATGCAGAGATGAGCTGGCTTAATTAATCATCAGTATATGACTGAACTGTATAATACCTACACATCCAACTAAAAGACAGCTAGCAGTGTTGAAGCAACTTGCCAGTACATGATGGGTGGAAAATATGAATAAAGACACAGTGCTCAGCCTACAAAACAGCTCTTTTCGGTGCTTATCTTCACAGGCAGTGAGGCAAGCACAAAGCACTGGGAAAGTTTTACACCCAGCATACTATATTCTTGCAATTGTTTTAGTTTAACTTATTTTTATGAAGGAATATAAAATATACATTTCTTTTATGTATATAAAAGAGTGCAAATTGTAATACCCAGAAAGACCCAAATCTGCCTCCTATGTCTGCATCCTCAGTTTGCTCACAATCTGTATAGTTTTAAAAGATTACTTTGTCTTTCTGTCTGTCTTTTTGTGGTACAAATACTCACTCTTCCAGTGGGTTTTCATTTTAAACAGGAACATTTTAAAAGCCTCAAAAACATGGAGGTGAAAGAGGGACGAAGGGATTCATTATCCGCTGTGCATGTCTTTTTAGCAAACAGCGGCATACAGTTTTAGTCTCATTGTATTTGCTGAGACCAAAAAGAAAATGACTTGTGCTTATTTGCATGTTTCTCTAGTATCAGTGTAGCCTGACAAGATTTACTGTAATGCTGAAGGATAAAATTCAGTGATAAAATATTGCTACTTAATTGTAAGTATTGCTCTGCAAATTCTGTCCTTCTGATGGAGGCAAAACAGGCTTTGCACAATTTGTAAATAAAACAGGGTTTAAAAATCCATACTTTGCTCGCTCCCAAATGTCTCATTGAAACTACATATTTAGCAGCACTGACATACAGTGCCTCCGTATCAGGTAGAAGAGGAATACAATATCACTGAAGCAAGTGTTAATTCTGCTTCAGCGGACATTTCAGACGTGAGTCACCAGGCAAATCCAGACCCCCAAAAGAAACAGAATCAGCTGCCAATGAGGCTCAGCTTTCCACTGTGCTTTTTGAAAGACTTGGTTAAATACGACCCTGGGTTTTTGGTATCCAAAGTGTTAGCAAATCTAGCAGGTTTTACATACTGCAGCATATTGCCATTCAGAAATAAATTAAATAAATAAACTGCAAACTCCAACTTCTCTCCATGGCAACCACTGCATTGCCTGAGCCTTCTACCACTTCCTGAACAACTGCACACAGGAAAACAAGCCAGCAGCACTACAGGGAAAAATAATAAAGGGAGGTTTATAAATGCTGTCAGGCATGGACTTTGCATGGACCCCAAAGTTGTGGGTTTAACTGTAGTATCTTCTAGTTTGTGCTCACTGTAGTGTGGGAGGCCACTAGTGGGAGACCTGTGTCTTTCCAGAGCTGTCAGCACCAGCTCGCTGCAGCAGCTATTCCCAATCACATATATAGATAGCTTCACTGGAAACCGAGCTACCACAGCCAGGTAACAAAGCATGAATTCCTGAACTATATTCAGCTCTGCAAAAGTTGTTGGTTGGACCTACTTAACCTCTTTTACTAAATCCATTTTAGTAAGTAAAACAGGCTGCAGTAAGTGGCTGAACTGTTACAACACTCTTCTCTCATCCAAACGCATGGCCACGTGTTACCTGGTGAGAGGCCAGTTGGGAAGGCTTCAGCCCTTTCCAACAAGTGTTAGCAGTTAAGTCCCATGGAGGAAATTAGAACAACATTTGCATGCTTGCCCAAGTCCTCTTTATGAGTTTTCATTAAAAAAAAAAATTGGAAATGAGTAGACATCATGATGGCATGAATGCAGGCTGTGATGTTTTTACCGTTTGGACTTTGAGCAGAGACACTTCAGCAGGTCTGGCAGAGCAAACAGCTATAATGGTCATGTTTGCTTTTCACTCAGTGCCTCGATGCCCCAGTTTGGTAGCCCTCTAGCAGACTCTTTATCTTTCCGCATAGATGTGATTTTTGGCGTGTTTCTGCTTTTTATTAACTTTATTGTTCATAAAGGGATTAAATACAGATTAAATTGCAGTACACCTGCAGACTCCTGTGGAAGCAATCTGCTTGGAAAAGCAGAAAAAACAGCTGAATCCAGTATTGGAATGTTATTAGCACTGAGGGATATCCAAATGTGTGTTTTTGTAGTTCTAGGTCATGGCTGTATGTTTCTGTTCTACACGTACTCCATTCTTAATACAGACATTTTAAAAAGCTGTGCTCTTTCAGGTTTATTTAGGCTGTATATTTTACAGGCTGGTTCTGACAGCTTTACGCTATAACACAATTCCTGGGAGCTTTTTCTAACACAATTTCTTGGGAGGACAGAAAACAGATAAAATGTAACCAGGGCAGAGCTTTAGAAGTGCATGCGATAGTAGGCGCGAGGTGTGGAAAATTTTTCTTGTATTAGTGCAAGGACCATACACAACTCATTGACTTCAGCAAGATCTGTATTTTTTTATTTTTTTGACTAAAGGGGGATTTGGGCCTTCAAGACACAGTTTATATGTGTGATTCTCATATGGTTAATGGAAATAGGGGAGGGAGAGGGGTTTACACAGGTCTGTGTAAAAGCTAAAAATCACTTCAAAGGATAGTTATTCCTTGAAGGTAATCAGCCAAGATTAATCACCTTATCGAAATTCTAAGTGACATACAGAAGTAGCCATTCAGATGCGGTATCCACATAATGAATGCTCAGAATGACACTTAATTTGTATGTCTGTCCTATCCTAATGCCTCTGCAAATCATGTACGCATTCTGAACCACCTTTAAACTACTTTTGTAAGGGCGAGCTGCAGGGCAGCTGCTCTAGTCTACAGCTTTGTGTGGCTAACTCAGTGCTCCAGTGCATTTGTACGCTGTGATCAGTGTTTTGCAGCTGTAACAAAACATCTAGAACCCATTTGGAAGAGTTGTTGCTGACTGCAACATAATGAGAAACTTGGTGTGAGGGAGGCTGAGGGAACCAATTGTTGATTCTGGGTCTGACAGACTATTTCCTAGGTAGACATAGGATTGTTCTGTCCTGCGGCAAGAAAGGAAGTGTTTGAATGTGGCTAGCAGCATGACTGAGCTAGTATGTGCTCCCTCATGTTAGACTTATTAGCTTAATCTCATCACAATGATAATTGCTTTTCATTTCTTACAAACGTAAGCTATGCAGGATAGACAAGTGAACATGTCTCTGCTTATAAATAACTATTCAGACATTGAATGAGCCAAAGTATTTTACTGCAAATGCAAGTGGGGTGCAGACACGTCTTGAGCTCAACTCTCTCATCTGGTTTTCCTGTAAAAAGCCTGAACACCGTGTTTCTCAGATAGGATGTAAAAGGGACTTGGAACAATTACCTTAACCGAGTCTCCCTCCGCCTCTTTTTCATCTCAGTGGAAAGTATCTCAACTCTCAGGTTTCCAGCTGACATGTAAGAGCAAGAGTAAAGGCTTCTGTGTGATTTTTCAGTTGAAGCAGAGAAATAACTAAAGACTGTTTATTAGTTTATGAAGAGCAACTGGCTCATTGCTTCTGTCTTTTGTGTTCACGACTTATCTGAATAGGAGACTGAGTTATTAAAGCCACCAATGTATAATTTCTGGCAAAAATCTTCAGGTTTTCCCAATTCATAAAATGTGAATAATGACCCTGACTATTCCGTCAGGAAATCTGAGATGTGTGATGCAGAGAGGGGTACTTATCAGAGAGAGATAATATTATAATCTTTCTTTATTTCTTGGGTTCACTGAACAATAATTGTTGGGTAATAGTTAATGCATTTGCATATTAAGATAGGAACTTTTATAGATATCTTCAGAGAGCTGCACAGTGCAGAGGATTAGTAATGGTTTGAAGGATTAGATGAAAAGATGCCTACCTTGTGTCTGCTGAGAGCGTTTAGGTGCTTCCTACTCACTGCCTAGTACAGTATGTTCCAAATGAGCAAAATTAATGTCAAAATATTTGGTTCTGAGGGAACATTAGAGATTGCAGATCTGAGATCTACATCTTTGGATGCTTTCTTAGACAGAAAGTTTCTGCTTATGTAGGTAGGCATCATTTATATAATCTATATTATATATATTAAAAATATGTGCATTATATATATGTAGTCCAAATAGATTTGAGAATCTAGATGCTCTTGTAAATCCAGCCCCGAAAGTGAGTTCCCTAAGTTTGAAATAGCAAGTCATTGTCAAAATGATTGCTTAAACCCTGGTATTGCACAACTATACTACTTCCAGAACAAGGATGTGAACTGTATTTCTTTTCAGAACATCAATTATGAGCAAATACATTGACTTCATCAGAGTGATAGAAGCCTATCTAGACATGTGCACAGTGGGGAAGCAGACAGTAATTAATACCAGAGAAAAGGAGACTATCAGAGAAAGTTTCTGAACCCATTTTGCTTCTGCAGATTTCAGTCTTGCATCTCCTTTAGAGAAGACAAAGCAAGGAGTTAAAACAAAAGAACTGGAGAATGTACTTTAGAACAGTATGTAGTGTAGTACAGATTTCCTTTACCTCTGGATTAATAATACTTTTCACACGCCAAAACATTTTTTCCCTGTAAAAAAATAAATCTGATAAAAGTTTGAAAGGAGTGGGGACATCTGCTTGATTTCTTCAGTGACAGTTTGGTAACAGCTGTAGCGCAGCTGAGTTTTTGTGTGTGTAGTGGGGGAAGGCTGCACCATTTATGGCAATTTATCTTATGTTGTTCTCCGGGGTCTGAATATTATCTAAGTGTTTTCTGCCAACATCATAAAATGGCCAAGATTCTTATTAAAGAGAGCATAAATTTCTGAAGGCAAAAATATTATGAGGGAAATTGTCAATGTGATAACCGTGTGCTCCTGTCACTAAACTGCATAAAATATGTGTATCAATGAATATGTAACCCTCTGCATCATTTACTGGTAGAGTAACTGGGAATATTTTATTCTTTTGGGGGTTTGGGCTTTTTTAATTGTTACTATAGAGATCACAGATTACAAGATATTTGAGAAGTATTAGTCATGATGCCACTATTTGCCCAGTTGCAGTGGGGCACTTGTAATAATATAATTTCATGAATTACAGAATCATTTGAGCAATAAATTAACTTGCAGTTCAAGGGAAATGAAAATCAGTCGATGCAAGTCGAGCCTTTCTTAAAAATACAAAGTCAGCTGCTTTTACTAATGAAACACACGCTAGTCATATATAAATCTTTTAAGTGCTTTGGATAATAATCATCAAAGAAATACTGGCTGAGATAATTTTGTAGTTTAATAGTAACAAGGACCTGGATTTCATACATGGAATTAAAGAAATTATGGATTATAAAAATTATTACATTAAGGTATTTTTAAAAACAACACTCATATGCTGTAAATAACAGATTTGACATCTCCAGCATAAATACTCCTAACCTTAAGAAGTAAAAACATTGTCAAACAATGTACCATTTCTCAATTCTAGGCTGTTTATGAAAAATGTGCTGCAGTTGTCATGTACTAAATAGAATTAAATATATTAACCCAAACAGGGAGACTGGGAAAGATGTGGATGGGATGGAGAGGAGGACAGAGCAAATAAAAGAGAAAAGAGAAGCACTGTCAGATTCTTCTTGGCCACTGTCAGTGCATGAGATCTGTGTTACTCAAATTACCTTCCTAGTGATCAGGAAAGGATTTGATGTGAAATTAGTGAAAAAGAGAAGCAATAGCTTTCATCCTCACCAAAGTGACACATAAAGGGTGTCCAACAAATATTTTGAGTACTTCCCAGTTCTCTCTTGTGGATGTTCCATCCTTCTGCATACTAGAAGAACCTGCTTTCCCTATGCTCTTAATCTGCCTGGCCATGAAGTTAGCCAAGGTACTAGAGCAAAGAAGAAGGACTAAGATTTTGTGTATAATGTACCTTCCCTTAGAATTTTGAAATAAAGGAAATTACTGTTTTTCTAGTGTCTACAGATTTAGAATGACCTCAGGCATTCTGAACCTTGCTGGCAAGCACAAATTTGTCATGCAGAACTCACTTCAGGATTAAAATGTCAAATATATGTGTATACAGGTGAACTGGTTGTCCAAGTTTCCATTATAATTATTGAAGCTCTCATCAGCAAAGCCTCAGCACCAGAGACTATTTGAGCAAATCTTTGGCAGCTTAGATGGCTTACACACATGTACGCATCTTCATCAATTGTATAGTTAATAAGGAATTAAATCTAACCAATAATACCTTACAAAACAATACCAAGTTGTAGCCAGGTGATTACAAGTGTAATGCCTTTATATAATATGATCAGATGGCTGTAAAATCGGTTTGCTGCTCTTAACATTTCAGTGTGCTGGGTAGTGAAACCATCTGGCATGGTCTGACCTATCTTTTGTTAGTAAATCTGTCCATTTCCAAAATTTGCCTGTGCATACACATGCTTTCATGCCAAGTGTCCACTGGGAATGGCAGAGATCTGCTTGAAACTACTATTTTATGGTTTTTTGCTAAGCAGCCCAGGTGAAAAAGATGATTCCATAACTTCTCCAGTGAAGTGATTCTGCTGTGGCAGAGGGTTTGGACTAGATGATCTTTTGGGGTCCCTTCCAATCCCTAATGATTCTATGATTCTATTCTATTCTATGATTCTATGTCGCAGACCAATCTTATCATCTACCTGACCATCTCTGTATTGGTACAGTGATGCAGCATTTCTCAGTATTTTCTACTAATGCACTCAGAACTAGTACCATGGGAAAGTAAGTAGCGCCGTGGAGTCAGAACTCAGGTATTGCCTTGCCCAAGATGGTACCACGATGTAGAGCTAACAAAAGGAGATATAATAATTTGATTAAATGTAGTCTAATTGCCCGTGATTCTTGCACGGAATTAGAAGCTTACTCAATACATTCAAGTTTGCCTGTTTTCCACTGCCCCCCCCCCAATAAATCTATCACAGGCCAATTGTCTAGTCAATTGTTATTCTGTAGCCCTATGCCCAATATTCTCAACTTAGACTTCTTCCCACTATTTTTGCTGTAGGAATAATGCAGTAAGCTTTCAGTGTGCTGAAAATCTCTCATCATCAGTTTCAGTGCAAGCTGAAATTTTGACAGCAGATAAAAAAGCTAAACTCAAGTTTTCATAATGCAGATATCCTGCTAAAAGGAAACAATTCAATTTTGTAGCGAAAGATGAAACCAGTGACTAGAAATATTTTTTTATACTTGTGCTACCATTCCATCTTAAAAGTACTTCAATGTAAGTGAAAAGCAGATTGTTTCTCTTGTTTCATTCTTTTGTTTGTTTTTCTCAAAATGTTGCTCAAGTGTTGCAACTTCCAACAGGTGTTGGTGTCTGCATGTCACATCTAGTCTGTATTACTGAGAGCATCTCTTCCTGTACATTTTAAATTCTCCATCTGGCTGTTCTGACCTATAAATAGCATCATATGGGTGAAATTAAATCCTGCATCCAAAATAATGAAATAGGACCTCAGTTTCTTTCCTCACTACTTTTGAATGAGCTGTCACAGTATGCCTAGATGCCTAGAATGTGTTTTTTCAGGTTCTAGGATGCAGAAATGAAAACATTTCATAGCTAATAGTTCCCTTGTGTTACAATTTAAAACCATTATATTTGCAACCATTATGAAGACTTCCAGCTAGAGAGGGGCAGGCAGAGATCAGGGGAGATGTAAGGGCATGACGGAACAGTTGCTGCCCTGGATGTAGCAAAGGTGGCAAGCAGCAGTGCCAGTAGACAGACACACAGTCCCCTGAACATTGCCCACTCCACTCCATGCCAGTGGTGCTTTCCCTGCTGCTTTGGCAACGAAAGCCTGAATAGACTCACAAACTCGTAAGCTGCTTTTGAAGAATTACAGCTGGATTTGACGTTACAAAGATTAAGTAGCTGGGGCTGAAAGAGCATAATTTGCCCAAGGTTTCCAGTACAAAAGGTTTCCAGAGCAAAACCATTAATTAGGAGCCACCAGTTCCAGATTCATAGCTTTCTCTCATTTACTCAGATGCCATTACTTCACAATTCATTTTTCTTTTGTTCTTCTTGTTTCGTTTTGTTTTTCCTGAAAGTCAAGCAAGGCACAGAGCAGTGGAACAGGCTCCCCAGGGAGGTCGTGGAGTCTCCTTCTCTGGGGACTTTCAAGGCCCGCCTGGATGTGTTCCTCTGTGATCTGTGTTAGATAGTTTTGTCCTGCTCCGGCAGGGGGTTGGACTCGATGATCTCTTTGGGTCCCTTCCAACCCCTATAACATCCTATGATCCTATGATAAGAGACCCAACATACACTATAAAGCTTGGCCAGTGGTACTAAATTTTCTCTTGAAAATTGAAGCTAGGATATCGAACTCAGTTCTGTGTATTAGAATAAAATATTTATCACAAGGAATTTAGGGGAAAGGATTCCGAAAGGTCAAATTTTCCATTATTGTCTAGCAGCAGAAAAGATAGCACAGGTCTTCAGAGAATAGCTGAGGTAAAATGTTACTTCCTTTTGAATCTTGTCATGCAGAGTTCTCATTTACTTCAGCAAACTGTGCCCTGTTGCCGTTTGACCCCTTGGCTCCATTGACATTACTGCTTTTCCTTTCATCAATTCTTCCACACTTATAGCTGTGATTTTTTTGGTTTTTAGTTTGTTTTTTTTTTTTAATGCTCAGAAGCACTTCTGTCTAAGTAAAATATTTGCAGAGGAAATTATTGTGTAGCTTTCCACTCTGATTCATTGTAAACAGGTGATCTTTTCAAAAATGTGTGACTCTTCCCCTCGTTACAACCTGATAAAATTTAAAACTTCTCTTCAGCTTCCAGGTGCCTTATCTGTGCCTGATGGTCTGGGCAAAACCCAACAAATGTTTTTGCAGCTTTCTGTTCCTTCAGCCACACATTACGTAAGCCTTCAAGTTTTTCATCCTTTCAGAGTTTTAATCAGCACTCCTGTCTGTACTTTCCTTGCATTTTTGGTCATAGCCATCAATTCATATTTGCTTTCAGAAGTGAAGGAACTCCTCATGGTGAAAGGAGAGGTCTTTTATCATGGTGTTCTCTTCTAGTAACTAAAGCAATGTTCTCTTCCTGTATCTTACAGAGCTTGATTAACTTTTTTTATAATTATTATTATTTTGCCTTTGTAGTTTTTCTTTGTGGCTGTTACCTGCAGAGAGGTAACACTCCAAGTGTGGTATCTTGTCTTTTTTTGGACTAAACACTCCACAAATGCAGAAAATCACCTTCCTGATAGAAGCATATGGCTCCCCAAATAGAAGACTCAAACTGAAGAAGGAGATGGTATACACTGCAAACAGGGAGATGTTCAGAAAGCAAAAACCCAGGTCCCATTTTCTTAGCACAGTGCAGCCTGTATGACTCACGAGGAGTAGTTATCAATAGCAATACCAGAATAGCAGGGAAAAGATAGTACCAAACTACAGACATGAAAAAGTGAGGTGAGTTAAGAAAGTTAGAGAATTGACCACATTTTATCTTATTTAGGTTTTTTATTTTGATGCTCAGTGATGCAAATATGGATGTGAATATTTTGTTACAGCAAAAATAGGCCCCAAGTAAGTAGTGACACATATTAAGGGGTAGTCTGAAAACTCTCCTGAGATCTAAGAATGTATAAATAGAAATGGCCTCTTATTTGTCCAGTGAGTCATTCCTAATGCATAATATTATCTCCATAGTGTGTTTTTCCAAAGTAACTCACTTATTTAATTACTTGGAAAACAATTTAAGTGAATTTTTAAGTTCTGAAAATGTGTCTTTTGGGCTTTGCTTTGTTTTCTCACAAACTTGGCTTTCCCTAGACGAAACGAGGTAGTGACGTATCCGAAGAGGGAAGTCTCTAGACTCCAGCCATTAAGTAAATGTAATTCTATTTTTATTGCTAATGATTAAAAGTGGAAAACCAAAAGTAGGTGGTAGCACTGCTCGCTGCAACTTTGTATCCCACATAGAGCCATCAGAATTCACATTAAGTGACCAGTCTGAAGTCACTGCCAACTGGAAAAAATGACAGGTTCATTTTGGCCAAGTGCTGTTTTGTATATCATGTAGATACTAAAAGATAGCTGAAACTCAGAAATTATGGTGAAAGGCTTCTACTTTTCTATAATTTTTTTAAGATAGATTTTTATCTCAGATTTTTGACTGGTTATGGAGTTGTCTTCAGCAGGACTTCTAATAATTAAGCCAGAAGGGTACTATCTAGTCTTTAAGTAGTTATGCAGACAACTAAAATGATACTGTAAAAGAAGTTCCTCTGTTCTTGGGACTGGGGAAGCAGGTAGGTACCACTGCATTCTTCTGTGGCACAAGGATATTACTATTTAAACAGTTAAACTGATGTCTGACTCAAGCACTGAGTAATCGGTCATCAGATTCTATTGATTATATCTTAAAATTGTTTAACACTTAGACTTACACCACTTCCTTTGAGAAGTCATCCTCACATGTATTTGGATGATTAATTTTTGTAATTATTCACCACTGTCTTGCTCAATGATTTTTTCTTCCAGAGGTGCTTTTCCTTCCCTTTATTTTTGCCAACACAATGCATGTTTTAGATGAGTAAAAGCCATAACTGGGACTAGGAATTCAAATTCACTTCATGAAGGATATTAAAATTCTAAATTTTATTTATTTCTAATGCAACATAAAATTCTCCAACTTTAAATTCTTCAGTCACAAGAATGCTACTAGCTTGGGTAGATTCCATGTCTCAGAGATGCAAATGCTGCCTGACTGGGTTGCTAGGTTGCAGCCACATTCCTAAGGAACAGAGGGAGTGATCTAAGTGAGAATTTTTTACCTGCTCATTTCTGGTGAAGCTTTGTTGGGATCATAGGATGTTAGGGGTTGGAAGGGACCCAAGAGATCAAAACATCTCCATCAACCATCTTGACTCTGTAAGAGCCAGAAAATGCTGGATATTTCCCTAAGCAGCATAGGTGTTAGCAAGGTTGTTTTTTCTCTTCTGCCATGAGGCTTGGTTTTATGCAAGTGCTTGATGGGTGTGAACTATTTCTTTTTCATCTGCTCATGTGCCATGTTTTTTAAATTCTGTTCAAAGAAATGTTGGTCTTTCACCCATTTCAACTCCAGACAAAATAATATTCTATTTAATTTTGCTGGTCTTAACCTTTTTCTCGCCAGTGATAACCGTAGAAACTACTGCTGAAATATTTATTCTGAATTTTGGGGGAAATTGATACAGTGGACACTCAGAATGATGGAATATATGTAAAATTAATGGAGAGAAGCATAGAAGTGTTCATAGCTGAGGAGAAAATCCTGAGCATGTTTAGATAAATAATCTCTGATATAAAAATTATAGTTTAAATGCCAGGGAATGTTGATTACTTACAGTTTAATGAGGAAATTAATTAAGGCACAGCACAAGTACAAAGCAAGAATGTCTGTTGCTTTTCTCAGCAGATAATTGGTAGCTTTGAAGTACTGAGGGAAGCCAAGTTTGAGGATGTTATAGGGCATGTTATATGCTGTAGAGATGAGTTGTGGGTACATATTGAAAAGAAAGTTGAATCTGTAAAGAAACCTCCAAAAAGAATCTAGAGCCATAAAATACATAATACATGATTGGCAGTGGTGGCTTGAAGGTTGGCCTTCGTAATCTTAAAATGTGTCTTCCAACCAAAGATAGCCTGTGATTCTGTGATGATTTAAAAAAAACAACAAACAACAAGGAAGGAGTGAAGTAGCACATGCAGTGAAACCACAACAATGAAAGTAGGCCAGATGTGTAACTAGGATGATGAAAGATCCTTCCAGTTATCTTCTGAGAAGTTATCCCTCTGTTCTATGATTTCATGGCTATGAAGAATGACAAAGATTGAGGAAAACATATAAGTTCTTAATATGAATTATCAACCATAGAAGAAAAACATTCTTGTTTATAAAATCTGGGCTAGGTTTAGGGAAGTCTAAGGAAAAGTTTTTTGTTGTAGTGGGATCTCAAAGGATCTCTTTGGATCAGGGAGATTATAATGATGTTGCATATGTTAAACATTCCAGGCAGAAAGGATTCTAGTCATCTGTTATAAGCACTATTCTCCTGTTAGTATGTTGGCTAGGGATTCGCTCCTGTTTGCACTGGATAATCAGGCAGTAGATTTCTACCAGTTGAAGTGCTTAGAACTGAAGTTGACACATGGATAACTCCTTTTTCCTGTGAGAGACTGCCAATGTTCAGATTCTCATGGAGGAGCGTGGAGAAGACTACTTCCCTAGCTTGCGTTCCCAGAGGCAGGCAACCTTGAGAGATACAGGGCTGGATGGCAACAAGTGTCTGTTTCAGAGGGAAAGCTGTTGTAGCAGTATAAAAGGGTGGCTGCTTGCAGAAACCCCCTGGGTTTCTTTGTACCTTCTTCCTCAGTGGGACTCTCCTCCCTCTCTGTAGACAGGCTGCTGCATACAGTGGATCTAGCCTGCAAAATGACTTGGGCTGTGAGTTTGATAGATATTTTCTATGACAGATTCAGCTGGAGTTTCCTTTTGTTATGGACTATCTCATTACCTTTGGGTTTTCTGTGGACATACTTTCAGTCAGAAGTATTCTCCTTTGCCTCGATGGTGGTGGGTTCTGCAAACTTATCCTTAAACTATGTAGGAACTGACAATAAACTGTGCTTTCTGCTCATGGTCATACTCCTTGGGCTCTGTTACAGATTCATTAAAATGCCACTATACCTGTAAAATTTCTGTCTGATAATCATGATGTGAGGAACTTTAGTTTCCCAGCTTGATGTTTTCCTTTCTATAGATCTATCATATTCCTCCTAATTATGGATAGAGGAAGGACAAGAAGAGTGGGAGCTTTGAGATGGGTGGGCTCTTTCAGGAAGTTCATAGTGAACTACATAACATAAACAATAAGATAAAAGAAACTGCAACATTTTTCAGAAACTACAGAGTAAAACATTGAAATTACTTTTATTCATACTGTCACGTTCTGTTTCATCTTAGGTACGTCTCCAGGGGAAGTTCCCTAAATGGGAAGAAATAATGTATGCAAATTAATAATGGCTTTTGGATTCAATACATATTGACAGTCCAGTCCTACATTGCCACTTCTTTTGCATTCACAGGATATTAAAGGAAGGTTATATATTGTCACAGTGCTGTTGGCCAGTTGCATGAAATGAGTTGTTATCTATGAAAGACATACTTGTATATTCTTGATTTTGGCACACAGATTTTTGTTTCTTTGTTGCATTTATTACATTTTCTAATGCTGTTACTCATCTTCAAAGTTATTTTTTTAATTTTAAAAGACCAGGATTGGAAAGTCTATGGCTGCAGCATTTCTACAGCTGCAGTTAGGCTGCCCTAACCTTTCACAGTCCCATTCAATCTATTCATTGATGACTTGGTTGAGGGATTGGGGTGCACTGTCAGAAAGTTTGCTGATGACACAAAGGGTGCCGAAACCCCTGCAGACTGTGCTGCCATTCAGCAAGACCTGGACAGGCTGGAGAGCTGGGCAGGGAGAAATTTAAAGAAGTATAACAAGGGTAAGTGTAGAGTCTTGCATCTGAGCAAGAGCAACCCCAGGTACCAGTATAGGTTGGGGACTGACCTGTTGGGGAGCAGTGTAGGAGAAAGGGATGTGGGGGTCCTTGTGGCCAGCAGGATAACCGTGAGCCATTGATGGTTGGACTTGATGATCCCAAGGGTCTTTTCCAATATGAATGATTATATGAAACTCTACCCAGGAGAGTTGTGGAGTCTCCTTCTCTGGAGATGTTTAAAACCCACCTGGATATGTTCCTGTGTGACTTGGTCTATTGCTTAGCAGCCGTTGATTTCTAACCAGAGTGAAGTTACGTGTGCTGTAATCATTCTCAATAAAAAGGCACAGTGTGTCTGTGTGAGAACAGAGAGCTAAAGATAGACAAAAGCAGTTAATCAGCATGTGGGAGGAAGAACACTGCAGTACTGAGCTTGATGGCCTTGGAGGTCCTGCCTTCGCTATGTAGATGATAGATTTAAGGCAGGATGGATTTAAGGGATGGGTTTAAGTGTAACATTTAGTGTCTTTTTGTAGCAGTGATAATGAAATGATCATTGAATGATCAAATGATCAAATGAAAGCATTTTACCAAAATGCATTCTGTTCCTTTTCTTTAGAAGATGGCAAATTTTAGTCACTACTGATTCATAGAATCATAGAATCATAGAATCATTAGGGATTGGAACGGACCTCAAAACATCATCTAGTCCAATCTCCCTGACACAGCAGGATCGCCTACATCAAGTCACACAGGAACATATCCAAGAGGGTCTTAAACGACTCCGGTGAAGGAGAGGCC
>VXBP01001609.1:141721-177644 GCA_013400115.1 Rhinopomastus cyanomelas
TTTCTTCTTTTTTCCTGTCACAGCAGGATCGCTGAGTCTGGAGGACAGTATCACACAGTATCACAGTATTATCAAACACATTTGCTTGCTTTTTCTCTTCTTCTTCCTATTACTTGACTTTTGGCATGATAAATCAAGCTTCCTTCTGTCTTAATGAATATTTAGTAATTTAACTAGCTCCAACAGAAGAAACTAAAAAAGGTCAAGGCAGAACATCAAGATTCTTTAAGTGCTTGATCAGAGTGTGATCCCCAGTTCTATCTCCAGACCTGACCTAGATAAAGTAACTGCTGTCAGTTGCTTCTAGGGTGAAAAACTAGCAAGTTCCTCTAAAGCAGATTTCTTCTCTCTTTGACTGGAGGAGGAAACCTTCATCAAAATGTATACATTCCAGACAAAAAACACATGCCACAGCAAGTTGATATTTTCTAAAAATAGAGGAAAAACAAAACCCAACCAAACAAACATCAGAAACCATAACAATAACAACAAAAACTGACTTTATCCATCGCAGGGTGAGTAATGAAAAAATTCCTCAAGAAATCCAAAAGGATGGGCTGCATACAATAAGGCTTGCTCAGAGGTTGTGTTGTGAATGAGAAACCACTGTCATGTGTGCAGCACAGGCACAGTTCTCTAGTAGACAATGATTGACACTGCTGTCCTGTGGGAGATGATTCCACAGACAAGAACTGAGGGTGCAGCACTCAGTTAACCCATTAAATGTTTTCCACTTTCAGTGACAGAAACTGAGGCCTAGGAAGTCATAGATGATGCTTATCAAGGTCATATCTTTGTGCTGTATTTAAGCTGCCACTTTCACACAGTCACGCTCTTCCTGCCAGGTATAAATTCATGGTGTGTTTTCGGTGTCTCTGTTGTTTTCCATTGGCTTGACTTTAAATCAGGTTTAACCAATGGAAGATCTTGTATGAACAGACAGTATAATTCAGCTCCAATTAGCTTTCCGCTCAAAGTCCAGAGAATGAATACAAGAAGTTATAATACTTTATTTTGAAAGTCATTAGGAATCATTTAAGCAGCAGTCAAATGCAACTGGCATTACAGCTGCATTAAAAAGTGGAAGTCAAACATTACTACTAATCACTGCCATTGTCCCGAAAGAGCAGAAATTAAGCACTGATTTAAATTCATTTTAAATCCCATTACAGTGAGACCAAATTGCTAAAAATGCGGAGGCCTTCCTGATGATTTCTAGAGAACACAACCAGTCTGCATTCTGAAACACTCCTAGATGTGATGAAGAGATACCAGAATGGCAGCCTAGGAACCATATGTGGTTGTATGACTGAATAATGGGTACCAGGAGGCAAGATTCACAGTACTGTCTTGCTGATGTGACTTGACTCTGATGGGGTGTGAAGCTGAGAGGTTATTTTATTCCCTTTGCCGTTTCATTCTGAGACAACAAGGGAGAGATAAAAGTTTTGTAGTGACAGACACCTCTTCTGTGGGAACTGACAGAATTCACTAATTCAGTTTCAGCCAATGAGTTTGCCACTACCAGCCTGGAATTGATGTGTGCAGTGCATCAGAAATGAAAATCTCAGTGCTCGTTTGCAACTCTCTGACCTTTCTGGTGGCCCTATTTATGGCCTTGAATAAACAAAGACATAGAGAAGCAAAATGAGCCCGAGAGTAATAATTCACTTTCCATTTGTAAAGTAATCATGAAGATGCTTGTGAGAGCTTCTATCTTCCTTCCCCTGAAACTGCAGCCATAGCTGAATTGCTGAGTGACTATATGGAACATTCTAGCAAAGAGCAAATGCCTGTGGATGTTCCAAATAGATGCTAAAGTAATATTGTGCAAAAAATGGATTGCAGTTGACAGATACTATGTCTGAGGTAATGATACCACCCAAACATAACAATAAATTCAATCATGTTTTCGTTCCCTGGATGTAATCCTGACTGGGCATTGTTGACAGAAAAGGCAAAGGTCAGGCAGACTTCTGTCCAAAGTGCCTTCAGTGTACTGCAGATACAGGAGTAGAAAGAGCCTGCGTGCCTAATGCCAGTGGCTCTGGCTCTGCAAGCATATTTGCCCATGTACAGACCTAAGTGAGAAATTTTTCTAGTGAGCAAGGTCTGGAAATATTTTAGTTGTGTATCTCAAGTAGGATTAGCAACACCTAGAAAAAATTCATGTCATCCCCCTCACAGCATAGCACCTACAAACCTGCCAATATTGAGGTGAGTTGGACAAATAGCATCTTTGCTGAGAGGAAATGTTTATGTTCTGTTCCTTGGTTGCTTTGTAACTAACTGTGAGGGTCTTGGTTAATGTCATTTGGCTTTCAGCGCTCAGCTTAGAAATGGAGGTGAAGAACCCAGACACCCAGCATTCTGCCTAGGCCTTGGAGAGTCAGGCTGGACACTGATCACTCCAGAGCTGTCCACTCCTGTCTGTTCACACTGAAGACAAGGATACCCAGACTCCAGTGTGCTTCAGAGAAAAGCCTGTGTCCCTGGGAAATTAACTGAAATATTTGTATCTCTGGAGAGATCAGTGGACTTTGAGTTTAGAAACTGGCTGCCCTTTTGCACATCCCACATATTGATTCTGCCCAAGCCCACAAATACACAGCTTATAACTTCTCTAATTTCGCTGGCCAAAGAAACAACCAAGAAACAGAAAGGTCCGCCTGAACCCCAGTGTAATTGGTTTTACAATGTAACATGTCAGTGCGTCTGTGTCCTAAGCAGTCACAGAAATACAGGCTACATATTACGCGGTTTCTAGAGCAACCAGTGAGGACCCAAGGACGGCTGCACCAAGTGTTTAGCAGAAGGCTGCACCAAGTGCCGAGTGCTAAACAAATGCATCAGTGAGAAAGCTCTCTGTGGTGAGGGAGCTGGCAGAAGCCTTTTCTTTGTAAAGCACAGTCTTCCTGAAGCTGAAACTGTGTAGGGGTCAGTTGTGAACAATTTCCTTTTTTAAGTAAAAGGACTGTGCTTTGCTTTTACAGCTTGAGGCTTCAGATTGCTTTGAACTTGTGAAGCAGATAAAAGTTGTATGGAAATATCTTGACCACATAGAATTTTCTATTGTCTTAGACTCTCACTTGATATTTTCATTAATTTTAATTCTAAGTAGAGGGGGTTTTTAATTTAAGTTGAAAATTGCTACGGGAAGGGAGAAGAGTTTATATGCTGTTTCTAATTACTTGCAGTATTGCCTGTGGTATAAATAATCCAGTAGAGACAACAGCTGGCAATGCAGATGTATCCACAAAATCTTGAGGTGAGCTTTAAGCTGTGACATAACTTCCACCTCAATAGTAGGATGGCTGAAGTTGGAAGGAGGAAAAAAAAAGACTAGTAGGGAAGGATTAAAAGGTAAAAAAATAAAATGCATCTCTGAAGGAGATAGAAAAAAAAAAAGAGGGGTATGGGATGTATGAGACAAGGAAACTGGTCAAAGATGAGAAAGATGAAAGAAGCAGATGAGAGAAAAGGATATAGGAGGAGTAGGTCTTGCTTGACCAACCTGATCTCCTTTTATGATCAAGTAACTCGACTGGTCAATGAGAGGAAGGCTGTGGGTGTGGTGTACCTGGATTTCAGTAAAGCATTCGACACGGTCTCCCATGATATACTCCTGGTGAAGATGGCAGCAAGGGGCTTTGACAGGAATATTCTATGCTGGGTCAGGAACTGGTTGGATGGACAAGCCCAAAGAATGGTAGTAAATGGTGTCACATCTAGTTGGCGACCAGTTACTAGTGGTGTCCTCCAAGGGTCAGTGTTTAGTCTGGTCCTGTTCAACATCTTCATTGATGATATTGATGATGGGATGGAGTCCATCATGAGCAAATTTGCAGATGACACCAAGCTCAGAGCTCATGTTGATCTGTTGGAGGGTAGGAGGGCCCTGCAGAGGGACCTGGACAGACTGGAGAGATGGGCAGACTCCAATAGGATGATTTTTAACAAGTCGAAGTGTCAGGTTCTGCATTTTGGTTATAACAATCCCAGGCAGAACTACAGGCTGGGAATGGAGTTCTTAGAGAGTTCTCAGGTGGAGAGAGACTTGGGGGTGTTAGTGGACAGCAAACTTAACATGAGTCAGCAGTGTGCCCAGGCGGCCAAGAGGGCCAGTGACATCCTGGCCTGCATTAAGAATGGTGCGGCCATCAGGTCAAGGGAGGTTATCCTTCCCCTGTATATGGCACTGGTTAGACCACAGCTGTAGTGTTGTGTTCAGTTCTGGGCCCCTCAGTTTAAGAGGGATGTCGAGGTGCTGGAACAAGTCCAAAGAAGGGCAACTCGATTGGTTAAGGGGCTGGAAGATAAGCCCTATGGGGAGAGGCTGAGGGAGCTGGGTTTGTTTAGTCTGGAAAAGAGGAGGCTCAGGGGTGATCTTATCACTGTTTATAACTATCTGAAGGGTGGTTGTAGTCAGACAGGGGTTGGTCTTTTCTCCCTGGCCACTGGAGACAAGACAAGGGATCATAGTCTTAAGCTCCATCAGGGGAAGTTTAGACTTGACATTAGGAAAAAATGTTTCACTGAAAGAGTGATCCAGTTTTGGAATGGGCTACCCACAGAGGTGGTTGAGTCACCATCCCTGGAGGTATTCAAGGTTAGGCTGGATGAGGTTCTGAGTGGCATGATCTAGATGTTAGATGTTAGGATTACTGGGGTTTTTTTACTTAGGTTGGACTGAATGATCTTTAAGGTCTTTTCCAACCTTATCAGTACTGTGTGATACTGTGTGTGACTTGCATTCCACCTGCTTTGAAGGCAGGAAGTGGGGTGGCAACTAATGCCCAATCACTGGGAGACACATTAAGCCTGAGGGTTGGCTCTCAGCAATTGAGCATAACTTCAGTAGTATCCATAGGATGATGAAAACATAGAACCAAGAAATGAGACATCCATGGTGATTAGTCTTTGCCTGCTCCAGCTGCTCCAGACCCAGGGTTCTTTCTAGGAAGAAAGTTTGTTGTCGCTATCACTGTTTAGAGAGGGATGATGAAATTGCCAAAATGAAGCTAGGTATTACAGTTTATGTAAACATTTTGACTAAATTAAAACCCTATCAGCTGGCAATGAAATCACCCCAGCACATTTAAGTGTTCATAAAAGTCCTCACCAAAACTGCCATGTGTAGGAGTGAGTATATTTAAGACCTCCCCTGCTCTCCTTTCAGCCTTTCACACAGTGAAAAAAAGGCATAGGCATCCTGACCCTGGTAATACAGAGCTTCATCGCATGATGTCAAAAGGCCTTACAGAGGGCTTTCACTGCTGCAGCTACTAATAGCTGATTTCAGTGTTTGGTGGAACTGCTGACTTTGCCCTCACATACCAGTGGGGTCAAAGGTTTTTTGTATGAAATGTATCCTACTGTGACAGATCAGTATAACAAATGCAGTGTTCTCTAATGTTAAATTGTCTTATTTCTCGAATATTTGAAAGATGGGGACAGTGCTTAGACCTTTTGCCCTGCCGCAAAACAAAGCTGTGTAAAGAGAAAGCCATGACCCACTAGAAATAATTGTTGCAGACCTGGCTGTGATTTTTGCCAAACAGTAAATTAAATACAGTGTGAGCATATCCAGTTTTAACCTGCAGGTGGGCAGGTTACAAAAGCTGTGTCCTGTCAAACACAGTTTAACATTAGAGATGTCAGTAATTTTTGAGATGAATCTTAAAGAAATTGTTTTCTTCAAAAGACATTTGAAATATATGGAAAGGACTAATTTCATCTACAGTTTATTTTCTTCTATATGCCCCATCCATTTTCCATGATAATGAGGAAGGCAGAAGGAAGATCATTAAATATCTACACCCATCCAAGGCACAAGTTAGACTTCTTGGACCTCCTCAGGTGTCCCCTGCGGAGGCAGCTGCTTCTCATTCCAAGAGCTGGCAGGAGGTAGATGAATGCATACAAAAGGCGGTTGTTGCATTTTACCTGGAGGGTGTTAAAAGGATGGATTCTGAAATGCTGCAGGAGAGAAGGGCTAAAAGTTTTTCTGGAGTATAGAGAAGTCTTGGGCCTACAGTAATTAGCTAATACATTCTTCAGTATTCCCACTTTTTAATATAGAAGATTCAGGGTTTCTCTCACAGATCCCAAGAAGCAGTAGAAGGTAAATGGCTCATTCAGTAACTTGACAGAGTCATTCAGCTGTGAAAAATAGAGGAAGAAAGGGCTTTTAGGAATTTCCTAGGCTGTTTAAAGCACACAATACACAGAGCTGTATCTGAACACAATGTGTTATCACTGGAGGAGTTATTTAACTGAATTAGTCATTTAAAGTCTAGAATGACTGAAAAGTGAATCTGCTTTAACACTCGCAGCATTATCCATCGCCTTTTTGCATTTGTTGCTTGAAAGGGGCAGGAAAATGGAACTTGCAGATCTCTGGAGTAAGAGGCATAAGGCAATTCAGAAAGGCTTCCAAGGAACAAAATTACCCTGGCTGGCTCAGAAAAGGCTGCTGTGGGGAATTGGAGTCTTTCAGGGTGATCACCACAACATTGCTAAGGCAAACCATGTTTTGCAGATGATTTTCAGCTGCCAAAAGCTGGGAGGAGGAGATTTGTGCTGCCAAGACCAAGATGATCCTTGACAGCTTCTGTGATCCCCTGCAATATATTTCATTTTACACTTTTTCCCGGATAAGACCTGAGGGACACAGCCAGCTTCCTCTCCATGATTTAATACGCTGTGTGCCAGACTACTCTCTCTGATAGCTGAAGCCTGGTTTCCTTCTATCTGGAACATGCTATATGAAAGAGGACAGGCTGGATGAAAGTAAGAGACCAGGAATTCCTCAGACCTACCCTTTCAGGGACGGAGAGTGTGAATATTTGGTTTTAACAGTGTTGGTTTAACCTGAGCTTAGTACAATGCTGGGCTTCTTCAATATTTATTAAAGTAATATATAAGAGAAATGTGGTTTTGTTTGCAAAGCCAAACAAATTCTCTCTCTTGCGGGCAACTTAATATGAATAATGAAATTTTTGAATTATGAAATAGGCAGATGAGAATAATTTTTAAAACAGAATAAAGCAGAGAACCACATTGTGCCACTGGAAAAACCCATAGTTTAGATCCATTTGAATTTCTGGCTGCTGTGTCTGAAATTAGCGGGGTAACAAAAATGTATGCAAAGCGTGAGAAGGATGCTGAAAGATTTAGACTGCCTTTGCCATAAAAAGGTTTGGAAAACAGAGGACGGAGGCAGGGATGTGGTAGATGTCTAAACAATTATAAATGATGCAGACAAGGACAATAGGAGTCAATGATCTATGATTTTTTTTCTAAACCAAAGAACATTGGGCAGCTAATTGGATTATCAGGCATCCTGATAAACAAACAAAAAGGAAATTCTTTTTCAAATAAAGCATAATTAAATTGTGAGGTGCATTGGTGCACAGGATGCTGTAGAGGCTATCAGTATAAATGGGCTTGGGAAGATTAGATGAATCCACAGAGGATAGATCCATTGGTGGCTATTAAAAATTATGATCTACATTAAACTTTCATCATCAGGAAGTGGCTTAACTGCTGGTTACGGGAAGCTAGAGGGTATTCTAAGCAATCTACGTGTTTGTCCCATTTCCAGCAGCATTCACTTTGGGCCAGTGCTGGCATCAGCATTCTGAGATTAACAGATCTTTGCCACATCCAACAGGAACATTTTTATATGTGTGTGAGATAAAACTGAACAAAACGAGATGGCACAATGAGAAAAACAAATGCAACTTAATTTAAACAATTAATTCTTCTTACTGTTAATACGTTTTACACAGGCTTTTTGCAAAAGAAACCTCAAGAACCTTTAATCTCCTACTATCATCTTCATTTTTGGCTTCAATCAGATTTTTCCCAGCCCTGCTGTGGTTCATTGCCTTTGTTGCTTACCAGCACGCATGCCATCGGAGCCGTGCACAAGCACAGAGTATTCAGCAATAATGCCACGTGGGCTACATCTGAAGCAGTAAATTAAAGAGTGTCAGGACAAAGGCACCACATATAGGATTCGGTTTATTGATGATGTTAGTTAAAAAGATCTCTGTCTTAGTTTTAAGCTTGGCCTACTAATTTTCACTGTAATTTTCAGGCTTGACTACAGAGGTAGCATGGCAAGGGACCACTCCCAATAACAGATTGGAAGAAGCCAGCCCATTCTTAATGCCAGTTGGCCTTGTAGCCAGAGTATGGGCCTTCACCTGCCTGAATTACAATATAGGTATTGAAATGTTTGTGGATGTAACCTCTTGGAGATCAGGCAAGGAAAAGAATAGGTTTGCCTATTCCTTTTGCTCACTTGGGGAAGATTCAAACCAAGCTGATTAGTTATCTCCCAGGAGGGGTGAGGGGGCCAGAGTACCACACAGGTTTACATGGTCCTTCCCCTTAGTTCAGGATCTTCCTACTGACAGTTCTGTAATAAAGTAGCAGACCATGGATATCTCTGGCTAGGGCTGAAGGCTTCAGTGATAGCAGGCTGGTAGGCTTTGGGGTACAGATGCCTCTTCTAGGTCTCTAAGTATCTCTAGGCTGGAAGAGGAGATTTGGTTTCCTTAGCGCATGGAGTGATATGGCGAGAGTCCTCATTCCATTTCTGGACAAATTTTGTGGTCTATAGTTCTGTGACCAAATGCTGTTGCACCTCCTGATTAATCCGTACATTTTAGGGCCTGTGTATTTTATCATCTCTCTTCAGACTTAATGTGCCAGGTAAAGTGCGTGTGCCAGTAAAAGAACAGCTCACAGGCTGAAAGAAGAAAACACAGCAAAAATCAGTGGGAGGTCCAAAGCAGGTCAATAATAGATAAATTAAAATCCAATTAACTCAGCAGCTCAGTATCAGCTGTGGTTCAGTCATGCTCTCATACTGTGGTGAAGTAAGCAGGTAATTTATATGTTTTGCGGATGTGAGCAACAAGTTCACTGAGACTGGGACCGCTTTTGTGGATGGATTGTGGAAGAAGTATGGTTAGGAAATGGAAACACCATGTCTGGTTATTAACAGCAGAATAAATGCTTAAGAACTTAGGGCTGGTGTAGAGGCGGATCTTGGTGTAACATTTTGCAGCTGAAGAAAGGAATCAAGCTGACAGGTCAAACTCAGAGCATGGGTCAAGAGGCTAAAACTGAAATGACAGATGGGTAAAGTGATTACTGAACTGAGGAAAAGCAGTGATATCAGATAATTTCTGCACAATGACTGTCAAAATGCTCGCTTAGACCACAGGCAGGCAGGAATAGGATTAGAAGAGTTTGTGTCCGTTAGCTCATAGGGAATCTTCAGTGCTTGATGCAGAACACTAAGTAACCAACCCACAATCCGGCACCAAGTGCAGCTCAGGCATCATTCCAAATTGCTGAGATTGGCTGTGTCCCTTTTACCCAAGTTTTGTACAGAAGCAGCTCTGGGGGCTTCAGCAGTCATGTTTTGGATTTGCTTTGGACTGTAACCTACTCTCTAGACACAGAAAATTCAGCAGCAGCAGCAGCAGCAGCTAAGGCACTCTCTGTAGGTGTAACTCCTGAGGGCACACCACATGCCGGAGCAGTGCATCAGTCATCCCTACAGCAGTGCACACCCCTGCCCAGAGTGGGGCCCTGCCAGCCAGTGCTTCCCTAGGTAATGTCTCCTCAGCAGGATAAGAAACAGCACAAGCAGGGGTACACTTCTGACAGACATCCAACTTGTTCTGAGGATAAAAGCTGTGCCATGCCAGCTTGGTCTCAGGTGCTGACCAATTTCATTTTCCACTGTACATGTAGTAGCCCCAGCACTGAACGAGCTGTTTGGAGCTGTCAAGGTTTGTGGCGCAGCAATATCTCCTGGTGTTTCCAAGTTTCAGTCTGGAGAACTTCAGCTGCGGAAGGTTCCTATCACAATCTTGAGTGTCTTTGCAGTGTTGCCCTGGAATGCATGACTGATCCATCTCTTTTTAAAAAGACAGTAAGGTACTATATGTAAATGACGGTTAGTACTCTCCTGTTTATGCGCATCAATATATTATTTTACAATACATTCAGCTTTCACAGAAGCAGACATCTCCACACTTTTAAAGCCTATTCTTTTTCATCACTTTTCTGAGCCATGTTGAGAGTGACGACTTCTCTTACTCTTTTTTTTGTTTCAGAGTCAGACACAGATACTTGCTTTCTATGTAGACCAACTTGTGATGCAGCAGTTTGTATATTGAGAAGGAATTTTTAACCAGTAATTGTGGACTTTATGTTCTGTACATTGTTTAAAACCTTGAAATGTTAATCTTTGTATTTTTGTAAGCTCGTCTTTGCAATTCATTGCCCATTGGAATATTCCATGCTCAGACCTCCATTGAGTCCACTGGTGTAGAACATTCTACATATAGGCCCGCTTTGAGCAAAGGGCAAGCTGAAATACTGTGGAACTATGAGATTGAGGAGGTGAAGGACATAAAGTGAAGACATGCATTTTATGACAGCTGAATTTTATCATGCACAAGAATTCTGGGATAATCTGCCTGATTTCATTGCCATGAGATCCGAAGGTGGCTGCAATGCTCATGAATGAACAATATGCTTTTAATTTCTGTGGTCAATAAGAAAGATGTTAATTTCAAGGGAAAACAAAAACTGAATAAAAAGAGACCATATATGTCTGTTGCTGAAGGATAATACAACTTTGAAGTAGGGTTTGACTTACATTCACACAAAGATTGTCTTTGTAATACTCCAAGAGGCACTGGCCACTGGACCTTTAGATTCATTTTTGCTTTATAAATCATAGAATCATAGAATAAGTGCAGAATACAAAAATTGAATCTCTTCAGTGGCCAAAACCTTGACAGTAGCCTTTTGAAAATAAACAATGAACTAATGATATGAGTAGGTATAGTCATAAAATATAAAGATATAAGAAATTGTTATGGTTTAAGGAGTAAACTAATCACTGTGAGCTACTCATATACTTAATGAAGATTCTTAAACTACAGGAATCTAAGGAATCATAAATTCCTTTGAGCTATCTGCAATTGAGTCTATTCATAAGAGGATGCAGCTTTTCTGCAGGACAGAAGTTCGAACTTTTAGTGCTCTCTGTGGGCTCTTCTAGCCAACAGGCTCACTGTCACTAGCACATGTATTCATACAGATTAGCTAGGAGAAAGAAATGCATTCTAATCCTAATTGTACTGGGTAATTGAGGCAGAAATATATTAACTGACTTGTCCACATTTGCACAAGAATTCTTATGGCAAAGTCAGAATCTTGCTTATGGATCCCCTTGCATGACCTTTCCCTTTCATCTTGAAAATGAAATTTATTTTCTTCTTTTTTTATCAAACCCACCAAGCCCATAAATGTTTAGTTTAGCCTACTCCTAAAATTTTATTCTAGTTTTGGGCAGAGCTTGTGAGAATAATGCTGACCTCTCCCAAGGGAGACATAATGTTATGCATTTTGTTTTGTTTGGATCATTCTATAAGTGTTTCTGAATATTTGTGTGTGATACAACTTTAGGATAATTAATAACTTATTTTTCAAAAATACAAAACCACTGTTTTGTATTTGTTAGCTTCCTTGTCCTGAAGCTAGCAATGAAGATCTTCTCATTACTTAACTGAATGTAAAGCATCCTTCAGAATGTTTTTGTTATAACTTCATTTTGTTTTATTACTCTTGTGCAGCCAAATTAAAGGACAGATATACAAGTTATACAATATATGCGGGTAATGTGAGCGTAGTCTCCATGGAAACTGCCCAATTTGTGCTCTTATTTTATTAGAGTCATCCATTAACTCTCCAAATTAAATTAAATTTAAATTCATATGCCAGTCTATTTTAAAATCACGTGTGACTTTTTATCCATTGCTTAACAAGATCTCTAGGAGTCTGTATTTTAGCAGAGTGAGTTTATTTGTCAATTGAGTTTATAAACAAGATGTCTGATTTGATGGCTCATCTTACCTAGCATTGTTAACATCCTCTGCACTAATTTTCTGTGCAGTATCTGTGCTATCTATTGTTACCAATTGTATATTTTTAACCTCACAAATTGTAAGAGCCAGGAGGAATTGTTTGAGTGTCCACATGCGTATATTCACTCACTTTGCTAGCTGTGAGATCATTTGGAAAAAAATCATACCACAAATGAAATACACATCCAAGTCCAAGAAAAACGCAGAATGCATGCATTTGTTAAATGGAGCATTGGAGCACGTAAAACAACTGTTGCTAGCTGAATCACCAAAAAACCACAGCTTCTTTGGTACAGGGACTGAGGTACTAAGAAAAGTCTGAGGGAGTTCAAACCAGGCTGAAGGTTCAAACCAGTACAGGGAATATCTGCCTGAGGGTATAAGGAACATGAGCTGATCTCAGATATTTAGAAGTCAGTCAGTCCTTGATCGTGCATTGCAGAAACACGGTCTGCAAATGCCTTACTTTGTGTCTCTGAACCGTTGCTGTTGAATGCAGAGAAAGAGGCTATGGAGTGCTGTTATTTTGCTTTTCTTTGGAGGTCTCTGTACCTATAACACACACATAGGGTAAGAAAAAGTGCAGTAGAAGGCCATATACGCTCAAGCAACTTAGGCTCAGCTGAGACACCAGCAAATATAGATAATAGGGCAAAAGTTGGTTTGTTTTAGATTAAAAGTCTCATGAAACACATTATGGGCATATTTTGTATCCTAATCTATGTGTTCTCATGCCAATCTTGTATGTGAAGGAAGTGTTACTGACCCAATTTTGCAAATGCATGTCCATGTTAGAAATACCTGAGCTAAATGCCAGGTCCAAATTAATTTGCCACCAGGGCAAGAGTGCAAGGCAGAGGCAACAAGCTGCAGTTCATACAGGCAGCGTAGCTAAGAGCTTCTCTTAGCCCATTCATTCATCAGTTTTCTGGCTGCACTCATACAGCATAGATGTGTCATCTTAGCTTAAGTACTTTTCAAGATATGGAGAGGTTGTCCCTGGCACAAAAATAAATATTATTGATAGGAGAAAGTCACCATCACAGACACACATTCTCAGAGTTCAGAACTGAAGTGGTTGTGAATAAAAGGTAAAAAAAGCGGCCTGAGAATTGTGAGGGGCATGATTATCAACAGAGGTGAGAAGTGCTAAGGGTATAACTGGAGGATTGCCAGTAATGATCCTTCCTGGAATAAATACATGATGACTAAAAGGCAGTAGTATTCAGTATGACTAAGTAAAGCTGAAAAGAACAATGTAAAAGATGCTAGCAAAAAACTAGGCATTTATGAATATTATTACACCAATAGGACTTAAATGTCCTATTAAATGGCAAAAATTAAAAACACATAATAGAAGAACGCTAGTGTGGCTGGCAAAGAGGGATCGATGCTACAGATAACAGCACCTGAAATGCTTCATGGTTTCAGAGATGTTGTATGGTTACAGCTATCACTGAGCGGAGGGTTTATGTCTGGGTATGCAAAAATGCCAGAGTTATTAAAGAGCTACTTTGTTTCTGTCTTTTCAGAAGAAGAGGGTGGCGATCTGCTCAAGTCGGGCTTCAGTTTTCCAGGGACGCCAGAGGAGGAGCTAGGTACAGATACCATCTCTAGATCACTTGTACTGCTTGCACATCCAAGGGCTGGGGGCAGCCACGGGGTGAGGAGGCAGGGCGCTGCTCTGTGGTACAGCCTCTCTTCAATGAGAGAGCCCACTGCAGGCATGGCACCAACTGGTGTTAATTAAGGTGGCCAAAAGCCTCTTGATCCAGTCCTTCTGGGAATTTCTCATCTGCTACATAAGGTTAGCAATTGAAAGCAGAAAAGCATCAGTTTTGGGTAACTTCCAGGCAAGCAAGAATTCTAAAGATGGTGTTTAAGGAAATTATCAGGTTTTCTTCTTTTTGCCTTTTTCTTTTTGTCTTACCTTTTAGAGAATGTGATTGCAGAAAGAGTGTTCATTGTTGCCTATCAAATCTAAAATAAAAGTAACAGAAACAAGAAGAAATCTGAAGCTAATAAGTGAAGTCTTGATACCTATCACATACAACTACTAGTAGAATGTTCCACTGGCTTTCGTGTAGCCTGATTTATACCTTTCACACTGTGCAAAATTCCCAGAATTTCATATTCAGATTGTCACTGTTTTATGTGAAATCCATCAGAAAATTGATTTATATGCAATTACTTTATGTGGTTATTTTTGGAAGAGAGAAAGTTTCTGTATCTTTGCTAGATAAAGCTCCCTTTACTCAGCGTGAGTGCTCTATATTTCAGAAGATTCTTCTTTGTTTGTATGTTAGCACATTGCAACATTTTATTTTGCGTTATTAGGGTATTTTTGTATTTGGCAAGTGTGGTGGGTTCAAGACCACAATTAAAGAGAAAGGAAAAGAAAACAAAGCAGTTAGGTCTTGATGAGATCTCGGATAAAATCTGCCAGACAATGGATAGCTTAGGGAAAATGGAAAAGGGTTTATTAACTCTCTGACTGTATACAGAAAAGAAGAAAAGGTTAAGCAAGTTAGTGCACACAAACTAGAAACTGTGTCACAAATGCCATCACGTATTCTGAGAAAAATACAATGGGAGATCACTATTGTTTGGGCCTTGGGTCTTTTTTCACGTCAGAGGTGTGAGGGAAAAGAGCATTTCGGTCAAGTAGAGATGAGTACCGCCACCCTCTCTATTATTCATGCGTCACCCCTGCCTGTGAAATAGTGGCACCCAGGCTGTTTTGCAGCCTGGTGACTTCTTTAGTTTTTCAGAGTAGCTTCTCCAGCTCATTGCTCATCAGGCAGTCCTGATTCCTCAGCACCTGAACTGCACCATTTGGTGCAGGAGACATGCTTCAAACAAAGAACCCAGACTCTGTCTTTCATGCCCAAGGTTTAAGGATTCTCTAGTCCTTCTGCTCTCTTCAGCTAAGTCCGAGGGAATTCTCCCCAACATTTGAGTATGCCCAAGTTTCCTCAGTGGCACAAATGACAAACAGTCTCTCTTCCTGCTGATCAGTGGTCTCTAAAATGGCAGCAGCAGACCCTGGCCCTGGCCACGTGCGCTACCCAAGATGGACACCAACCGCATGGCTGCATCAGAAGGTGTCCCCACAACACATTCTGCGCATGGCCGAGAGGGTTTTCCAGGACCCTCTCCTCCACTCTCTTTCCTCTTATCTCAGATCCAGGAGGAAAAAAGAAGAACCCCATCAGCTCACCACAAATAGTTGAATGACTGCTCCATTGTGGGGGAAGAGGGGAGTGATGGTAGATCTGCACTAAGGTCTTGTTTCTCCTCCCCACAGCAGAGTGGGGCTGGGGCACGGGGGTCCGGGGTCTGGGCTGGGGTCAGCACCATGTGAAGCCACCCTCCTCCACCCTGCTGTTTATGGCAGCAGAGCAGACCTGTCAAGCCCACTTCATCCTGTCTCCAACAGGGAAAATGGGGGAGGAAGCTGCCGTGAGCTGTCTCCCCACCACCACCTTGGGAAAGGGGGTGGGGTGGAGCTGAGGTGGTCTGGTGGAACAGCAACAGCAAGATTATTATAAATTCTCGCCCTGACCTCATGTTGCACATTGATAAGAAAATAAGCTTTAGTTCACAGAATCACAGAACATCAGGGATTGGAAGGGACCTAGAAAGATCATCTAGTCCAATCCCCCTGTCAGAGCAAGATCACCTAGACCAAGTTGCACAGGAAAATATCCAAGCGGGTTTTAAATGTCTTGAGAGAAGGAGACTCCACTAGTTGCTATATTAAGGAAAAAGAATACAACAGTTTGAACAAGAAACATGAATTCAGACAGGGGATGACATTTTGCTTAAATAATCTCTTAGAACTGGGTTTTCTAAAGCAATTGCTATTGCCATTCAGTTACACTCATGTCAGGGAGTTCCATAAATGTCCAGTATATAAATGTCTATATTGGATTTGCTTGTCCACTTAGTATTGCAAAACAAGTTAAAAAAATCTACAGGATGCGTTCCAAAGACTGAACCAAAGGATGTTTGTGCTAAGGAAAAGACTGGAGAGCCCTCACGCAGTCTCTACCTTAATTACAATAGTTTAAGAGGGGAAAGCTTCTTAGGCATCTCACAAGTTAATCCTAGGGAGCAGTGGTGGAATGAGCACATCTCTCACCCTTCTTGGAAGCTGGGGTTATTTCAGCCTGCTGCCCCTTTTACAGCACACAGGAATTCAGATACCATGGGGTAGAATTCATTCCATCTGTCAGTTGGAAATTCAGATGTTCATGCCTGAACTCTAGATAGCTGGACTTCCTTTAGGCTCAATGATGAGTGATAGACTTTTCTAGGACATAGTAAATTTGGCCTACTTTAGAAGTTTAACTTAGGGTGAGATGAATTGTGACCTGGAAGTATGTAAAATTTTTTCTCCTTCCCATTTGGTTGAGAAAGAAGTGCCGGATTTCTGAAGCAAGAGTCAAAGATGTCTAAGTCAATAGTATTAAATGTCAGGTGTCTACAGGAGTAAGGGCTCTCACATGAAATAGGCAACCAAAGATTAACATAAAGATATGTGCTAAACTGATCAATCGTCTAGCACCCTGATAAGGAAGGGATTAGTCAACAGAAATGATGAACAGAGAAGTAAAATAATCCAAAAATAATATTGTAACAAGACTATGAAGAAAAAAGCTGCTTTCAAAAACTTCTGCTCTTTATGGCCAGAAGACTGGGGGAGAAAAAAAAAAAAGCTAAAAGCAAGGACAGATCTGTGAAACCCCAAAGGTTGGGGTTTTTTTTATTTGATTCCTCTGAAAGTAAGTACCAAAGACAGCCAGATAATGAATGGCTTTAATATTTTCAGAAGGAAATCCTGTCCTGCTGACTCAGCTGCTAAATGTATGTGGGCTGGATACCACCAGTAATGTAAAAACATATGATTTTCCATTTTTCCTTAGAGAATAATCACTGTAAAACAATCCATACTATGGAAGCTAGAAATCAGAAATACTTTTATAGAAGTTTGAAGATGGTCAGTTAGGTTCAGTGAAGATAAGCTCTGTAATTAGAACTGTGCTAGCTACTGATACCTCTGCTGACATCTGTAACAGATCTGTCTGCCTGTCCCCAGCGTTGAGTTCAATTGCTTGAAGATTTGCATTCAAATCCATAAACTGAACATAATGTTAGTGAAAAAAGCTATTAGACTTCTCTCAGTCTCCACTTTTTCTTGCTGTTGCACATGTATCAATTCAAACGTGATGGAGAGAAATCTCAGTCTGGGTGGGTACTCTGATCATTGGGCTATGGAAATGGCTGACTCTTCTCTCTGTCAATACATATATACCCCCAGGACTATGTAATTATTTTGTATGAACAGCCTCAATCTGAAGGATTGCTGGAGACATTCATTCCTGAAAAAAAACCCACACAAAGGGCTCTCCTTGATAAGTAAAATAACTGCTTCAAGTCAAGGCAGAGTAGAAATTATATTTCTTAAGGTAGCTCTAACTTCAGGGACTATTCGTTATTCTAGACTCTCACTTACCCAAGGAGCTTCAAGTTATGATCTCTCTGGTGCTGCAAAATCTCTGGCTCCAGGCTCTTATTTGTAAAATGGTTTAATATTTCCTTGTGAGGTTTCAGGGCTTTGGTGGGGATTAATTAATGTTTGCACAGTATCTCACCATAGTGGAAATGCTGAATAGTCACTAACTAATATTATTAATACAGTGATCCACTGCCTTAATTTGGAAAAGGTATCAAGGGATGGGACTGATCTCAACTACTACATTATTGATTCTATAAAAGACCTCATTAGTTGAAACAGGCAGAAGTGCAATGGGTTCTTTAACAAAAAAAAGCTTACATAAACATTCATAGCCTGTTCAGAGGAACAGTACTTCCTAGCTTTTCTTTTACCCTTTGTTACAGAGTTCAGGGTGATCAGTATTGTCATGGTTACAAGATTCATACTCACACCAAAAAGTAGTAGGTTCTTCACTAGGAATAGCTCAAATAAGCAACCTAATAAGGGTACCAGGAAGGGTGGTAGGAGCAGAAGCACAGAATGTGCAATCTCAAGCAGCTTACTCTAGGTCTCATAAAAATTCCAAGTTTTCATCTAGCTGGTGGTTATAAAATCTGAGCAATGTTAATGCATTAGAAAATAAACATTTTATGAAAGTACTCTTTTCTAGGCAAACTGGAGATTTCTCACAGTTTTATTTGGTTTAGATAAGTAGAGGGTTAAAGCAACAATTTGCTTTGGGTGTCAAAAATAAATAGAGAAATCTTAACGGGAAACAGAAGGAAAAGGTGCCATTTTCAAATAGTAGAAGAAAGGTGTGGACAGGGGAGATGGGATGAAATTTACCTGAAATATAGATGTTGCTATGTAGTACATACATGCTCAGAGTAAAGTGGGAGAAATCAATTATTAGAAGAGTATTAACTCCTTCTGATAGGTAAAAAAAACATTTATTTTAAACAAGTTTAGTACTTCATGCTTCTAATGTTAGGCAGAGAAAGAGAACTGACATTAAAGGCTTTTTGTTTCACTAAATTACTGTTTTCTCTTCAGGAACAGGTATCGAGTTCATGTTAAGAAGAAGGCTAAAACCTATAAAATGGGTTGCAGTCATTAAAAGCTCCTAACCTGCCCCAGCTACAAAGGAAACTGTAAGGAAGTTTAAGAGCAGGTTATGAAAATATATTCTTATTTCACAGTTGTTGTAGTCATGTTTTTCAGTAATTGTCACTGTTCAAGTGTCAGGAACTCATGGTTATTCAGTCACTGCTGACTGCATGATCATGCCTTTATGACCTTACAAGTTGACAGGAAGAAAGGATGTAGCCATTCTTGAAAGAAAAATAAAAAAGGCCTGGCTTTGCACTCTGCTCCTCTTTCTGGCTACCCAGCCTTCCTCAGCACAGTCAGCGTCAGAACACTGTGCCCTTCTCATGGGTTTAGCATCATACAACAGACACAATGGGAAATTTTCCCGAGGACAGAGGAGAGGTGGTCACGTTCATGCCTCGGTCCACCTTGCCCCAGAGCGTCCAGGGATGGTTAAACAGCCATAGACTTGGACTGCAGCTGGTGGGCCTTCAGTCAGTCACAGGGCTTGGGCAAACAGAACAAACTGCTACAGTGACACTGGTCCTTGTAATTAGCCACACAGTAACAAATTCTTTTATTTTAAGTTCATAGATGGACATTATACCAGAATGGAGCACAAGTCCTACGATGAGCAGTTGAGGGAACTGGGGTTGTATAGCCTAGAGAAAAGGAGCCTGAGGAGGAGACCTTATTGCTCTCTACAGCTACATGAATGGAGGTTGAAGCAAAGAGAGGGACAGCCTCTTCTCCCCAGTAGCAAGTGACAGGACCAGCGGAAATGGCTGCAGGTTGCACTAAGAGAGGTTTAGACTGGATATTAGAATTTATTCACTGAAAGGGTTACTGGGCATTGGAACAGGCTGTACAGGGGAGAATTGGAGCCACCATCCCTGGAGATACTTAAAGGACACATGGATGTGGTGCTTAGGGACAGGGTTTAGTGATGACCTAGCAAAGCTAGGTTAACAGTTGGATTTGATTATTTTAAAGGTCGCTTCCAACCAAAGATATTCTGTTTTCCATGCTTCCAGCAATAACCCTCATAAGGGACAGATGTTACTTTTATTCTTGTGCTATGGGGAACTAAAGCAGGGAGTTTACATGAAATATCCACAAAGGTTAATACAATGAGGCAAGGTAAAATCTCAGCAGCGATAAAAAATAAGTTCATGGCTGGACAGGAAATCTTGACTGCAGATTTCCCACATTAATGCTCCATCCATAGGGCTATCTTTTTTATGCAATAAAAATGTATAGACAGGTGGTTTGGTAAGGAGATATAGAAGTCTTTTAAACTTACAGGCGGTTTTAAATGCATGATGCCTTGGTATGTCTGTTTCACCATCTTATTTGCTTTTTGAGACTCGCTGATCAGATACTGAAAAAAGTAGCTTTTTGCTTTCAGATTCCAGCATACCTCCAAGTAATTACGCTTCAAATCCTTTCTTTTTCTGTACCCAGAAACTGTAGAGTAGAAATTTACTGCTGTAGTGATTATGATCACAGAAAATGTTAATGAAATAATGGGGAATGTTTTACAGAAAATAGATTTTGAACATTAAATTCCTTTTAGTATGCTTGAGAGCTTATTCTGTTAATTAATTTCAGTTATAGAACAAATTACATCATATGACCTGAGCATCACATAAAAACATGCTAACTATCCTGCATTTTAATTATAGGCTGTTGGCAACAAACAATAACAATCTGCAGACCAGAAGCTATTTCCAAAATTTAAACACATCACAATATCAGATAACCCTGCCTCTCCCATTAGTCCCAAGGTCAATTCACAAACAAGAGAAGATCGCTGAAAGGAATCAGATAGGTTATTTGTTATGAATTATTCATCCATTTCTACTACAGAATACAAACAGGTTTACACATTCATCGCTTCACCAAGAAGCAAACACTTTTGTTCTAAATTGTTGTGCATTCTGACCAGGCTGCACAGCTAAGGAGCCTTCTAAGTTCACTTGCAGAAGAAATATTTTTTTTTTCTAAATTCCATGCCATTGCTAGACCTCATCTGGACTACTGATTCCAGTGTCTGCGTTGGAATGAACAGATGAAGGACTTTTGAAGGAAGAGAGAGAGAGATAAGGTGAACTGGAGAAAAAGTGAAACAGCCTGAGTTTCACACTACAAATGTGGGACGTTAGCACAGGAGGGACATTTTTCTCTCCGTCCTGCTCCACTGCCCTCTGTAACACCTATGTGTACGGCTGGTCCACAACATTTACTTTCTCATAGACAGTGTGATGGCTGCAATGGACATGAGAGACTGACTCATTTGGCGGAGTCGCTGTGCCCATCTTTTTCACTGAGTGTCTTCATTGTTTTGTCTCCTTTTGAAACAGTGAAGTGTGCAGCCTTTTAAATGTGCCCTCATGGTGTGCTCTACATTTCCTTAGAAAATAGTTAGCATGTGCTATCTCCACGTTCATCACATACGCTTAGGGTCGGACGAGGGCAGGACCGTTAGTACTGGCACAGTGATAGGGGTGAGCGTACTTTCCCTGTGGAGATACGTGACCACAGCTGTCTCTCACAGTGCTAGCCACATAGATCAGACTTTGTCTTTCTTCCTAATGGAATTTTACTAGTGCAGCAAGATAAACACCAGCAAATATTGCTAGCACAGTCTAGGCTTTTATTGGTGAGTTCAGTTGCCACCTCTCATTGCTAAATTTTTGTGCAATTCCATTTGTATTGTCCGTCTTTTTTACAAAGTAGTTTCTCTTCATAAATAATCAGACAGTAGCATATTAAGATGCCTTGTCTCAAACTCGCCAGGGGTGTGAGTTCTTGCACCACTGCTCTGTCCCAGGAGCAAGGTTCACAAACTGACCTTACACTGCTGCCTGGAAAACCTGGGGGATAATGGATGCAGGAAAAGATGATTAGTATGTGCAGTATTTCTCACTGACCCAAAACAGAGTTCAGCCAGGCAGAAAGGAGATGGCACCCTGATTTGAAAAATTCCCACTCTGAAGGGTATGGAAAGAGGGACATTGTCTGCTTGTTACTATGGCAACAGGTTGAAAAGGGAACTTGTCACCATCCTGCTATTGCTTCCTGCATCCTTTAGGAAAATCAGGATGAGCCCTTCTCTCTCTCAATGGATTGAGCTGAGGAGAAAAGTTGACAATACAATGACAGAGCAGCAAGAGACAGCACCAAGGGTGTTCAGCTGAGTAGATAATTATGAACTCCAAAAAGTAAAATAAATAATTGTTTTGAGTCAGATCAAGGCTGGAACTCTGTTGGTGAATCAAAGGGTTGCAAAGAACTGATGCAGAAGCAAACAGAAAATAAAATGATACTTTTCTATTCTGTTTATTTAAAAGCTGTATTGAAAGCTTTTTAAAAAGATAAAGGTATTGAAAAAGAAAGGTATTTTAAATTGAAGTCATAATTAATGCTTTTGAGAATTAATGCTTAGATTGCTTCTTTCTGAAAGATCAGTCTGTAAAGTAAGCAACATCTAAAAAAATATATCCACATTTTAAAGAAATAATAAAAAACAATTTAGAAGGAAGGTATGAAAAAAAAATTTGCTTTAAAACAGTAGATCTTCAAATCCCTTTAATATTACTGAGGATGGTAAATTTAGTTGGTGTTACAGCATGATAAATAACAGACAAATTCAGAAGAATTCTCGAAACACTAAGCCAGGAAAAAAAATCATTAGAGGAATGAAATACCAGCATTATTTCTTCTGTTTTATGGCATTTAAGGATTAGTGGTAAGTATTTCTTATTAGAAAGGAAACCTTGGAGCTTTGGTAATTCCATGTAGTTGAATGGATGGTGGAAGTGGTTTGGATTTTGTGATTAAATCTTAACCCCTGTGCTATGAATGACAGTATTGCAGCAGAACTGGTTTCTCCCTTCTATGCCATTATCATCCTGACTGGGAATAATTGTAGGCTTCTAAGATATTTATTGCAGTTCATAGGATCATAGAATGCTTGGGGTTGGAAGGGACCTTAAAGATCATCTAGTTCCAACCCCTCTGCCACGAGCAGCAACACCTTCAACTAGACCAGGTTGCTCAGTGCCCTATCCAACATGGCCTTGAACATATCCAATGGTTGAGCATCCACAGCCTGAGAGCTTAGCTAGGAATTTAGAGTTAGGTGAAGCAATCCAAATGCATCAACTCAGTAAAATAGAAAATACAAGTCATCTTGTAAAGCTGGAAGTTTAGAAGTCACCCAAGCTGTAAAATTTTTACAAGGTGTTGTGCTGCGTAAATAGTTTGGAAATCTCATGAGACCAGGATAGCAGCTTAAGGCTTTTCTAGCATTTCTTCTAGTCATTCTTTTCAGTCCCTGGAAATACTCATTTTAAGCCTGCATTTTCATTTCTGCTTCAATAAAAATGTACAATGACAAGTTAATGAGTGCTCAGCTAATGCTAAATAAGTTACTGCAGACTTCAAGCAAATATCCAGCTAAAACTTGTTATTTATGTATTTTAATAATATCTACTTATTTGATTAATATACTTTTTTTAATGCTATAGTATATTTGTGTTAGTTATAGATTATATTGAATACATTTTTTTCTTAATATGTCATAGCACTAATTGAACTGAGTGAAACAGCACAGTTTAGCAGGCTGGTTGTCTGTACCACATCGTTTTCACAGGTAGATTAGGTATCTGTTCAGCAAAGCATTTTACTAGGTGCACTATGGCAGGGAGCTGTTTCGTCCCCAGTGAATACAGCACAAACGTTTCAGATGGACAAGCAGTTAACCAACAGGCTTCTATGGTTAAACCAATTTAAATTAATTTCTGAATAGAAACAATTTGTGTTACAAAAAAAAAGACACAGGTTTCTTTTTAAAAGCAAAAGTCTGGTACCACTTAGTAGTTACAGGAATTATTATTGTGATTACTATTATTATTATCATTATGCTCTGAAAGGTTACTTTCAGTACGTAACACGGGAAAAGATTTGTGGAGACATACATTTCTTTTGAATGTCGGAGATGTTTCCAGTGTTTTTCTATCAATCCTCTTCAGCAAAAGCTGTGTTCCAGGAATTCTAGAGACACACATACCTTATTTTTCATTGCTTAGAGGTTTTTAATCCCTTGTGTCCTAGAATATTACAGTACTAATTCTAATTCACTATTTCAGTATTCTTGACCCATTCTTTCTTCCCTTGATACTGAATGGCACAAGAAAGGAAAAAAAACCAACTGTGACCAGTCCCTGAAGACAGGCAAGCTAACATCTGCTTGGAGTAAGAGAATGACTTGTTTAGTATCACCAGGTCCAGAAGAAAAATAGGGGGGGAAAGTATGAATGGAAATGGCATAATGGGGAGAGTTGAAATACACGGGAAGGGATGTAAAAATCCTCTCATCTGTCAAGGTTAAATGTTCATGTACATCTGTACAGTAGTCTCTAAAAAGACAAGCTTTATGGTGTTTTAAGAGTTTAGAAATTACTGGATTCTCTCTGACATAACAGCCTGTGTCTTGATCTAGGTTCCACTTGCATTCTTTATGTACTTTTGTTCTGGTGAAACAAAAAATACTCATTCCTGTGCTCACATATGTTTTTTCTCTGTAACAATTCCTGTGTCTGCTTTGGGTTCCCTTTGTTTGTTCCTCTGTCTCCCTTCAGTTCTTTGGTTCTGATGATGGTGCACTCTTTAAGGGTCTAGATGTTAGTATCCTCAATTATTTCTGTATTTTTAGAGTGACTACCCTAAGAAAACATCAGAGCTACTGCAACAAAGATTAAAATAAAAAAAAGCTTGTATTTCATTCTAGATATTATTATATTCAGGGCACAGACTAAAATTCTAGTCCAATCTGTTGTTATTGGATAGATCTGGTATTGTTTTGTTATACCAAAACCTTAAATTTCTTTTTAAAGTACTGAAAAAAACCCCATTAATACTGTAGCTTTACAAATTTATATGAATTATCTGAGCTGTGGACGTTAACCATAGATACACTTCCAGTCCCTTGCAAATGCTAGAAAACCATGTTGGCTTAATTGAATTTTAAGCTAGCACATTTTTCTTCTTGTTTCTGGCAGGCTAAGAGCTAGCACATGGTCGATTACACTGCTCTGGTACCATAGAGTAATTCATTCAGCCACAGCTCAACTGCTTCTCTGAGCCCTGAACAGGCCTCCTGAAGAAAGTTCATTGAATAGTACAAAGCCCAGATGACTTGATAAATTTCTGTATTATGACGTAAAACCTTGAAGATTTTCAGAGGGAAAGAAGAAATATTTCTTCTTACTCAACATGTAAGATGAAATCATGGTCTAGGACACACAACAGATTTGATGTCCAAAGCAGAGCCCAAACCTAATGGAAGTGATAAATTTAGATGGTGCAGGTGTTAAGTAATTTGAGACTTTATCTAGTATTAGTTACTCTTGGTGGCAGAATTAAGAGGGGGAAAATTACTTCTGGAAAATGCCCCCTTCTTACTTAATTTTTTAATTATTTTGATTACACTTGTTAAATGCCTATAGTAGTTTACAACTACTGGGTTTCAAACAAAAAAAATTCAGACATTCCACGAAGCACATAAAATTCTGTAAGGCCATAAAGCCTATGTACATAAAATAATATTTTCTTGTAGTTGCACTGACTTAGAATCATAGGGAATCGTGACAGAAAGAAAAGATGTTGTTAGAACATCTATTGCAGAATAATCAAATCACAATGTCTCCTATTCCTATTTGAGGAATGAAAATGTTTGAAGCCTTCTGAGCTATGTTTAATGCTTGTTCAAGCCTAAAGAAATCATCAAGGACTAGTAGTTCTGCACTAGGGAACTCATTTAAGTTATTTTCTTATTTGTGACTAACTTTTTCCTTCATTCTGAATCATTGCTTTGCACTTCCTTTGTTTTGTTTTCTTTCAAATGCGTTGGATAGACATGGTGCAAGTTACCTTCATTCACAGATGTTTGAGATTGTGATGATAAGGCTCCTGGTTGACTATCCTTTTGCTGAAAGTTTCACAGAAGAGCCTCCTTCGACCTTCGTCTGGCTCATACCACTGTGAAAATGAAAATCAGCAAATCCACAAGCACTTTGGGAAATGTTACCTGCATTCCAGTTTCCTTTTCTGTTAAAGAGCAGTGCCTTCCACATCTCCTGGGACTGTAAGAACTAATGCAGTAATTTCTATCAGGTGCTTTGGGAACTCTTTATGGGAAGCACAGACTAACTAACGCATGGACCATTATTATTCCCCTAGTGATGTTCAGTAATGTACTGGGTTAAGTACCATTAATTACAGTGCTACTTATGTGGCTGAATCCCAATGCACTACTGTAATTTACTACATTGGCTATATATAGCTGTACTTTGAATTGGATAATCAAAATTATGGTTTTTTAGAGAAAAAGTTATATTGCCATCTGTAACTACTTTTATGCAGGGCATTATAATCTAAACGGTATAACAAACTGCATAACCAGTGGTAGTAAGTTTTTATTTTAATGTGAAAATAGCCAAGAAGCTGGTATAAAACCAAAATAGAAGCAGAAAGGGATATATGCACATGTGCATTGGTTGGCACCCTGATAAAGTCTGGAGGTAACATTTAGACCCTTAAGCCCATATTTGACTGTAGTGCGCCAGGATTGTGCCTAGGATAAAGAATACTTTATTATTAGTTTAATGCTACGTTCATTTTAAAACATTGTGTGGAGCTCTGTTGAAAAAATGTCTAAGCATTTTCCAGTACAGGAAATTCATAGCATTTACGTTACGAGATTGCTGATGCTAAAGACTTGCAACAAATTGCATTCTCTGCTGCATGTTTCATGACATAAAACTGGTTAGTTGAGTAAAGGTAAAGCGATATGGCTACTTGTCTCTGTGACCATATACAGGTGCTGAGTTTTCACCAGCAGTAAGGATGTAATTTAAGAGCGTTTTGTCATGTGCTTAGAAACTCTTCAGTGTGTTGTTGGCTGCTATGTTATCTCATCGGGCTGATGCCCAGTTTTGTTAATATATCTAACAAGTACATGTTCTCTGGCTTCCATTCTGGTTGAGGCCTTCAAGTTCCTTGTAGCAGACACCTGTGTAAGATTATTAAGAGTCTTCAGAGGAAATCTGCAGAAAGACTGTGCATCTGTCTGATCCTCTGAAGGACTGATTTGCATCCTGTATCTTTGTCTGCTTTAGAAATGTTTCATAAATAAGCTGAAATTGAAGAGGGGAAGTGAATATGAAAATCAAATTTAAGCATTTCTGGGCTTTTTTTTTTATTTTCTGTTTGTAGCATTTGACAGCTGCAAGAAATTGCATGAGAGAAAAATAAATCATGGACAAAATCTTTCCTTACAAGCTTCTCTTGTTTAGCAATCATGCTTGTTTAATAACCACATCTTGGAGCACCTGATCCATCGGAACAAATAATTGAGTATATAAAAAAACCATAGCTTGTATTTGACTATATTTCTTCTATCAGGAATAATGCAGACTCATTAAATAAATATTTTGTAATTTGAACATAAAAAGAGAAAAACTCCCTGACATACAAGATGTTACATGTAAGGGAATAGTAATAAAACTTGTAGACTAAGGGTAAGAGATGTTCAAAAAGTATGAAATGCTTATTGATAAACTGTTCTGTGATCTAAAAATCAGACTTCATTTCAACATGTTTTTATTCTTTTTCTCTTTGCCATTTATTATTTTGTTTATGAACACTGAACTTGGGATCCTGAAAATGAGATTGATTTGAGAAAGTGAAGTTCAGTTTGTGACATGGTAGTGGCTCAATGGAGAAAGGATACATTTAGGTTAAGATATTCAATTGAGAAACCACAGAAATAGAAGCTAGACCGATGTAACTTAAATGCCTAGACATGAAGCTTGGCATGTGACAATCATAAACCAAATACTTCAGTAACAAATAATAAACCAAATACTTTGATGTATTCATTATATCTAAGTTTTAATAATGAGAGGATTCATAAAGTTTAGAACAACTAACAGACAATTTTGCAAACAGGAAAAAGCTATGTTCTCCCCATAATTTGCTCTCAGTGAAAAACTATAACCAGTTTTAAAACGGTGAATGAAACTCCATGAATGGTGAGCCTTTCCATTAAACTTGTAGAGAAAACAATCTTTAGTTTTCCAATATACTTGGATTTTGCAAGTTACTCTTTAATCAGACACATAACATACGTTTTATGTGTTCTCCTGGCAGACCAGCAGTACTCATGGTCGCCTTCTCAGCACTTCAATGAAGAAAGATACTCTCCTGCTCCGAGGAATATGAAAGGATTATCTGGTAGTCGCAACCAAGCACAGTTATGTTCAGCTCATACTTGTGGCTTAGCATCCCCTGAAGATTGTGAACACGCCCACGACCATATTCACCATGGCCAGGAGCCAAGGCAATCCTATCTTCTCAGCCCCACGGAGAGTTGCCCGATGGACCACCATCGTTGCTCGCCACGCAGCTCCATTCATTCTGAATGCATAATGATGCCCATGGTAATGGGCGATCACATGTCAAGTAGCACTTTCCCCAGAATGCACTACAGCTCTCATTACGATTCAAGAGACGACTGCGCCATGTCTCACGGTAACCCTAAAATTAACCGTATTCCTGCAAACCTTTTAGACCAGTTTGAGAAGCAGCTTCCTCTTCACCGGGATGGGTTTCACACTTTACAGTACCAGAGGACCTCAACAGCTGCAGAACAACGCAGTGAGAGCCCAGGAAGAATACGTCATCTTGTTCATTCTGTCCAGAAACTTTTTACTAAATCTCATTCTCTGGAAGGATCATCCAAGGGCAATGTTAATGGAACAAAGGGAGACAGTCGAGGGGACGATCATCATCATGGGCACCATTCCAAGCATAGCAAAAGGAGTAAAAGTAAGGAGCGAAAACCTGAAAGCAAGCATAAATCTGGAATGAGCAGCTGGTGGAGCTCTGATGATAATTTGGACAGCGATAGCACTTACCGAACCCCTAGTGTGGTAAATAGGCACCATGCAGATCATATATCCCATTGCTATCCTGAGGCACTGCAGGGGCATTTTGGGGATCTTTCATTGAAGACTTCCAAAAGTAACAATGATGTGAAATGTTCAGCATGTGAAGGGCTAGCAATGACACCTGATGGTAAATACATGAAAAGGAGTTCTTGGTCCACACTTACAGTAAGTCAGGCGAAAGAAGCTTATCGCAAGTCATCACTGAACTTAGATAAGCCTCTGGTTCATCAGGAAATCAAACCTTCCTTGAGGCCATGCCATTACCTTCAGGTAAGAGGAAGATTTTGTTAAGAATTATAATGAAAAAGCATCACAGGTTATGCTACTGACATAATAAAAAATACAAAAGTAATCTGTATCTCTCAGTGAATATCTGTATGGCTCACCTAATGCAGGTAGTCCATGAAAGTTGGAAAATCTTAGCTTTTTTCTTTGCATGTAGGGCACAGATTAAAAACTATGACACTGATGTAAATTAGTTTAAGGTCAGCAGATGTGTATTCATCTTTGGGGTTCACACTGACTGTCTTGATGAAATCCATATATAAAACTAACAAAAGAGCAGTTCCCCCAGCTGTCTGGGGGATAGAAAAAGTATTTCAAATATACCTCTGAGTGACTGCTTGTAAAAACAAGCTGTGTGGAATTCTATTTTTGTGATCTTTTATTCCTTTTCTCTGGGGTTTTGTCATTAACAGGAGAATGGATTTACTGATGCACATAATCACTTTGTTGTGATGATGGTTACAAACTTCCTTTAAGTCACGTAAGGATGATATTGAACTGATTCTCTTTTGAGATCATACTAGAAGCTGTCCTTGTTAAAAGTTACATGGGTACCTTAGGAAAGTAAATACTTCAGGCTGGGCACTCAGCCTATTTGAGGGTGTTCTGCATACTTATTTTATTAGCAGCAGCCAATGAGCTCCCACTTTCTTTTACATCCGTCTGACCCAGGAAGTATAATTTGTTAAACACTTACACTGCTGATTGCTGCCATTTGCCACCCCAAAGTCATGCAAATGTAACTGTTTGTGATGCTGCATTGATGATCTGGATCTTGAAGTGATATGGGTTTAAAAGATAGCTTCCAGAAGTTGTATGGGTTTAAATCTAGCTTCCAAGATACATTTTTTAGACACTTAAATCGTTTGCATGGCCTAGGTCCACCATAGTCCCGTGGCAAGTGACATTAGAACATTGAGGTGTACAGGGAACTACAGCAGAGACAAAATAGAAAAGGAGAAGATGGGAGGACAACTTCTTCAGCCGCCACTGAAAAAACATAATATACAAATATTCCCTTGGGCATTTTTAGCAATTACACCCCCCAAAGCCTGAATTGTATCCAGAACCTTCTTTATTTCTGTTTAAGGAACTTATCTTTCTCCAGAACCAAAACCTGACTGATTCTCACATTAACGTGAGCAAGTCTCCATTCCAGAGCTATGTATTTAGAGATTTCCAGCTCCCTTGAACTCTGCAGAAGCTAGTAAACAGACTAGCAACAGTTAGGTTACCACTGTGCAGAACTGTCTCACCTCTGAGCAAGGTGGGTCCAATAGTAGTTAGTCACACTTGAAGAGCCACATCTTTTCAAATGTGTATGCAGACATCCAGGATCAATCTTTCCTACTGAAACTGGGCAAGTTCCTCATTGCAGAGAAAGGGAAATATAGAAATTGCAGCCCTCCTAGCACTACCATGCACATTTGTTCCAATTTAGCCTGGCAGCTGTGACTGTTGATCATATCTAAGTACAGTTCCTGTGGACATAAACCAGCTTGTACTTCCCTGGAAGTTTTTAATCTTAACTCAACAAGCCAGAATGGGCAGTGCATCCTGTGCGGAGACTTCAGCTTGTGTCTCTGTTCTAAATCCTTGCACATCTTCAACAACATTGAGAAGTTTAGGTGTACGTCCTTACCAGGATGTACTTTTACTTCTGCAAAGGGTTCCTCTGTGGTGCTGCTATGTTTTGTCCTTTCCTTCTCAATGTGTTTCATTGTTCCTTCTTCCCTGCTCTTTACATCTCGTTTTTGCTTCTCATGGGCCTTTTCCTTACAACAGCATCTTCAAGTGAATGTGAAACACAGTTCACAAACTCACTTGGCTATTGCTGACCCTTAGCTCAATCTCCATGACAAGCATAGAAAGGCTTTTTTATTTCTTTTCAGAATCATTCCTTTATGCTTTTTGTGAATTGGGATGACTACAGAAAGGAATTTTCATCCAATAATTAGTAAAGTTCAGTCAATGCTATGTTTATCCATGCTAAAATCTAGAGGATGTGAATATAAACTCACATCTGCTAGATGTGCCAGAGACTTTGTGATTTTTTTAAGCCCCTTTTAAAATTTTATAGTAGCCATTTTCCAATGACTCACATATTATAATGGAAATTTGTTAGGATTCAAGTGCTTATTCACTACCATCCTGAATCTATAGTGGTCTCCAAAGCATCATACTAGGAATTATGTAACAGGAATATTCTCACTGCAAAATATTAAAGTAAAATATATGTTCAGTAGAATATGAGTATGCCATTCAGAGCACAAATAGCCTTCAGACTGAGTGTCTGGCTTATTCACTAGCCCAAAGTTAGCAATCAAATGGAAGGGACCCCATTCTGTCAATGTCATAGCTACATGCTTAGTTTTGAAACTTCTGCTTTGACGGATGCTATGCTGTCACACTTCATCATTAAGATCAGAGATGTAAGTGCTGTTATTAGCTCTGCCATGAACTTTCAGTTTGACCCAGGAAGTATAATTTGTTAATCACTGCTGTACTTCAGTTACTCTCTCTGTACAACAGAGGAGGGATATTTAACTTTTCTTAAGGCAACATCACTAAATAATGATTAGATAAAAATAATCATTAGATGCAGACACTGAGAAAGATAGAGAAACATGTTAGGAACTCTAGCCTTGCTCCACAATATCTGGTGATGAGAATTCAAGGGATTATGTGGCTGATTATGCAGCAGCAGATTTCCCCGAGGTGCAAAAGTGAACAGATTAGCATAAAACCCCGGGCCCTTTATGGGTGCCTTGTGTTTATAGCATTAAAAAATATTTATCCTGAGTGGTCAGCTATATTTTTTAAAGCAAAGCTGTGAAAATGTAGTCTTTCAGCAATCTTATTTATAAATACATTAAAATGCCAAAATGCCCTAGAATAATAAAAGTTCTTTTTTATATTTGTTTATTAATAGTATACATTTAGAGTATATATATGGCTTCTATTCTGATACCTAGTTACAAGAGGATTAACTGACTGTTCTATCAGTCTCCTTCTGGTAATTTTTTTCAGAACACCTGTATAAAATATTGCTACTTCTCATTTCCAACATAGAGTGTTGGCATACAGAGGCCCAAACTGGAAGACCACAGCAGTGCCTTAGGTTTGTACCTGAGACCATGTTGTCTGTGTTGTGCCTCTGGGCTTCCATTTTCTCCTCCACAGTTGTTACTGAGTTGCTTTTTCCTTAAAACCGAGACTCTGAAAAGTGAACAAAGGAGATTTCATCCTAAGATTAGAACTTCTAACAAATTCACAGATACCCGAAGAGAGGAAATGAGAAAAGAGGTTGTGAAGGAATCTGCATGTTATGTGCATGTCATGTCCTACAGCTGAAAGCAGGCATTTCCTTAACCAGGTAAATCTCCAAGCTTAGTCTCTGGCTCCTCTCTTAGGGTTTCACATTCCTTACATTCCTTTGCTCTCCACAAAAAGTCCTTCCAAGCCGCTGGGGGATCTCCTTGGATAGTGAGTTTGCTGCTACAAGTTAGAGGTGATACAGTCAACGTGCCCTGTTTCAGTGTGAGTGCTCATCTGGCCCACTTGGTTGCAGAGAACTAAACTGGTAAAAATAAAGCTGTATAAAGTTTTCTCACCTAAAGCTCAGATCAGATAGCTACAGTGGAGGTCATGGGAAGATGAAGACAGAAGGGAGGGGGGAAGAGTGAGAAGACTGTTTGGGCTCAAGGTTGTTGTTCAGTCAGCTTCAGTGTAAAGTGAACCAGATGGTCAACCAGCATCATGAGAGCAGAGAGCAGCCATTTCTAACTGTTGTACACTAACAGCATTTATCAGATCCTCATTAATGATTAGCAATAGTGTTTATGTGCAGGTCCTTAATTTCTGTTTTAAGTGCAGACAAATTGAGCTACAAATGCATCTCTGGGCACCAAACACTTCTGTCATCTCCCTTAGCAGGCAGAATAGCCCAAGTGGATCACACATGCAGTAAAGAGCACTTTCGTATGGTTTTAGCTACAGCAGCTGCTACTGTTTCCCATGTCATTTTAATTTTAAAATAAATTATGTTAAGTAAAAAGAGAAATGAGTTGTAAGATCCCTTCTGTCTTCATTAGATGTTTTGGTTAATTAGGTTCAACACATATATGATGCAATGACTTTGATTAATTTTGCTCTGAGTACTGGTGAGGAGCAAAGATTTTCAACAGAAAAAATGCATATGAACTAAATAGCAATGCTAAAATAATGAATAAAAATGTGTCACTTACAGTTTCCAGGACAGAAATATCTGTGACTGCTAGTTAAAGAAAAGTAATTCCTACCAAAAAAGCCAAAAGACAGGCACAGCACTCACCATCAATGAAGTTCTGGAGCACAGTGTTATGTGTCACTGATTAATATTCCTCCCTCAGCCATTCAACAGCCTGTGAAGCAGCAAGCAATCAAGGTAAACATACCACAAGGTACAGTGAATAAGTCAGCACTAAAAAAGAAAATAGCATGTTGTTCTAAAAATTGCTTCAGCCCACTGCCGTCTTCCTAGTTTCAGTACTAGCGTCATCCATTACAGCAGTAGCGCTGCTAAGTATGTGGGTAATAATGTCAGCTGTGTACTCTGCAGAATGAAAGAAACATAGAGCTGGTCTCTTAAAAAAGAAAAAGAAAAAAAGAAGCCGTTTCAACCAGGCTCTTTTCAGTTATTTCTACATTTTTCCAGAAGCTCTTTGAGGACAGGACAGATTTCCACAAACGAGTACTGCCGTGGAAAGGCAATGCTTCTGCTTTGCACTCTCCCTATGGTTTGCAGTAATGGATGGATTTGTACTCAATGTACCATTCTCAGCACTTTATCTTTGTGAACCTTGGCTGTATCTGTTTGCCTGATATAAAATTCATATTTGAACTGCAGAAACTACCTCCAGTGCTCAACTAACTGATGCTTACTGTTGAGTTAGCAAGAGCTAGCTGAGTTTTAGTGCTAGCATCCAAATCACCTGTGCTGCCATCACAATGATTTATGACCATCTATTAGTCCAAAATTAACTGAGCTGATTCCACAACAGGAGAATCTAGTAGGGTAGTAGTGTAAACAGCATCCTAAATCAGCATGCACACAGTTTGGTTTCTGCAGCCTGATATAGTCCGACAAGAGTGTCTCAGGTAGCCCTGTGCCCTCCCAGTCAGGAGCAGATATGTGCAAGAGACACTGGTAAGGCCCAGCCAATAATGGAAATACTGGGACCGTAAATGCCCCACAGTATGTTTGCAGTGCAACATCCAGTGCTGCACCTGAGGCCCCTCTGTGGAGTTATTCCAGGTCAGTAAAAGTAGACTCCTCCCATATGTTACAGGAAGCCAAACTACTTATATTTGTTCCTTATAATGCTGTCTTCTACTAGTCATATCCCTGAAGTATTGCACTTATGAACATTAACTAAAAATGATTTAATACGATGCATATTTCCCTGCATATATGGAATCCTGACAGGTTTGTATGTCACAAAGCCCAGGTGACTTTATAAATGCACCTTCCAATGAAAGAGAGGAAAAAAGAACGAAAATCAGTGATGGTATAAAGCCCCAACCAAACCGTTGTCTGAGACTGCTGTGTCTTGAACTACTGTGTTAATCAGTGATACAACAGCACACCTCTTCCATGCCTGCGTACATACTCATATTGGCCAAAATTAATTGCTGAAGCTTTTTTCTGAACAAGTAGAAAGATTTCAGCGTTAGCATTTTCATAGCTGCCAAAACAAGTCCTTATTACTGTAGAAATGTCAATGCCAAGAGTAGAAAAGGGACGTCATGATCTCACTGCCCTTTAATCAGGAGGAACTGTCCTCCTTTATAGTGTTAGTACAATGTGTTGCCAAATTGTTTTTCAGCATTCACTTCACCAAAGCTGAAAGCTGACCTTTGCAGTTGTTACTCAAAGGTGTCACTGGGTCTGGAGAACCTTTCAGCAAGAGTAACTTATTTTATACACTCTGGCCAGTTGCAGCTGTCAAAGAGGTTGCCAGGAACAGGCACTCAGGGTTGTAATGACTTGCACTCTCTCTGAAGCTGCACGTTTGCTGCCTAGGGCAGACCCTGCTCCACTTCTGAGCTGTCTTTGCCGTTTTTCCTGCAAGGAGGTGGCTTTGAATAATGGTGTGTTTTGTCATTTTTTCCTACTCCGCTTTGAACAACTTACAGTGATGTGGTTAAAGGCTGCTTTTTAAAGTGCAGTTATAGGCATGTTTAAATGGCTGAATGTCTGTATGGACAAGGTCCCAGGTACTTCTGGTAGGGTAATTGGTCTTTTGAAAAATAGGCAGATAATTAAGCTTTACCTAGTAGCTAAGTAGGTAAAAATACTCAATTCACTCTCTAAGCTAAATGTGGTTGTCTGGAGTTAACTGTTAAAAGCTGTCAATCACTACTTAAAATGGAAAAAATGGATAAAAGGCAAATACATGCTTTCTATAGTCTTTGAAATTATTTACGTTATATTAAGTATATAGATGTTTACTGGTTTGGGGTTTTTTTTGGTAGTAACCCTACAATAAATAGAAGAAAAAGGTTTGAAGGCAAAGATTGCTCAAGAATGTGAGCATGGAGGTGAGCTGCAGGCCAGCTGACCTCCCAGCAATACAGTGGGTTTTTATTTACTAACGCACAAACAGCCCATGGGGAATCACGGAATCATCAGACATTGGAAGGGACCTTGAAAGATCACCTAGTCCAATCCCCCTGACACAGCAGGATCACCAACACCAAGTCACACAGGAACGTATCCAGGTGGGTTTTAAACATCTCCAGAGAAGGAGACTCCACAACTCTCCTGGGCAGCCTGTTCCAACGCTCCATCAACCTCACTGTGAGGAAGTGCCTTCTCATATTGATGTGGAACCTCATATGTTCCGGCTTGCACCCATTGCCCCTTGTCCTATGACCAGACGACACTGAGAGGAGCCTGGCTCCATCCTCCTGACACCCACTCTCACATATTTATAGGCATTAATGAGGTCACCCCTCAGTCTCCTCTTCTCCAAGCTAAAGAGACCCATCTCCCTCAGCCTCTCCTCAAAAGGGAGGTGTTCCACCTC
>VXBP01001609.1:178284-191950 GCA_013400115.1 Rhinopomastus cyanomelas
CAGGGGGCCTACATTGCCTCTAGTTTTAGTTTTACCTGCAATGTATTTGAAGAAGCCCTTTTTGTTGCCATTGACCTCTCTTGCAAGGTTTAATTCCAAGCAGGCCTTGTATTTCCTAGTTGCATCCCTACATTTTCTCGCCAGAGCCTTATAATCGCCCCAAGTGGCCACCCCCTCCTTCCATGACCTACACACTTTCATTTTCTTCTTGAGTTTGCCCAGCAGCTCCCTGTTTAACCTCGCAGGTGTTCTGGCTCACTTCCTTGACTTCCTTGATTTTGGAATGTTCTTATGCTGTGCTTCAAAAAAGTGGTCTCTGAATGTTAACCAGTTACCTTGGACCCCTTTACCTGCCAGTACCCTGTCCCATTGGATTTCCTCTAGCAATTTCTTGAAAAGGCCAAAGTTGGCCCTCCTGAAGTCCAGGGTTGTGGTTCTGCTAGCTGTTCTGTTCCTATCACACAAGACCTTCAACTCCACCATCTCATGGTCATGCACCCAAAGCTGCCTTCAACCTTCTCTGCTTCAACCAGACTGTCTTTTTTTGTGTGTACAAGGTCCAGCAGTGTTCCTCTCCTAGTGGGCTCCTCCACCATTTGCATCAGGGAATTGTCACCAATGCACTGCAGGAACCTCCTGGACTGTGGGTGGCTGGCTGGTTGAGTAGTTCTTCCAGAAAACGCCTGAGTACTTAAAATCCCCCACGAGGATGAGGGCCTGTATCTGTGAGGCTGCCGTCAGCTGCCTGTAGAAGACCTCTTCAACTTCCTCATTCTGATCTGGTGGCCTGTAATAGACACCCCCAATAGTGTCACCCATTCCAGCCTGCTCCTTAATCCGCACCCACAAACTCTCAGTTCTCTCTTCATCCATTTCTGCACAGAACTCAATACATTCCAGTTGCTCTCTCATGTAGAGAGCTACGCCACCACCCTGCCTTGCTGATCTTTCCCTCCTGATCCATTGTAGAAGATAATTGGTGTTTTTGTCCCCAGAGAACACAAGACATAGCAAACAGGTATTTTATGGGGGGTCCTTAGTGCTCTGGGACACTGCCCTTCACAGTCCATGTTTGAATTCTCCAGTAGATTTTTGTGTGGGCCAGAGACAGGAGTCACACCCTGTACGGCTAGTCCATGGATGGCGAGTAATTGTTCCACCACAATAACATAGTGCAAGTGCTTTTGTGTGTGTGTGTGAGTGTTCATCACTGTTAAGTGAATTCTAAAGTATTACTGAAATGAAAACAACACCGCTCCATAGAAAAGACACAGAAGTAGTGACTAAGCAATCCTAAGTACACTTATGAAAGTCTTTCCAACAAAGATCAGTTTGTGCAGCTTTGCTTGGAACTACACATGGAAAACTAAAATCAGGCAGAAGATAATACTGGTCCTGGTTTGCCTCAGCTGGAATATTATGTTTGTGTTCTGTGGCTGTCATGGGTGACCAGTCCATACCCAATTCCCAAATTCCTGAATTCAGATTGTTTTCAACCCAGTGTAAAGCATATATTTTTGTGATCTATGTGATTTTTTTTTTTTCTGTAATACTATGGATGTTTATAGCAAAACGTGAGGGATGGGCTAGCAAGTTATATATGTCTTCTGCTGCCTTGGTGGAAAGTGTCAGCAGACTTCCAGGGAACACTGTGTTTTTAGGCTGTCAAGGGGGGTGGCACGTTGAAATTAAAGCCAATTATGAAGATTGGCATTGTTAGTGATGAGGAGTCGCTGGCATATTTTGTTGATACTTTTGAATGTCTTCATTGTACAATTCATATGCTTTGAGCAATGAATCGGTATATTAAAAAAAGAGCAAAACAGAAAAAAATGGTTAAAAACTTGCACCGAGAAGGACTTTGAGGTGTTGGACAAGTCAACTACTGTGGAAATTCTCTCTTCCCTCTTATAAAAAGCAAGACTGACAAGGTATAGAGGCCACAGCCAGTAAACAAGGGAATGCCATTAGTGTTATTAACTTCAGAAGAAAATTCTAGTGTCCCTTCTTTAGCAAAATTTTTGAAAACAGAGGAGGTCCAGCTTCCATCTCCCATAATAATATCAAGGAAACTTTCTACTATGGTGAAAAGCATTTCTATTTGCCTTGCAAGATTGTAATTTACTTTCATCTTGTACACAAAGGCTGTTTTTCTGAGGCACCTTAAAGAAGCTGTGATGTGAAAGAAAATACCTTGCTTTCATTTCAGATTGTGTCCCTCTTTCTTCTCTTTTGTTTTTGTGGGGGGTGGGGAGGGATGGTGTCAGCTCTTGCCCAGGATGAGAAAGCTTAAAATTACAAAAATTACATATCTAGTACATGATGTTCCATATCTTATCCTTCTTCATAGCATCTATAGTCTAATTTCATGCACAGACATCTGCTTCCTCTAGTAAAACATGAAATTTGTATTGCTGAAATAAGATTTAGGCCTCAATGAATATTTCAGTGCATCTTACGTCTACATGCTAATTAAATTTCACAGCATTCCTATGAAGTAGGTAATCCTCGTTTTAACCTTTGAGAATGAAAAATAAGAAGAAGCGATTGTCAGCTCCCTCAGTCAAAGCCACGTATTTAGAACTGCTTCATTTTACATAGTAGAGTGATGTGACATATTTTAAGCACCTCAGCAGTTTAGTGGTGGAACACCTTTTTAATTCTTGGAGCTGGAACAAATGCCGCAGAGCAAATGCACATCTGTTTTGAAACTGGTCTTTTCCAATTTAACTGGCTTTTTCCAGTTTAAACTCTTTAGCTAAATCCTAATCTGAAATTAAAAAAAAAAAAAAACCAAAAAAACACTTGAATTAACAGTGGCTGAAGACCAGGAGAATGAATATTTCATTGGTTCTTCCAATTTTGACATCATTATTTCTTAGATACAAGGTTGGGTATTCACACTGCCAGCACCAGTTCCTGAATGAGAGCCTGAATTACATATTTCTGATTAGATATAAGGAAAAACTTTTTCCACCTGAGTGTGGTCAAACTTGAAACAGGTTTGTGGAATCTATCTCTGGAAATACTCAAAACCAGGTAGACACAGGCCTGGGCAACTGCTGTACCTTACCATGCTTTGAACAGGAGGCTGAACTAGAGACTGCCAAAGTCTCTGCCGACGTTCAGTTATTCCATGATTCCCCTTAGTTTGTTCTGGCAGTTTGGTGAATTCATCCCTGTTTTACCTGACAACGTGCTCTTATATGAAACATTTGTGTAATCTGAGAGTCAGGGGACAGACGTATTGCTGAAGTCCAGTCACGAGTCCAAAATCCTTCTCGTCTGACAGGTCTAACTGAGCACAACCAAGACACCCAACAGGAAGGACATCAACCAAAATTTAAGGACAGGCACTTTTATTCTAAAGCAAGACAACTCATTTCCATAGTAACAAAGCTTCTGAACATGGTTTCAGTTTCTTCCTTAGCTTGTACAAGGTCATGCACTCTTCTTCTCAGTTGTGAAACTGTGTGCTAAACAGCATGCTGCAAGGAAGTTTGGAACAAAGACCCTTCTTTCTTTGTTAAGTTTTATCCAAACGCCCTTTCACATAAAATTCATGCAAGTGTTTGGCCCAGGGACTATAATTAAGCTCCCTTATTCCAGGTGAGTTCCTGAGTCATGAGGCTGTAACACACTCTTTCTTGTATGCAAAGTCCTTCTCTTCTTACCTGCACTCCCCAGGCAATCGATGAGTGTTTCATGGAAGAGCTACAAGTTAGAAAAAAGAAGGAGAACATAACTTTATTTGTCAGCCCTGATTCTCTTTCTTGAGCACTCAAACTGTTACAGCTCACAAGGTGATGTCTCACGCTTCCACAGCTTTTTCATCAAGGAAGGAAAGAATAAATCACAACTGAGTGTGTTCTTCAGAAGATGTCTCATGCTGTGAACAGCAAGCAACAAAAGGGCCTTGCTGCTACCTTTAAGCAGATATGATAAACCCAAGTGGGGACAGGGGTTTAAGGGTTTTCTTCATCCTTTGCATGTTGGTTGCTAACAAAAGGGACCTTTTGGTTCTCTGAAGGAGCTAACTCTCCTAAATATCTTTATGCGGAAGTTAGGGTCATAGAATCATCAAGGCTGAAAAATGCCTTCAAGATCACGAAGTCCAACGGTCTGCAACCCCTAACCACTGAAACATCGGGGTCCTACCTAAGGTTCTGGAATTCACTCTCAGGATCAGTTTCATAACATGCACTAAGTTTTAGGTACCAGGTCCTTTAATAAAATTGGTTCTAGGTGACTAATATAAGACATCACATTGATTCAGTAGCAGAACAATTAAAAGATACCAAATTGCCTGATCCTGGTTTGTACTCCTAAGAGCAGTAGTACCTGAAATGTATGAAAGAGACTGATCATTCTCTGCAATGGTTATAACCAAATCAGCAGTCATTAGCAATATTAAATGTTCTGTTCTATGTTCTGTAAAAGAAAAGTTCCAGACCTTATCAGTTTGTTGCCCTTACAGAAGGAAATTCATATGGTAATATGCAGTCTAACTCCTCTGTGGATAGAAACTGTGCATATAAGGACTCATGTTAATATCTAGAACAGGAGGCAGGTTTTTTGAGACTTTAAAAATATCAGCACTCATCACTATATGCAAGTAGATAATTAGGGTAATTATTCCCAATTAGCAGCTGCAAGCAATGCAGATGGGATCTTCAGGGACTGGTAACTATTGTGAGAAACATTTCTGCAAGCTTCAAAGTCCTTTTCATGATTTGGAAAATACACATTTCATGACCCTCACAAATATTAAATATTTTTGATAATATTTCAAATTAAAACCTATCCTGCTGCAGGATATGTCTACCTTTCTGAAAAGCTATCTCAGATGGCCTGGGCTTTGAAAGATTTTTCCAAGTATTTAACTTAGCAACTAAAGTAAATGATTAATCAGGCCAAACTGGGACTGGACCCAGATATTGGTTCCATTCTCAGTCCATGAAGAAAAACAAACTCGAGGTCCCTTTTTGATAGCTTCTGAAGACTATAAAAGAACTCCAGCTGTTTTCCTAGTCTGAATCAAAACTTCTGAGAGAGCACATGGTCAAACTTGCTTGCCAGGCTACTTTTCCTTCTGTTCATTGTATACTGCACCTTTCCGTGGCTCACAGGTTAGAAAAAAAAACCCAGATATTTTAATTGTGAGTATTTTTTTTTACAGTGGTGCTGTCTTCTGTGGTAGTCAGTGAGTCGCTCCGATTAGGAAGGGGTAACTGGTGCATTTCTGTGTACTGCGAACAGCACAAGCACAAATGGAAAAAACTTCCCTCAGTTTTAAGCTTTTGTGTGAATTCATTTAACTTACAAATTCAGAAAGCAAAAGAAACCCACAAAAATAGTAAGGCATGGAACTAAGGTTTATCCTTGTGAAGCTTCTTATCACAGTGAAGCAAATAATAGTTTAGATACTTCAATGTGCAAAATCAGTCACTCCTATCTTTTTAAAGTACTATTTCAGCTTCTAACAATAACTAAGCCTGTGTTTACTCCAGTTAAATCCAGTCCTTATCTAGGTATTTGAACATGGATTGCAGACAAAAGAAAGCCCAGAAACTAATGATTTTTTGCATTTGAGTAAGTAAAACGTTATCGATCAATGTATTTTTAAACTCCCAATTTAATTATCTTTGTGCTAAAAATGAAGAACATAGTTTTCAAGCCAAAATAGTTATTCTATGAAAAAGTTATGAGTTTTTTGGAAAAAGAATATTAAGACCGAATATAATCATTCAACTTCAGTATAGAAAATGGAATGGAATAGCTTGCAGTGAGCCCCTGTGATTCCCCATAAATGCTTTTAATGCTTTTTCAGTACTTAAATTCTGTTTTAGCTATGCTGACATACAAGTAAAAAAAGAATACTTAAAAATGAGGACATGTTTGTATGTCATCAATTTTTCTTAATGTATCTGTCTAATTCAGTTAACAGCACAGTTAATAGTGCTGCTAGCTGTAGATAAATAAAAAAGCTTAAGAAAATATATTTATTTTGTGTATTTAGGAGTCCAGCTATTACAACTATCATTACATGTAAATACATTTTAGGTCTCCTACAATCTCAAAAAATCCCCTTCCTCTAATGTTAATCTCATACATACTAGCTCTCAGAAAAGAAATGAGGAAGATATATCACATTCACAGCCTTCAAGCTTGGGAAGATTTTTCATGCTCCCTTTCCAATAACCGTCTAATACTGAGTATTATGAAAAACGAGTTTCTTAGAATGATCTAATCTATATTTCATTTAGATTCATGCTTTCTCCTATTAGTTCACATAAAAAATGTAACTCCTAATTTTTAAAACTATTTTACGTTTTTCTGATCTCTGCAATGTTTCGTCTCTTCTTCTCTGACTGCATCTTCACTCTCTCTTTTTTCTTTTCTGACCTGTTTTGTTTAGCTCTAACTTTAGTTATTCACCCCTTTTAAACCTTCACTTCCACCATAATCCCTTCGTGACACTCAAAGCACAGTCTGTTCACCTGGCTATGTGAACTAATTCATGTACCTGAATAGGGTAGTGTGGATCACATCAGATATTTCAGAGCCTCAGCCCTGCTCCGCTGATGTTGCATCCTTCTTTTTAATCATGAGTCATTATAATGGATTTCACATATCCTTTAAATTAAGTCAATGCTTAAGTGTATTTCTGCATTAGGACCAGAGGACTCAGCAAGCTGGAAGATTAAACAAAAAGCAAAGACTCAGCAACATTGCTAGTGATAGGCTTTCGAAGTTATCCATAAATCTTGAAGCAAGGCTGGTTTCACTTCAAATTGGAAAATCTGCTCCTACTCAATTCTGTGCCAGTTTATGGTGCAGGGAGATATCCACCAGCTGTGCATTAACAAGCCACCAACCCTACTATTTGAAAAAGCACTTCAGCTGCATGAAAGCACCTCAACCAATGGTATTAATTAACTGGCAGTGTTCCTGATGTGATACAGCCTCTATGAAGTATCTAACAATTTCTAAATACAGAAAAACAAAGGCAAATTGCCATGTTCTTTTTTTTTTTCTTTCACTGAAGTTTGCCTTAAGTCAGAATTCTACCCATTTAAACTTAAATCTTAGAATCATAGAATGGTTTAGGTCAGAAGGGACCTAAGAGATCATCTAGTTCCAACCACATGTACAGGGACACTTCTCACTAGACCAGGTTGCCCAGAGCCCCATCCATCCTGGCCTTGAACACTTCTATGGATGAGGCATCCACAGCCTCCCTCAGCAACCTGTCACAGTGCCTCAGCACCTTCACAGTGAGGAGGAATTTCTTCCTAAAGTTCAGTCTGAATCTACTGTCTTTTCGTTTGAAAACATTCCTCCTTGTCCTATCACTAGAAGCCCTCAGAAAAATTCACTATCCATCTTTCATTCGCTCACCTTTCTGAAAAGCAGCCAAAGCCTCACGTAAGGAGAGTTGCTAAAAGACTTTCAAGACTTTCAATGAGCTTCAAAGATTCTGCTTTCAAAGAATTTTAGATCTGAGACACCCAGTGAACTTACTGTTTATCAGCTGAAAAAAATGTGCGCAAGAGGTTAAGGTACTTCCAGCAGTATAGAGCATATCTGCAAATGGATATTTTGCATATCACCAATTTGATTGTTCCTTAGGTTCCAAATGTTCATAGAATCATAGAATCATTAGGGATTGGAAGGGACCTCGAAAGATCATCTAGTCCAATCCCCCTGACACAGCAAGATCACCCAGACCAAGTCACACAGGAACACATCCAGGCGGGTCTTAAACATCTCCAGTGAAGGAGACTCCACAACCACCCTGGGCAGCCTGTTCTAGTGCTCCATCACCCTCACTGGGAAGAAGTTCCTTCTCATATTTATAAGCTTAAAATTTCTAATATTGAAGTTGAAATTGCATTGCCCGTCACTTCAGGATCTTAGAAATTCCTTTCTAAGTGATTTGTGTCTAAAAAATAAAAAATTAATGACATGTCTTTGTAAAAATGAAACATTTAAGGAAATTATGCAGCGTTCGTGTGTGTGTTTTATGGTCTCCATTAGGTACCTCAGGATGAATGGGGAGGGTACCCAGCTGGTGGGAAAGATGAAGAGATTCCTTGCAGAAGGATGAGAAGTGGGAGCTATATTAAGGCTATGGGAGATGAAGAAAGTGGAGACTCTGATACTAGCCCCAAGACATCACCAAAATTAACGGTTCGACCAGAGTCATTATTAAAATCCATTGGACAAAGACCACTGGGAGATCATCAAAAGTAAGTTTCACTGACCACTGACCTTTTTATACACCTTTCAATACAAGTTGTCATGGCTTGGGTAATTTTGTTTTGTGTCTTTTAGGTAGTATCCATGGGAAAATGTGACACTTTTTTATCATTATAATGTTTTATGTATCAGCTACACTGTTCCATATTCATTTAAGTGGAGGGGTTTGTTTGGCCGGGTTGGTGTTTTTAAATACATCTTAGCTGCAGTATGACCTATTATTAACCATAGCAAACTTTAAAATGCTAAGATAGTCTACAGTTATATTTGTTTGCCAGTAGATATTCATATTTTTATACTTTTTATCCCTTCAATACATCATTTTGCAGCTAAATTCTAAGAATAGTTCTGAAGATCATTTCATAAAGGCAGTCTGACTTCAAATCTGCAGTTTCTATTAATGTGGCCAGGTGTTTCTCATGAATTAAATAATTGATCTTTTACCTGGGAGAATTACATAAAATGAAGAAATTAAGAGCAAAACCTTTGGTCAAAGGTTGTTTGTTGTTCTGTAGGTAATATCTTGTGTAGTATAATGACTCACCTTTTCATAAAATAAAATCAAGAAAGCAAAAGCTTTAGGCACAATTTCTTTTGGCTTAATTGAGTTGAATTATTTAGCATGCAATCTGGAAGAAAGCAATCAACTTTCACTATCACCAAAGAAAACAGTATCCAAAGCTATTGTTCTGTGTAGCTTGCTCATGCATATCTGTATACTCAAGTAAAGTCATCTGTACCATGAACAGCTGTTAGGTTTCTGAGATACCATGAAGAAAGACTGGCAGTTCTCTGTGCTCTAGTGGCAACTAAAATCCAGGCAGGATACCTTATGGCATCTCAAAAGGTGCCAGAGACTTATGTTTAGCTGTATTCTGAATGTGAATCTGAAGGATGTGCTAGAATACCAGTTCCAGTGATGAAAACATGGCTTATAATGTGCATATGGCTGGCAGAGTTGCATCTGGTGAATTTCCAGAGATGAAAATATAAGATTTTAATGACAGTGGTTAGAAGCAACATTTTCTCTATCTTCAGTCAGTGTATCTGGACTGAATTTGGGGGTTCAGGCATACTGGCTGCATCAAGTGTTACGGTCCAAATTTATAAAAATCCCTAGGAAACAAAGCCGCAGTTAGCATTCAGCTTGTGAGTATGGGTCAGTGGGAAATGAGAGTCTGTAATTTCTCAGCAATAGTGGAGAGATTTTGTGAATTCTTCAGTCCAGATTTTTTTCATCTCTGAAAAGCGTGGCTCTTGCCACAAGTTAACCTTGTGGGCTAAGATGTGCTAAGGGACCATAATCTAAGTTCTGTTGCTTATTAATGCCTTATGAAGGCAATAGGGGAAAAGAAGATAGTTGACTTTCTCAGTCTTCCACACACTAGCAGTCTTTCTGCTAGTAAATGAAACATTTCCAGAACACAGACCTGAGGACAGAAACCTGCCCAAGTACATTGAGAAAGTTTTGAGGTGTGCAGCAGACTTATCACTTGGGTCTTATAGCACTGTCTCAGCCACTGCCTGATTATGTTCTGGTCATTGGTATAGACCTTTCAGGTAGTTGTAGATAACAATAAGGTCTCTATAGTAAAACAAAGAATATGTTTCAAGAAAAGAAGCCTTTCTGTCAAATCTTGAAGGCAGGTGGTTATTACTAGGTGAATACCACGGATTGTGTCTTCTGTCCATTTTCCATGTATTGCAAATGCACGGATCAAAATATAGATGGTTAAAATATGATGCTGATGCAGTGTGCCAGGCTTTACGGCTCTGCTGTTCGTGGTCCCAAAGGATATAATGGCATCGATACCACTAAGTGTAGTCAGAAAGGAAGAAGCTTTTTGTTACTGCAAAATATTATTAGGGGCTCTGTAGAGAGCTCGTCACTAACACCGCGGTAGGAACAACTAAGCAGCCAGGCTGCTGCTAGCAGGTATCTTCTAAACCCTCTGTTTTTCCTTTAAGCTGAGGGGCAGCTCATGCTGAAGCGTGACAACTATTCAGGTACTTGTATGTCTTTCTTGCAAAAATCTGTGAATTTCAGCAGTAATAAAGCAAACAGAAAATTTATTGTCTCACAGGAACACAAAATGCTGATCCTCAACCTGGGTTTTCACCACAAGCCATCCTCTCCCAGTGTGTCTCTGTATCCCTGTCACTATGGTTACCTCTTATTTCTGGTGGATTTGTATAAAGGATATAGCAAGGGATGATGGCCGTGGTGCCTTCCTTCCTTCCTCCTCGGGCTTGGCTCAGTAATCCCCAGTGCATGCCAGACAGCCTTTGTACCATACTGCTGAGCCATAAACCAAGGTTTTGAAGAGCATTTCTGCATGTATAGCAGGGCTGAAGAGCATTTCTGGCATGTGTTGTGAGAAATTATATAATTCAAGATGTCAGCTGCATTAGCAGGCTTTTTAGCTTGACCAGAATGGAAGAAGCTAATGCACAGAAGTAAAGTAGGCTTACACTGTCTTAGGCTCTGGTTAGGTGGCCCAAACTTGGGCTCTGACAGATCACCCGTGAACTTACAACAAAACACCATATTGATAATTTCATCAATACAGAAGGATTTACTGGCTGCAAAACATGTGTAGGTGGGTTTCAGAATCAGCCTAGTTGTCTGTCTGAATAAGGTAAGAAAGTTAGAAAAGCCTTCACTTTAACTTCAGCAGACCTGTACCTGTTTCTCTTCTGAGTTTCATCAAGCATACTTGTGAGGAGTTTTTTCCCATTTACATTCTGCTTCTACTTTGACAAAAGTTAGCCCGTTTTGTCAGTTTGTGTTGTTCAAAGTTTCAGCAAATTGAACACCAAAAATTCATAAACAATAGGAACTCGCAGACAGCAGTGAGAGCGCCCATCCCTGAATGCTATTTTATAGAGGTTTTTGAGTGATCTGGGGTTCCCTGAACAGGAAAGCTCGCAGGAAGCAGGGAGCCATCCGCTGGGGTTGAGTGCTCTCGTAGGGCAAGCCAGGCAAGCACCGCAGGGCTGTGGAGCTGCAGCATTTGAGGGAGGCGACACCGGAAATCGCGCTCAGACTGCAGGCAGCAGCGAGAACGCAGCCGTGTTATCAGCAGGGGGTGGGGTGTAAATGGTAAAAACACAGCGGCAGCAGAGGAAGACTAGCCTTCTGCATGTGGAGGTGGGAACCCAAACAGAGGTCCCCCAACAAGATGAGGCTGTGTAGGTAACAGGCTGACAAGAATGCAGAGGGTTTTTTTGCATCTTCCTGGCTGCATATGGTGCAAGCAGGTAGATTGTCTGCTTGACTGGGCGGCACAGTTGCATGATGAGGTTGAAAGGCTGCGAGCTGAACTAGAAAGGCTCAGGAGAACTGGAGAGGCTGAAATAGAGGTAAACTGGTGGAGCCATGCTCAGCACTCAGGACAACGGCTAAATAAGAGGGCGAGGGGCCTGATCCTATAGTTCTCAGATGGAGGACGGAAGGCCAAGTAGAAGGGGTGAGTGGAGCCAAGTGCAGGGCCATGGCAGAAGGCAGGTACTGCCCTTGCCTGGCACACCTCCCCAGTTGCCACTAAGTAATAGATATGGGCTCCTATTGGAAGAACAGCCAATCTAATAAGGATACAGAGGATAGAGAACCCACACTGGAGGTCACAGCAAAGTCACATAAATCAGGAAGGCTTCCTGTACTATGAAGACCTCCTCCACAAAGAAGAGAAGGGTCCTAGTTATTGGAGACTTGCTCCTGAAAGGGACTGAGGGCCCAATATGCAAAGCTGACCCTCATCACAGGGAAGTCTGCAGCTTACCGAGAGCCCGTATCAGGGACATCACAAGGTTGCTCCCTAACCTGGTGAGGTCAGCTGACTATAACCCACTGCTGATTGTCCAGACAAGTGGGGAGGAAGCTGTATTCTGTAGCCTGAGGGGAATGAAGAAAGATCTTAAGGAATTAGGAAGTTTGTTGAAAGACTCCAGGGCACAAATTGTATTCTGTTCATCACTTCCATTTTGTGGTGAGGACATGGGCCAGAATAGAAGGACTCGGTCCATTAAGCCTTGCTTTGACACTGGTGTTACAGGCAGGGGTTTGGGTTCTTTCAGACACCAGACCTAGCAGATACAAATGGCAGGGGTTTATCTCAGAGGGGAAAAAGGGTTGTGGGGCAGGAGCTGGCAGGGCTCATTCAGAGTGCTTTTAACTTGATTTGAGGTGGGGTGGGATAGTTGATGGGCGAGCACCAGTGGGGCAGAGCTTTGGTCTTAAAGAAAAACAGGTGGCTTCTCGCTGTCCTAGGGTGAAATCGGAGCGCTCAGCTCGCTCCCTGAAATGCCTGTACACCAATGCATGCAGCCTGGGGAACAAGCAGGGGGAGTTAGAAATCTGTGTCCAGTCAGGCGATTATGATTTGGTAGCAATTACGGAGACCTGGTGAGACAGCTCGCTTCACTGCAATATGGACATGGATGGTTGTGTCCTTTTTAGAAGGGACAGATCAGCAAGGTGGGGTGGAGGAGTTGCCCTCTATGTGAGAGAGCAGCTGGAATGTATTGAGTTCTGTCCGGGGCAGAAGAAGAGAGTTGAGAGTTTGTGGATGTGTATTAAGGGGCAGGCTGGCATGGGTGACACTGTTGTGGATGTCTATTACAGGACACCAGATGAGAATGAGGAAGTTAAACAGGTCTTCTACAGGCAGCTGACAGCAGCCTCACAGTCCAGGAGGTTCCTTCACTGCATTGGTGACAATTCCCTGATNTCTTTGCCTCTTTCTATACTTCTGGGAGCTGTCTTGATATCAAGCCCCAGACTGCTGAGACTCCAGAGGAAGTTGATATGAGAGAGGAGCCTGCCTTGGTTGATAAGGACTGGGTTAGGGATAAGTTGAGCAAGCTGGATGTACTTAAAACCATGGGCCCCGATGGGATGCATCCGCCCATGCTAAGGGAGACAGCGGAGGTCATTGCTAAGCCACTCTCCATCATCTTTGCTAAGTCCTGGGGATCAGGAGAGGTGCCTGGGGACTGGAGAATACTAAATGTCACTCCAAAAAAAAAGGGAAAGAAGGAGGTCCCAGATAACTATAGACCAGTCAGCTTCACTTCCATCCCAAGAAAAGTGATTGAACAATATGTCCTAGAGGCTGTCTCCAGGCATATTAGAGAAAGGAGGGTCATTAGGGACAGTCAGCATGGCTTCACAAAGGGAAAGTCACGCTTGACCAGCCTGATAGCCTTTTCTGAGGGCATAACCAGGTGGATAGATGATGGCAGAGCAGTGGATGTGGTCTATCTGGACTTCAGTAAGGCATTTGACACAGTCTCACATAGCATCCTTGCAGCCAAACTGAGGCAGTGTGTTCTAGATTACCAGGTAGTAATGTAGATCATGAACTGGGTCCAGGATAGAAGTCAGAGAGTAGTGGTCAATGGG
>VXBP01001610.1:397-286926 GCA_013400115.1 Rhinopomastus cyanomelas
TCTCCAGCCTGTCCAGATCTCGCTGAATGGCAGCACAGTCTGCGGGGGTGTCGGCGACACCACCCAGCTTTGTGTCATCAGCAAACTTGCTGACAGTGCATGCCAATCCCTCATCCAAGTCATCAATGAATAGATTGAACAGGACCGGTCCCAGCACCGATCCCTGGGGCACTCCACTAGATACAGGCCTCCAACTAGACTCTGTCCCATTGACCACCACTCTCTGACTTCTACCCTGTAGCCAGTTTACAATCCACCTCGCTACCCGAAAATCCAGGCCACACTGCCTCAGTTTGTCTGCAAGGATGCTGTGAGAGACCGTGTCAAATGCCTTTCTTAAGTCAAGATAGATGACATCCACGGCTCTGCCCTCATCCATCCACCTGGTTACACCCTCATAAAAGGCTATAAGGTTGGTCAAGCATGACTTTCCCTGCCTCACAGACTTTGCAGAAAAGAAGTTCAGAAATCTCCACTGCATCTATTAATTCCCTAGGTAATTAATCTCTGCATGACCTCAACAGCAGAAAATTTGATATGCAATGTTTCACTCATTTTGAATTTATCTGAAAGTGAGAGGCTTTTACTGATTATCTGTTACATTCAGATAATGATGACTCATAGAATCACAGGACATTATGGATTGGAAGGGAACTCGAAATATCATCTAGTCCCATTGCCCTGCTACAGCAGGATCACCCAGATCAAGTCACACAGGAACACATCCAGGTGGGTGTTAAACGTCTCGAGAGAAGGAGACCCCACAACCCCCCTGGGCAGCCCCTTCCAGTGCTCTCTCATCCTCAATGTGAAAAACTTCCTTCTCATATTGATGTGGAACCTCTTACACTGATTGCCCCTTATGCTATAATTAGATGACACTGAGCAGAGCCTGGCTCCATCCTCCTGACACCCACCCTTCACATATTTATAAACATTAATGGGGTCACTCCTCAGTCTGCTTTTCTCCAAGCTAAAGAGGCCCAGATCCCTCAGCCTCTCCTCATAAGGGAGGTGCTCCACTCTCTTCATCAGCTTTATGGCTCTGCACTGGACTCTCTCTAGCAGTTCTATGTCCTTTTGGAACTGAGTGGCCCAGAACTGGACACAAGATTCCAGATGTGGTCTCACCGGGGCAGAACAGATGGAGAGGAGAACTTATCTCAACTCCTAACCACCCCCTTTCTAATGCACCCCAGGGTGCTGTTGGCCTTCCTGGCCACAAGAGTACATTGCTGGCTCATGGTTATCCTGCTGTCCACCAGGACCCCCAGGTCCCTTTTTCCTACACTGCTCTCCAACAGGTCAGTCCACAACCCACACTGGTACCTGGGGTTGTTTTTACTCAGATGCAAGATTCTGCACTTGTTATTGTTACAGTTCATTAACGTTCTCCCTGACCAGCTCTCCAGCCTGTCCAGGTCTCACTGAATGGCAGCACAGCCTGCTGGAGTGTTGGCCACTGCTCCCAGCTTTGTGTCATCACCAAACTTGCTAAGTCATTATAATAGGTTGACTAGTACTGGTCCCAGTACTGGCCCCTGGGGCACTCCTCTAGATACAGGCCTCTTTCATAAACTTTAAAACAGAGCACGGAAATATCTCAAAGACATTGCGTTTTTTACACTGCAGAAGAAATAATTTCTTTTGTTAAGAAAGGTTGAGCCAGGTGATCCTTGATGTCCCTTCCAACCTGTTTTTCTGTGATTCTATCATTTCAGACATAAACCTTTGCTCTTGAGCAAACATTTAGGTAAAAGGTTCAATGAGGGCAAAGAACAGATGTTTTCCTTCAGGTCTTTCATCTCAATACTAAAAGCACAAATACTGTTCACCTTGTGCCCCGGTGAACGTTGCCATCCGGCATTTGGCAAATAATTCAGCAAACCTACCTGTACTTTCTCATTAGCTACTCAAAATAGCAAAGCCATAAAGGTCCTACAGCTTTTACAAGTAGATCAAGAATGGTTCCACTTGTGGAAAAAATTGCTAAGTACTAACCAGCTAACTACAGGGAGGAACCTGCTGCTGAAACTAACCTGCATAATGGAGACCAAAAATACCACCTGCCACTCAGCATGAGGGCTGTTAGGGGGATAAAGTAACATTGAAAGTCTTTAAATGAGAATGTAAAAAAGCACAAGAGATTTTCTTAAGCAGTGGTACATCCCTTGGAGGTGACAGAATAACCACAAGAGGTTCAGTTGTGCACAGACCGCACAGCTAAATGTACACAACGTGCTAATTGCAGAACCAAAGGAAGTGGCCTAAGGACCTCCATTATTCGACAGAAAGAATGCATCCTGTGGAAGCAAGAAGAGAATCGTTCTTCCTGAGACTGCAGACAGTGAGACACTCTCAGTATGCCACAAATAAATAAATAAATGAACGAGACAAAAATAAAATTCCATAAATTAGCAATGAAAACATAATGTCTGCCTACAGCAGACTGCCTGGATGGCAGGATATGAAAACTCAGTTTTATTCAGAAAACAGGAAAGCTTTGCGGAATAGGTACGTTTATGATGTACCTCAGGTACAAACAGCAAAGTATTTCATTTATAAAACATGCACAGGAACGTTCTATCAATAAAATTTCTTTGGTTTACCATAATGCTCTGTTACAAAATGCAAAATGCTGGAGCAGCTATTTGACTAACCCAGCCTGCCTGAATTATTCTTTGGAAAACAGGAACTCCTGTAATGCAGCTATACAGCAATTCCAAGATTTAAGACTACTACAGAATTGTGGCTAACATCTACACAGGAATACTACATCTTGAGGATGAAAAAAAACCCAGAAAAATTTTACAAATACCGTGACCAAACTAACAATAATTATATTAGCTGCTTTTGACTTGGAGGATAACATTGATTTCCTTTGCACAGTCTTTCCTCCTATGCACACAGGGAAGGGAAGCAATCATTAATTAAAATTGTCTCAGTTAAAGACAAAGAAAACTGAAGAAAGAGGAAGAGAGAGTTATACACTTTTGAAGACATAAAGGAAATTCATTTCACTTCAAGACAGTCTGTGCAGTGACAAGAGACAACTGAGGTAAGAGTTTAGGTGCTACTGAAATGAGCTGCTGCTCTAACAGTATTGCTCCACAGAGAATTACCTAAGACAACTGGAGAAGTTTCTTCCAGACCCATAATATTCTTACTGGGAGCTCTATCCCCTTGGTGTAGCACTTCCCACAAAGCTGTAGTATTCCTGGTGTTACAGTACTCAAGACGTACTGCTCTCTTGCACTTCCATACATTATGTTTGCGCTAGAGTGCTTTGGTGGCTACAACAGGGAATCCTACATTAAAAATATGTCCCTTTACATGCACTAGCTTGGAATGCAGACCTATAGGTTTGCATCTGTAAGAAGTAAAAGATGAGATCAAGGAAGTCAGTATTTGAGAGGAAGCTATGGTTTAAGAGAAAAAAACTAAACAGTTTGCAAATTGGTTTAAGGAATGAAAATATATTTGACTGCAATCTGAAAACATATATTAGCTAGGTATTGACCAAACATGAATGGCTAATACAGACTGTTCTGACTATTTTTTGATGTATTCATATGAGTTATCATTACAGTTCAAAGTGATCAAAATATATGAAACCATTAAGATTCGATGACAGTTTTCATTCACTTTTTCACGCACGAATGAGATTCCTACGAGATCTGAGTGACTACCCTTTAATGCTTTCTTATTCTGCTCCGCAGAAATTCAAGTCTGTCACCTGCTTATTAAGCAAACAGCAGGGAAAGAAGAAAAAATTATCTCCTTTTCACACAGACAGTGCCTGTGTGTCTGGGCTCTATTTTTTTAATATGAATGTCCCAAGTAATATACAAGGATGCATTTGATGTCTTCTCACCATTTCTTCTAACAGCATTACCCTTCACATACAACCCATGATACAACATGTCATAACTTTATCAAACAGCATGTAGCATTTTCATCTGTTAAAAGACTGTTGAACAGAACAATCTATTTTCCTTACCCATTTCAGACATCTCTGGCACAGTAACAATGTACGGTCCGTCTGTAAATTTTGGTGCATTGTCGTTGATATCCTGCACTTTGATAATAAATTCAGATTCAGGTTCGAGTGGCTTGTTTGTCCGTCTATCAATAGCTTGGGCATGAAGCACATAGTGTGTCTTCTGCTCTCGATCTAGGCTTTTGGTTGAATGGATGTCTCCAGTTGTGTCATCAATAATAAATATAGTCCCCGCCCCTTCTCCTGTGAGAATGTATTTGACTGATCCATCACCTTTGTCGGAATTGGAGTGCAGCTGTAGAACATACACACATAAAATGACATAAAATGACATATTAAATTTCATATTGCACATCAGACACAAATCCTACAACACTACTATTAACATCTAGCTTTTAACCTTCCCACCTCTTGCTGTATTACCTCATGTAATATTTCTGGCAAGTCAGTCATTTTACTCTGGGTCAATTCCACCCAACACAGTTCATTTCTTAAAGTGGAGCTTCTTGGGTTCCATGTCCACTCTTGAAAACTTTCAGGAATATGCTAACAGCTGAGGAGGTCCTTATTTTGATTTGGTTTTAGCCCTTCTAGTAGTTAACTTACAGCACCCAAGTTAGAAACTCTGTCTTAAGCACTAAAACCTGGAGTTACACTCTGTGAGGATTGCTTGCTTCAAGTGTTGTAGTTCTTCACAGTGACGGTAACAGAGCACTGGAACAGGCTTCCAAGGGGTTTGTGGAGTCTCCTTCTTTGGAGATGTTTAAAACCTGCCTGGACATGTTCCTGTGCAACTTGGTCTAGGTGATCCTCCTCTGGCAAGGGGATTGGACTAGATGATCCCTGCCCATCTCTAAGGATTCTATAGTTCAGTCCCACCACCACAACCTGTGGCCCTAAGGACAGCATCACTTACTGCAAAAGGAAAATGCTTAGTGTGACAGTGTCAGATGTCTGTCCAGAAACAGTGTCCCTCAGCAAAACATGTCCACCTTCTCTGGGTTTTATTTGCTGATTTTTAATTAGAAAGTCACCTAACTTACTTTTATTTAAATAAATAACAACACAGTAACGAACTTGGAGTGATACTTTCAGCATTCCAATTGTTGCTAGCACACACATTTTGTCTAGAAAATACATGTCAAGTATATTACACTGCTCCTTAAGTAGAATAAAGCTTATACTTATTAGGGGAAAAAATAAGGAAAAGTCATAAGCACTCTGGTGTATCAAGAGACAACAGGAAACAGCTACCCATTAAGTCGGTGCTTCTAACTTGACTTGAATGTATTGCCTGTTTAGATTAAAAATGAACAGATGTGCTCTGAAAACGAGAGGGTGAGTTTTCAATAGACTGAGAAGTTCTGTGGTGTCTTTTTCTTCAAAGCAACTTTGAGAACAGAATGAATTTATTGAGGTGCATGACGAGAACAAAGACAGAAATGAGCAGGCTCAGGTACTGAGATATTAAGTCAGAAGTGTAAACTATTGATTTTGAGAGCTGACTCTTGTCTCACTGCCCTAACTCACTCTGGATATGTGGCATTACTAAGCTGCTGTACAGAACCTGAGCAAAGATGAAGCTGGATGCCAGATAGTGGTTTTAATTAAAGAAACACAAGGTGTCTCCTTTAAATTCTCAGTCCAGAAACCACTCAGTGTAGGCTAAAGAGAAAACAAAACTTTTAGAGGTAAATAACTTCATGTTTCTGACTTACACCATAAGATACAGAGATGCTGCTCTTTTCTTAGCCTCCCCTTGTACCTTTTTGTCAGATCTTTGTCTTGCCTTTAAAATATCTGGCTTGCTATTTGTAAAGGGAGTAAGCTTATGGGGCTTGATGACTTTTTCATCTTGCATATTATAATCCATAAAAATTATGGTGTTGCACATAATTTATGTCTTGTCCTGTAAGGAATTTTGGGTGGGGGAATCGAACAAATTCAAACAGTCAGCTCAGTGTAATTTCAGTCAATGACCTGGGTATTGACAAACACAGAAAGCCTTCAGTTTGCAAATCTTTCACACTGTAGTTGCAAGACAACTGAAAAGATGAGAAAGATAAGAGAAGTTCTTGGTTCCCTACTTCTTACACTGTTTGAAACAAAACTTGCTCATTCACACCTTTTAATTTCTAATGGTGAATTTTAAATTCACATCAGAGGATTTTGTACATCACTTCTACTGCATAACAAAAGGGCCTTTTCTTTGTCAGCTGATTGATATTTCAGTTTTCCTGTGAAGATTAAATAACTGTCTTCTTTAATCCTCCCACCTCAGTACAAATCGGCCCAAGTGAAAAAATACAAGGGCTTCTCTCAAATGCTTACATGCAGTCTGTGTTTTGCTGAAGACAGCTGCGAGGAATCCCTGCTCAAGACAATACCTACAGGATTAGTGAGAGATTCTCATCCCTGAGCGCGGCACATTTCTAGCTTTCCCCTGCCTACTATGAAATCACGTGGTTTATTCCACAAAAGCATTTAGGATAAATCCAACTCACTGCTTAGGTTATCAATGCATGGTTTGTAATTAGAATAAATGCAACTCACTGCTTAGGTTATCAATGCATGGTTTGGGAGACTACTTCTACAGCTAAGTCCAGAATGATTTATAAAAAGATGTAAATGGAGCAAACTGCAGACCCTCTTGGGACTTCTGCAACTACTTTCAGATTAATTTGACAGGGAGGGGGATACAGATAAGCAATACAGAGTCATGCCAACCTATGTTGGGTTGTGGACATTTCAATTAAATGAGATGCCACCACCTCTGCCAATGAGTCCTGCAAGAGCATGCACACACTAGAGGATCAGACACCCACCTGCAGTAGCATATGTGAATAAACAGCTTAGACAAAAACAAAACGTGGTGTTATTTCTTCCCCTGCTGTGCCAGTCAGAAACAGAAAGTGGGACCATTGTTGGAACCTCTTAATTGAAAAAAAAAATATATAAAGGCATCACAAACTGAAACGTGGTTACTCATAACGTTGAGATGAGTAATGAGCACTGAAAAGCAATACAAGGGAAACATGTCAAACAGGAGCACAGGTTTCTGAACCAGAGTTTTTACCTATGACTGTGAAAATGTCTTTCAGAAGGTCTTAGTCTCTATAGTAGTTGAAGTAATCTGATTACTATATATTAGTTTTTTCATGGTTAAATAAACTTTTGTTTCCTTCTTAAATTGTTTAATTTTTTTTCCCTGAACAATCCCACCATAGACCCAAGCCTCTGTCTTAAAAACTACTTTGCAAATCAGTACTTTGCCTAATTAAACCCTAGAGACTAACAGAGCTTGCATTCAACACTTAGCCCTCCCTAGCCACCCAGGGCTACCCCCATCCTGCCCTATTATTGCAGCCCCATTGAGCCACCATCCCCTGCCCCAGCAATACAGAGCCAATCTCCAGCTACCCCACAGCCCTGCCTTCCCCAGTGAAAGACCTCAATGAGATGGGAAGAACCATGTCCCATCCAGTCCTCAGTCTGGCCAAGTGCCCATTGCCCAAGGCTGGGGAAGCTCCAGTGGCCCCTGGCTGCCTTCTTCCTGGCTGGCCATGACCTATCTAGGAGAGCCCCCAGCAGCTGCTTCATTCTGCTGTTCCCTGACAGCAACACCTCAAATACCCAAATTTCCAGCAGGTGCAGTCTTCAGAATTCCTTGTGGAAATGTGCTTTCTACCCTAAGTTATGGGCTGGCCTCTGAAAACACTACTTAGCAGTGCTGATTTGGTTATGCTTCTAAAAAGAGAGTATCTATCACATATTCTGAATCTGTTCACAGCCAGAAGCAACCAGAAACTATTTCATTTTCATCCAGTTTGGCATCACTCCTGTATTTTTTTCCTCTAATTTTTTAGGCAAAGAAGAAACTGCAAATAATAGCTAAAGAGCATATCTGGAATGTCACCTTTATCAACCCAGTGGGCACCTTTTTCTTGACGTATTTAATAACAGGCTGGATTCAGGATGATTTATGACAGTTCCTCAGTCTTTAACTAGCCTGTATCAGCAGTGTATGACTGGTTGTGCAGAATCAAGGTGTCCTTCTTCCACTAAATCAAACATTTTTCTTCCACCAGTCCATTTAAATGCTTAACTTTCTTCTAGTGTTCCTGCAGAAACCGCAGAAGGGGCATTTCCCCACAGTATGATTTGAAGAGATGAATCAAACATTTCAGTTAACGGGTCAGTTTTGATACTACAGGTCCTTACATACTTGTCATTTGAAGCACCAGCACATTAACTGCTGTAAACTGAATGTAGAGACTGCAGGCTTATTGCCCAGCTAAAACAGCATTGCTACTGCTAGCAACTGCAAAGCCCTCAGGTGGTCAAACCCTCATTACACAAAACTCAGTGGTCAGGTGGCTTCAGCTTAGCTACTGGCCTTATTTACTACCATTCTTCTTCCTGCATCTTTTATTTAATTGTTTGACATCACATATGCAAACAGTTACGTGTACATACTTGCCAAGTAAACAACCATGAACAGGCGGAATCTACTGGACAATATGGAAACAGGAACCAAGAGGAAAGAACCACACTTGTAAGTGCTGCAAAACCAGTAAAAAAAATGAGGAGGAAGCCAACGTGCTCCTCAGCTGAGAATGTGGGATGCTACCAGCTCAGTGACCATCACTCCCCTTTGTGATTGCCTAAGGAAGCCACAACCAGGAAACCAAATGTGAATCCAAATAACACGAGAGAATTCGTGATAGGAGGGGCAGTTGTAGAGTAGAAGAGTTGTCTATCAGTGATTCAACTGTGCATCAGCTTCCCCCCATTTGCTTTAATTAAACAGTTTGGATTCTTGATGTGTTGCATGCGTGGCATACTAATGGACTAGTAAAGACTTATACACTATTTTAATTGGACTAGCAATAAATTCTTGGATCTGGATATAAGACATGCTATTTTGTTGAAAAAAATAAGCGTATTAAAAGATTCCCATACGTGTGCTAAATTAAAATCTGAGACTGATTTGAAAAAGATCAAGAACTGTTGCACGCACTGAGTAAATTAATTTAGTCAGAGTACAGGCAGTGCTGTACAAACTTATTTTGAAATAACTGGAAAGAATTAACTTAAAACTTTGTGTTGACAAGTTATAAACAATTAAAATAATATGCGCAGAGTTCCTAAAGCAAAAGTGAGTTCTGGTCACGACACGACCGTTACATCTTTAGAATAAAGTATTTTCTTCTCTTTGGGAAGCAGCACTTTCTTATGAAGAGAAGAGCAGAATCTCCCCTACTGTGGCCACTGCCAGAGAGTTTAACTAAGCAACAAGAGGGCTCCAGCACACCACCGCCACAGCAAAGTCTGCGAGTGCCCAGCCTAGAGGAATGACAAGATTACTCCCAACAACACGAGCTACGAGCTTTAGCAAAGCACAGACAAACACTTTAAAAGGGGGTAACTTCAAGTTACTTTGCTTCTGTTACTCCGAACCGTTACTGCTTCGCTAAAACCATCAAAACGTGGATACACAGAAAGAACGAACGGTACAACGCTGCAGCACCAACTAAAAACCACTTTAATCTTCTCTCTAATAAGAAGTGCAGTCATGTTGACTTCCTTTGATGTTTACGTAGATGCAACTTAGGAGTTAGAAGGAACGACACAATAACTTAGCTGTAGAAAAAGACATATGAAATTATTCTGAACAGTTTGCAGTACAAAATCAGACTCTAGCTGATAAATGCCCATTGTGCCCACGCAGTAAAGGCATCTTGCTGTTTGCCACAGACTGCTTCCTTCCCTTGGACTGAGCTATAAAATATGTTTTAATGCAATGTATTGCTCTGGGCAACGTCACACCTTTTGATGGGATTCTCAGAGGGAATCATTAGCCCAGGAGATAACTGTATCATCCACAGCAGTGTCCACAAGTCAAGAAGAAGCTATTCCACACCCTTGTCAAACAGAGGAAGGAAATACAGAAGTGCAATTGCCCCCATCTGCTGAATGGGTTTTCTGAGATAGAAAAAAAATAATTGGATCGCAATCATCCAGGAAAAACACAACAGAAACAGTATGAACTTCACAGCACAGCGCTAACTGCCGCTTGCAAACATCTGCTCTTGGAAGATGTACTTACGTGAAGACTGCTCTTTTGCTGCTGCTTTTGGGGAAACAAGGTAATGGCAGAAGTATGCAGGAGCATAAGCAATCACATCTGAAATAACACCGGGTGTATGAAGCTGACACAAGTGGTCAGCGCTCGCTTTAGCTCCATGGAAAAGGACTCCAGTGAATGACAGGAAAAATAGAAAATTGAATCTTGAAACACCACCATAAATGCTTATGTATAAAACAATTGCCTTGTTCTCTCAGAACACTATATATGTTTAAGAAAAATAGAATCCAAGTTGTACTTTCAGTGTACTCTGTGACTAAATCAATACAGAAGAAAAATACTTGACTCTGCTGAAGTTTTCATCTGAATTGTCTTCACAGCAGTAAGTTTTCACGTCAGACATCTTTTCCTTGGGCAAATGCTACAGCTAGAAGCTATTACATTTTCCAGAAACAAGATCTACACAGCATAATTTTTTTATAGGTTGTAAATGCTGGATAGGTGTCCAAATCCAGAACATACTAGTCTTTGAGAATACAATTATGCAAGCACGCTTGCTTGCAGGTTCCCAGGCTGACTACAGCTCATTGAACCAATACACTAAGAACATCTGAAATTAAGTTGGTCTTTTTGTTTGGGTCTCATTTGAAAAAGGCTATTTTTAAACAGAAAACAAAGCAGGACTCCTCATTCCCCAGTCTGCTTTATAAGAGATGTTGCTTCAGAGGAGCAGCACACTCCCTTTAATGCATGAAATGCTCATTTGCAGTGATGCTTCTGCAGAAGTAAAATGAGATATTGGTGTAAGATTATTACTTGACTCTGCTGTATCATACATCCATTGGAACAGGGTCTTTAAAAAAAAAAACCAACCTATTTGTCCAGGGGGGTTGTGGAGTCTCCTTCTCTGGAGACATTTAAGACCTGCCTGGGTATGTTCCTGTGTGACTTGGTCTAGGCGGTCCTCCTCCGGCAGGCGGATTGGACGGGATGATCTTTCAAGGTCCCTTCCAGTCCCTAACACTCCATGATTCTATGATCTGCCCTTCAGAGGAACACCAACCTAAAGAATATTTGAGCTATTTCAGTGCATGTGATCTCCATGTGTACAGCTTCTTGCTGATATTAATGGTAGCAATAGAAACAGCTCACTGGAGCACACAGCTGTAAGCGTTTCGCTACTCAAACTCTTATGGAAAGTATGATTTATGAATTTGTTTGCTTGCTTGTGCTACAGCAAATACCGTTTATGAAAGATGTTAGGACAGCATACTCATTTTTAAGCTCTGGAAAAACAACCTTGCACTGTACCTATGCAATAATCTAAATTATTTCTGTCCCCTTTGCTCTTTCTAAATAATATTCTGAAGATAAAAATAAACGTGTGATTTTTCTATTGTAGGGTTTCTGAGCTATGTGAAGTCAACAAGAGAAAGTTTCATGCCCGGGACTTGAGTACCTACTCAATTACACAGACTGATCAGGAAAAAAAATAATGTGGAAAAGTTCAAGGATAGATAATTAATTTATGAGCTTCCTTTTATCTCATCCCTCCAATAATCTTGCACACATTTTAGGTTTTGATGTCTTTGAAGCTAATTTGTTGAGAAATACAAAATACTGTGGAAAGAAAACAGGTTAGCTACTGTCCAATGGCTTCTATTTCAGGCAAAAAAAGTTGCTTACCAGGCATTAGCAAGAACTTCAGAGATTATTGGTTTGAAAGGATTTAATCTCCATAAATTTGTGAGCTCCTTACCAATTCATGTTAGTGCTCTTTTCTCAGGTCCTCACTGGAAAAAATATTTACGTTCTTTGCTGTCCATTTGAAAGCCACATCTTTGACACTTGAACAGATTTTCAATGGATTTATCTCAAATTTTGCAAAATAAGAAGCTACTTGTGAAGCCCTTGAATCAGGCAATTAACGCTGGTAGATAAAACTAGGGAACATAATTGTTTCAATAGCAATCATCAGTTTCAAAGATTTGTTTGTAATGCACATCAAATTATTAGAACAAATAATGTGTTTGCAACGTAAGAAACAGAACTATAGAGAAAGAGGTAAAGCTACAACAATGTGTCTGTAAGACACAAATGGAACTAGTCTGTTACTGGGTGTGCTAATCCCACTGTTCTGTGAGCCATGGAGCTGGTTTCTGGACTTTTATCAATAATTAAATTCTGCTTTCACAAGGCTTCCCTTGTCCTTCAGCATTTTGAAAGTTTCACCATTTTCAAAGCAAGTTTTCCCTTCAAATGTTAATTTTCTAAAGAAGAGCATGGTGATGAAAGCATCACTTCCAGGGTGGGAATAAATAGCCCGTGAACTCCTGCCTTCCTCAATGCCAGTTCTGTTTCAGCCTGTCCTAAGCACATCCAAAGGCTCCATGGGAAGGCAACTAATGTATTTGCAGCTTTAAAACATGCTCTGCCCCTGGCCACCTCAACATCTGGATTTAATTATCTGAAGGTACCCCTATTCCACATACAGCAGCCATGCAATCTTGATCAAGGTGAGAAAGACAGCTTACAAAGCATGCAATGCATGTCAACGTATCTTAATATCTTAAACCTAGGTAACTTCATCAAGGGAGAAAACTGTAATTGAAGTCCTCACATTTTCATAACTGAAGAAGGGAAAAAATGAGGTGAAATACACTCGCATCTACAGTGAGATGAACTGTGAGCACTAAATGATTTCATTCTTTGATTATGTTTTCAATCGCCCGATCAGTTTACTGCCTCTGCAGCATATGGCACCTCTGGGAACCGACCCACACGTTGACGTGAGCACGCAACGTTTTGCTATGTCAAAACAGCACTGCTCAGGTGCCACTGAAGTAACGGCACGCTGGCTGGCCACAAACAATAAGAAAATCGAGCTGCTCCCTCTGCAGACCCAGGAATGAATTAAAACAAGAACAAAAGAAGATAAGGTGTCCCGTTTGGAGGATGAAGGTCTATTGAGCTCATACATGATGATCCTTAGCGTGTCAGCAGCATCTGAAGTCACCATGTAGCTCAAACACTACTAGGGCAGTAAGTAGTACAAGTCTCCATAGCATCAACTCACATTAGGTCATGAATGCCAGGATACGATGGTCCTGAAAACATTAGATGGCTGTTACCTTATTAATCTCTCGCTCAGGCCCAGCCATCTGTGAAAGCAAGGTCAGGGCAGGAGCACTGACCTCTCAACCAAACTAAATTCTGAGCTGCAGAGCACTTGGTGGATCAAAAGAGAGAAGTTTTCTTAAGAGTTCAGTTTTCAGAGTAGAATGAGCCTTTTTATTCAGAAACTGAGTTTCTCATACTGAGCCTTTACTTCAAAAAGACAGATTGTCCCACTCCTCAGCCCAAGACATCACATCACCATCTGATAAAAATTCCCCCTGAAGTCTTTCAGGCTCTCTTACATCCCTGGATGTTTCACAAGGTGCTACCATGCCTCTTTACTTCTTTTTGGTTTTCTGACCTTTACCCCACGTTCTCCAGCGCATCTTAGCCTTGTCTGTTTGTGAGCTCCACATTCACTACCAGTCCTCAAAACCAACCTCCAAATGCATTCACACTGAATGCACCAAGGAACTGTGATGCCAAGGACACACGAAAACATTAGTCTATGACATTTCAAATGTCTGTTCAATGTCATGGAGAGTTTTGGGAGAATTCTTTGCACCAGAATTCTGCAGTAAATACAGGATTACAAAAATATACGTGGAAAAAAGTGCACATTTACAACAATATATAGACATTCATTAATAATTACAGCAATTTCTGTCATTAGCAATCTTGTATGAAGAAACAGGACATTTTCTAATAGAAAAAAAAATCTCAAAACCACCAAATCTCTTTGTTTTCAGAATTAAGCTAACCAATGCGGAATTTTAATGAAAACAAAAAAAACCCAAAACAGGTTGAAGTTAAGGAGCTCCCTGTCTCAGCCTTTCCTAAGCACATCCAAAGGCTCCACGGGAAGGCAACAAGTGTAGTTTCAGTTTTAAAACATGTTCTGCCCCCGGCCACCAAAACGCCTCTGTTTTAACTCTCTGAAGGCACCTCTATTCCACATACCTGCAGCCATCGAGCTTGATCAAGCTGAGAAAGACAGCTGAAAATACAAATATTTTAGAGTACTGAACTGCCATTTTGCCTTTTCTTTTGAATAGAGAATTAAGACAATTTTCAAAATTCTACCTGTATTTATCATACAAAGAAGAAAGCTTCCAGCAGTTGGCTTGAAGCACGTGCCATGGCTGTGATAACAGCTTTGCAGAAAGACACCAAGGACACCGACACTGAGGGAGGCAGGAGTTTGCGTGCTACTTATTCCCACCCTGGAAGTGATGCTTTCAGCAGCATGCTGTTAGTCAGAAAATTAACATTTGAAGGGAAGACTTGCTTGTGAAATTTTCCAAATGCTCAAGGACAAGGGAAGCCCTGTGAAAGCAGAATTTAATTATTGATAAAAGTCCAGAAAATAGTTTCATAGCTCACAGCAGACTGGGATTAACACACCCAGTAACAGCCTAGTTCCACTTGCATTTTACAGACATGGTTGTAGCTTTACCTCTTCCTGTACAGTTTTATTTCCTACGTTACAAACACACCTCATTCTAGCTTCATGACTTCTGCAACTTTTTTCCCTTCTCATTTAAAGTAATTATTTTTCAAGTTTCTTTGGGTGTTCAAAATACCATTGGGGAAAAAAAAACAAAACAGATGAAATAGAAACAAAACACTACCTGATAAAAAGCTAGCAAATTTCTTTCTAGTGAATTTGGACCTTTTCCTGCTTATCTGTGACCAGTAAGCCTGGCTACTGTACACCAATACACCCTACAAAACATTTTCAGCTAGCTTTAAATTTCAGTGTATAAGTAATAACCAATGGAAGAGTTTCATCCAGAATAGCCCAGTCATGAAAAATATTCTTCTCACTCCTATTCTGGAAAATACTCTCCAATAATAACAAAGTTTTAAATATTTTTACTAGTCTTCTACAACTGCCAGCAGCAAGGAGTGGAAAAGTTTTTCTGTTCCGTTGGTTTAAAAGCCTGTTAAAAACCAACTTGCAATTGCAATGATGTGTATCTCACATAATTTCTTCTTCCCCATCCTGAAGCTGCTTCCTTTAATTGTTGACCTCTTTAGACAGTAAAAATCTTAAATCTTCATGGCAGAGTAACAGGTTATTTTCATGGCTTTTCTACCCTGCCTTGTGCTGAACAAGAAGAGAGAAGTGATGTTTCAAACCCTTAGCTGTTGAGTTCCCCGGACTTAATTATCAGAAATATTACCCACTAATCCAAGACACAAAGTAAGTTTTTTCTAGTAGCCTACATATCTGTTCTCCAAGATGTCTCTGTATGGAGAAGGTATCTTTATCTGCAAAAGCTGCATTGCCTCAAGACCCCCAGAAGACAATCAACCAGGCCCTGCAATGCCCAGCATAGACCATACCACCTCAGGGACTCTGGTGACACTGTCAGATCTTCTATGAACTTTATAACTGTGCACTTAACAATCACACTAAGCTACATAAACATTTCTAGACAGTAAGTTTTTGATAATGCTTCATTTTAGTTTGTAATTATTATAGCTGCAGTAGTTAATAAGCAAGTAACTTGGACATGTGAACAACCAGCTTAGACCACAAATACATGAAATGATGCGAGAGTACTGATCAAACAAGATGGAGCAGGGACTACCCACTGCTATCACTCTCTGCTGTTCCAGCTCCTGACTCCAGATACTGTCTCCCCTCCACAGCCACCCTGCCCTTTGAACAGCATCCAGTTCCTCGAAGTGGAGCATCCCCCTTCCGTTTTTCAAGAAACAAATTTAACAGATGCTTGAACTTACTTTAACATAAAAAACATCTGTGAAAGCAAAGTAGGAGGAAAAACAGCACAGCATCTCAACTTTATGGCAACAAACCACAGAATAAAGTAGCTCTACAAAAGATGATCATACCCAGTGTAAAATTTTCATGTGAGAATCTGACCCACAAATACACTCTTGACACCTTTGAAAAAAACAGGAGATAAAGAGGAGCAATCATATTTATACAAAAAACAACACTGGTCTTGTTGCATCTCTAATTAGCTTAAGCAAGGAAAGAAAAACTCTTCTCCTACTGTGCACATTTTATTTTGCAGTCATATAGTTCAATTTTGAGTTGAACTGGGAAGAGTTTGTTCTCCATCTGGAGGTTTACAAGTATGTACAAAGAAAAGGCTTTTTGTTACTGTCCTCATCAGGAAACTAAATTGACTATAGAAGGCCGTAAGACAAGACACATGCAACTCACCTAATTAAGAAATATGATGATTAATTCATTAATCAATTTATCAAATGGTATTTGTTGTACATTTCACACTCATGATTTATCCATCCGTGTAGCTTCTCAGTGTGTCCTGCCAGCTCTGGAGAATGGGTGAGAATTGTCCCTTTACACTCTTTGAAACCACCAGAGGATGAGTAACAAACTTTTTAACCTATTACCTCACCCAGGCCCCGATGCCTCCATTAATTTATCAAACAAAACTCAATTCCAAACAAGCTTCTGGTTGTCTACGGAGTGTTATTATAATCCATGAAACAAGCCTGCAAGGCTGAGGAATTCCTCTGAGGTCAGTCAGGGTTCTGCAAAACTCCCACAAAGCAGAAACACTGATTACAATGAAGGCCAAAGCTTAGGCAGTTTGATTAAATTTTTCAGAACTATAACACTTCAGACTTGCAACTGCTTTGTTTTAAATTGAGAAGAAACAACAACAAAAAAAATCCAGGCAAGTTTTAGTGATGTGGAGATGACTAGAAAAGTTCTGCATAGCCATCAGTGGCCAGTCATCCACTCTATTCTCACAGGTGAGCATCTGAATGCGTTTCAAAATTCAGACAAATCTCGTCTAACTAATGTAAAACTAATGTCAAACCACAATGCCATTTCTATTCTTGAAAGACGGGGAGAACTGAGCAACCTTATCCACATCAGAAGGCTGTCAAAAGTGATGAAATATCCTGAAAGGTGACCAAATGAGTTCTCTGTAATTTCATGCCTGAACTCAGGTTGATCTGAGATTGATCTGCACAGACACCGCACAGTGGCTACACAGATAAACTCTTTCAGCACTTACACTTTCTCTTGCTATTATAACCTATGTTTTGTATTTCTCATGCACTTTTGATCCACACATAATATCTTTCCAATCACTAACAAAAGATAAAAGAGGCTTTCACATGCCATCTCAAAGACACACGTGCTTCCCAAAACATCTTACTACACAAAGGTGAGTCATGATCTGTCCTCCGGGAAAGCTTCCCGGGCTAAACTCACACCTAGCATCTGTCAGAAACAGTGAGAGAAACAAACAGCACCTGGGACGGAGATTTTAACCTACAGTTGCACTGCAAACGATTGTCGATTCTCTACGGATTGTGGCAAAAGTTTCAAACACAATTTGGAGAACAAATCCAATGACTTTACACCAGCTGAGAAGCCACCCTGTGGAACTCAGATCATTGTTACACTAGCATGGCTTGCTAGAGGTGTTTAGAAACTGAGGATAACCAAATAAGCCTTTTCAACTTGTTAATATATTAGATTTTATTAATTACCGTAGGGCATACTACACCTACACACTAGGAAGTGCAAACCTCCAGGATTTTAGTGCTTATGCTCTACTAAACAAAGACAGTTGAGATACAGATTTCTTTCTGCACGGTCTCTGTGCTTACATGATGAAAACAAGGAAATGGTAAGCGCAGAGCCCTCTTTTACGCCGCATGACTACCTGTTAATTAAAGGCTTCAGTGGAGTGATGAGTACAGCACCGCTTGTTAATTCCCTCGTTTTGTGTTCTTGGATTATGCCTTCAGCCACATTTGAGTAGATGCTGGTAACAAGTCTGCATCTGTCTGACGCAGAATGCATTTGCCTACTGTGGTGCCAAGAGCCAGAAACCTGAGTGCTGCTCCACATGTACTCAGAGAGTGTGTGTCAGAGGAAAGCAGCCCGGAAAGAGGCAACTCAACTAAATCAAAGCTGAGCAATACACTGAATTTTCAAATAAAGGCTGGGGTGGGAAAAACGAGCTTCTTGTTATGTGCTCCTTGGGAATTCAGTCTACTTCCCAATGCTTCAATTGAATACTTCATAAAACTAAGTTTCAGAAGCGTGCTGAGAAGATAAATTAACTAATATCATCCAAGAATGTTTGAATCCTAGGCGACAGGCAATGCAAACCAAATTCACCCACATTATTGGCATCTTGTTTTGCATTAGCAGCTCATGTAGCTTTGCCATATTAATGTAATAGGCGGTCCTGAAACACACATTACCTTCCTATTCAGTGTGTTTCAGAATGAGAAAGGTTTGAAGAAAAATGCATAAAACAGCCTTCATTTAGCTTCTAGTGCCCACACAAATACACTGTTCTGTTCACACATTAATATGATCTTTCATCAGGTGCCACATGGAGCTGAGGTAATAAGAGGATTGAATTACCTTTTGCCCTCTAAAGAATCCACATGAGGTCGGAGCAAGGTGATCTTTTACAGTCACAGCAGCAGCACAGAGAAGGATTAGAAGTAGCAAAATTGCTGGTAGCTGAGAACTGCAGTCCTAGAAATTTCAGCAAGTGAAGGGAACCCAGCTGAATAATGAATAATGAGAATCAAGTATTTCTGCAGAATTTCCACAGATTTTTAAAATGTTATCTCTGCTTCCTTAATGCTACTACCGGGGGAGGAACGCAGATGTTAGACAACACAGTAACTACTGACTAGAAGGAAGTTAGCAGAAGGGGACACCAGGACAAATGAGGAGCACTTCATATGAAGATTGCACGAGGTAAACCAGAAGGGCTGACAAATTGGACCACTCTTGTTCTCCCTCCTGTGAACTGACGGATGGAGAACACTCCTGGTTGTGCCCTTACTTAATAACCAACAGACAGAAACGTAGCAGATACGTTTTCTTGTAGGAAGAGTGTTGTCATTTTGAGGTTATCAGGTTAATAAAGCAATATTGCACCTACAGACGTGCTCGGGGGAGTACACTGATGAAGATGGCTCCTGAAGAGCAGCAAGTTTTACTCAGGCTTTTTGCTGATTTTAGAGGTCAGGAATGTTTCTAGCAAGTTGGAAGAAAACTTACTACTTTGTAACTTACTACTCAGCACCAGCTGAGCCAGAAGGAGAACCTCTACAATCTCCCTAGCTGCACCTGTGTGGTTTGATACCTCAATCACATTGTCACCTGGGGATTTTTTTTTCATTATGCTTTGCTACAAAAGGCTATCAAAGGAAAAGATTCATCTCCCACACAGAATAAAATCAACACAAATAAATGTTAACATCCTATAGATTAGAACACTTCCAAGACACGGAGAAGGGCGGCTGTTTAATGCGTAAGTGGTCAGTACAAGCCTTATGAGCTACGTTCACTCTGCTGAAACAGCAGCCTTTCATTACTGTAGAACCCCACTGGTCTTATTCCTTCAGACAACGCATGCAACGCATAAGAAGATCATGTCTTTCTCCAAAAACTGCATCTAAGTAGATCAAAAGGAAAACCAGCCATAGCAAGATTACTGTGTATTATTCCTGGCATTGTGCATTACTCTTTAACAGTACATCTCTTCTGTGAAAGACCCATGAACCCTGCTCCAACTTTTTGATTTCCAGTTAAGTGCATTAGTCTGTGCTGCCTAATTAGGTGATCTGCACTCTTTCTGGTGCTGTTAACCATTGTAATAACTGTCAACATCCACAGTGAAATCGAAGAAGTCATTATAGTTGAGGGACACAGAAGTGTCTCTTTAATAAAAAGTATTGCTTTCTGCAGTGTATTCACCAAGGAGAAAATTATACATAATAGATGAAAGACTGTATAGTTGAAGGCAAAGGTTAATAGCTGTATTAGTAAGGAAGTGGCCACAACTAAGAGCAATTACAGAATCTTCACATCTAGAAATGCTTCCTTTAAACAAAGATGTAAGAGGAAGAGCACTCCGGGAATAGCTGATATAGGTTCCTACATGGAAGCTTCTCAGAGGGATCTGATTTTCTGGAAGTAACAATTATCTAGTCCTTACAGTCAAAACTGGAAAGAAACAAATCAAAGAAGGCAAAACCATGACTCACTTCCCAAACAGTGCACTAAACTACAGACACTGAGTATCACTTCTAAGGTGGAAAGGTTTTTTTGGCTTGACAAGGGGCAATGCGTGTGAGCTGGAACACCAATACGAGAAGGAACTTCTTCATGGTGAGGGTGACAGAGCACTGGAATGGGCTTCCCAGGGAGGTTGTGGAGTTGTGGACATGTTCCTGTGAGGCTGAATCTAGGTGATCCTGCTCTGGCAGGGGGACTGGACTAGATAATCTTTTGAGGTCCCTTCCAATCCTAAGATCATGTGATTCTGTGATTCCCACCACAAACTGCAGTTAAAATTATAAGCAATATTATAGTAACATAAGCATTATATATCAATATGTAGATATATTATTATATATTTATATTGCTTATATTAGTATAAGCAATATAAATAATGCCATTTCAGCTTTTACCTGGTATCTACATCCAGATTTTGCACGATCCCGATGATTAATGATTTAAATAAAAACAAACCTTGAATGAGTCACTATAAACTGCCAGTTTGTAGGTAGTTTGTATGGTAGGTATAAAACCTGCCATAACAAATACATTCCTTATGCTCTGAAAGAAAAATGCCACAAAGATTTCATACAATTAGAGAAAAAGTGGAGAAACTACTTTATCCAGATAAAAATCTAACACAGGATTTGCTCATGCAATTACAGTCATGTAAATGAAAAGGTACCTAAGAAGAGAGGATGGACTGGAAATGCTGAATTCATCAGTAATAGCCTCTGACACAATCAAGGCTGGAATACTATTTAATATGACAACACATCCTTGTGGTACAGGTGCATGACAGGCAAAAGGGATTTTTGTTAACATTTATTTGAGTTGAACCTGCTGAATTACCTCAATTCATTACTCAACCCATGTGGTGTTAACCATCACAGCATCCTATACTAAGCAGTTTTGCAAGTTTCATACATGAGGGACTGCACTGCTTGGACTATTTCTAGTCTGTCATACTATGGTTTTGTGGTTTTGTTTTGAGGGGTTCTTTGGGTTTGACTGTTTGTTTCTTTATGTTTTCTTCTACTTGTAAAAGAAAGTGAAAAATCATTCACTTCCTCACACTACTCACAACTGTCTAGATGACTTTCCAACCCAGTCAGTTGAAAAGCTGAAAAGAAAAGCTCAGTCAGAAAAGCTCTTGATTATGGCAGGTATTACTCACACTACTTTCAAGAAAGTAACGCAATCCCTTTCCATAAACACAAGTTCTTCACTCCAAAAGACAACAGCCACAAACAAACACCGTAATTCCAGAACTGAAGTTAATTGAACACAGGAATTTCTCAAATAGTAGTGACTGTCTGATGGTCTAACCAGTCACTCCCCAAACAGAAACTCTTCTATTCATTAGACAAACCTTGCAGCCCTTCTTAGAAATGTTCATTATGCAAGATTAATGCAAAACAAAAAGTATGCTTTGCACTTGAGACACAGGCACGCTGTGGATTTATACCCTGAGATACTTGGTGGTGAGGTTTTGTTGGGTTTTTATCACCCTCCTCATAACTTCTGATAGTTGGTTTGTTCATTGGATTGATTCTAAGCACTTACCTGATGGAGGTTTATCTTAGAGCTCATATAACTTTGCAGCCCTATTAATGACAGGTAATTTTAAACTCAGTTTAAAACTGCTCAGCTCAGCTCATGTGCCCCATTATCTGTAATGAATGTCAGTCAGTCTTGGAAGATCCCTGTGCTGCACTTCTTTAAGGTTGGTCTTTCACATCTCTTATTCTCAACAGCATAGTGCAATTAATGAAATTTGTCACCTGGCTATTCAGGCTGCTTTCCACAAATAGTTGTAAATGCTAAGTGATACTGGATTTCTCCAAAGGCAAGTCATGGGGGATTTGTTTTGCAGTTGATTTTTGTCTATTTCGTATATTGATGCTACTGAATAAATTTAGTCTCAGAATCTAAAATAATAGTAAATCCTAACATACTGAAGTTACTGGCTTAGATATTTCTTTTTAGATTACCGCACAGGCACATGTGATTAATTAGTGTTCCTTTGTGTTTTGTTCCATGTGCTCTTCCACAATGACCAGCCTAAGACTCTGCCTTTGATGCATTCCTCATTAAATGACTGTGCCACAGCTTCCCAAGGTCTGCCATTGTATAGATTTTCAAAGCATTCTTTTAGCTTTTGTGCAACAGCCTTGTTTTGCTCTTTACACCTTTTCTACCCCTCATGTCTTTTGGCACAACAGTCTCTGGTAGGCTTCCTCATCCTGCTGTTTTTAAAGAATTTATTCTTTTTTCTGCAAGTCTCTCCTTAAACGTTCTTTGAAGGGTTACTATGCTTTACGATTAACACACAAGTTTTCTCAGTTTCTTCTGTTTCTTTCATTTGAAAACAACCTATTTTTTAAAAAATCACTGTCCCTTTGCTGTCCCTCTCTGCCATTTACTCATTCTAACTGCCTGGAGCTCTTCACACGTTTCTGGCAGATGCTTTGCACTTGCTTTTAGCATTACTTAAGAAGAAGTTTAGTTCCAGTTCCTCTTTGCAGATTTGATGATTAGGTAATTTATGAAGCAGTCATTTATTATAAAAGGCTAGAGCCTTCTGATACTAAGGTTCACCCTCAGTGCAACCTTCTGCTGACTTCCAGGGACTAAATGAAGTTCACCATTATTGCTACCTTTTTCCTGCCCTAGAAGCTGTCTGAACAAGTTCAACACATCAACACCAGCTTTGCTATTCCAGTCAGGGTAACAACAATGTTCTTGTAGTTTTAATATTACATCTAAAAAAATCCATAATGATGCTCTTTGGTTCGTTAAAATGATTTATGTTTGACTGCAGGCTTTCAGATAGAGAGTATTCATACATCTGTGTGACTTTGTCTAGGTGATCCTGCTGCAGCAGGGGGATTGGACTAGATAGGCTTTTGAGGTCCCTTCCAATCCCTGATGACTCTGTGATTCTATGTTCAAAGGAGAGCAACTTCTATTATATCTTGCCAGGTCCAAATTTATACCTCTTCAAGATGCTATTGTATTTACAATTACAATTGATGATTAAGCAGTAGAAGAAATATATCAATACAAACATAAACTTACTCAAAAATACAAATGGACTGTGCATTCTGAAGGAGACTATATCTGTGGATACCACATCTTCCGAAATAAACACTTTACCACATGAATGGCTCATGTAGATCATTTGAGGAACATGAAAAGATCTCTTCAGTGGAACTAAACATTGGCTGTATTTTAGATGGTCCTCTGCAAAGCTGTATTATTTATATAACGACAGCATGAGTACAGCAATTCACAGAAATACCACACACCAACCAAATACATTCTGGCAGTGGTTGAGGTGACATTACCTGACAACAAAACAATGACATACCAATACCCCATGCCACATAAATTAATTACACCCTAAAGCCAAGGTAAATCCCAATGGTAAATGGATGCGTTAAATCTTTTATCCTTGCTGATTTTTGTTTGTTTGTAACCTAATTGGAAATTTCAAACTACAGTAAGAGGCAAAATGCAAATTCAATAGAAATGTTCAACATACAGGCAGCTGTACTGCTACTGCCAAGTAACACTTAGAACAAGCCCTGGAAATTAAATATTTTACAAAGGTGATTGATCTCAAAATTCACCGCTGTGATTTTACTTTCACAGACAGTGTGTTAAATGATTAGAAACAATGGAGAAGCTTTAAATTTAAACCTTAGATCTCCTGCTTTACTTATCGCCTGACAAAATTTTATTGGCATTAAACCTGTTCACGGGTCCGAGAACACAAAGAAATACAGTTAGAGCTTTACACATAATTCTGGTACAACAGCTGCAGGTTGACACGCGGGCAAAGTACCTCGAAAGACAAATAACCAATTGCTGAGAAGGCAACACATTGAAAATCAACCAGAGTGAGTCATTACCTTTAGTGCTGTACAGAACACACCATGCAAATAACCCTTTGCAAACTCTACTGTGGGCCCAGGAGTACTGCAGACTCATGCTCCCTTTATTGTAAGACTTTTTGAGAAGAATTAGTAAGTTGCTCAGACCTCAAATCCCTGTTATTTTACAGCCATCTTCACCTTAGAAAAAGCTCGTGTCTTCTTGCTAGAGTATGTTCTGCATGGTTTCACCTGTCACATCCTTCTAGCTGAAAAAAGGAGAAAATGATGCACCACTGCTTCTTTTTTTTTTAATAAGAAACTAAGTGTTTGAGTGGTTTACATAATTTTGAAACTATGCATATAGAAAAGCTATGCCTATAGAGTATGGCACATAGAGACAACAAAAGGTTTGCCACACCTGCTTCATAGTGGGTCAGCTGTACCTGGCTGCTGAATGCCCACCCAGCTGGCTCTTGCTCCTCAGTGGGATGTGGAAGAAAATCAGATGAAAAAACAGTTGTGAGTCATGATAAAGACCCAGAGAGCTGACTCAATAACTACCATAACAGAATTCAACAAGAGGAAAACTAACTTAATTTATCCCTTATTAAAAGAAAGTTGGATGGTGAGCAGGCTTGGGGCTCACAGGTTGTTTCTTACCGGGTTTCCCTCCTACCTGGCGACTGGGCAGCGTTTTGCCCATTCCCAGCCCAGGTTTCCCTGAGGATTTTACCCACCCATGGCTGTGTGGCTCAGCTGTACCCTGCGCTAGAACACCAGCTAGAACCAGCACAGGGCAGCCATGGCTCCTCTGTGATGGGAGGAGCAGGTGCTGCTCCTCCTGCAGCAACCTCTATCAACAGCTCATCATATTAAACCAAATTAAGACTAAAACACAAAACAGAACACAGGAAGGGACAAAGTTAGTTATGAACATGGTTGTTTTCCCTAGAAAAAAATCAATGATAAAACATTTAAGTAAGAAACGGTAGTTTCACCTCAAAGATGTTGGTGTCAGAACCTCAGCTGCTGATGTGTCAAATCACAAAAGGCTAATAAACGAAGTAGAAGATAAAACAGGTTAAAATTTGTAGAGACTTTTCTTTCAGTAAGAATCTTGGGGAAGATCAGACCATCTTGACAAAATTATTTTGAACCATTAATTGAAATAACTGTCTCCATATAGCAAACTGATGATGTGCAGTATGAACAGAGCTTCCTCGTAAAAACAGTAATCACTTTGACATACTGGACTCAATGCTGGTGTTTTGACACAGTAGACCAAGCTTTTCCTTGGTGCAGTCCCACATTGACTTAAATGAAGTTAAACCAGGTAACCATGTTATCCTGCCTTTGGACTAGGGCTTAACCTCAGTATGTTTGGTTGCTCTGTCAAGTCAAAATGCCCTTGTCAGTCTGTGCACAGCCACTTTCTGTCAAAAGACTGCAACACAAGTTCTGTGCTTCAGGAAACCTCAGATATGGCTGAACACACTGGAAGAAAGTCAGACTGGTTCAGGCAGATGAAAGTACTCCCCTTCAGTTTGATTTTCCCCCCAAATAACCTCCGAATGCTTGAGATCTCTGTTTGCTCAAATTCTACAAGTTAACAGGAAGCTGTGGATCTTTGGGTTTTGTCATCTGTAATGTGTCCTCACCCTCTCAAAAGAGAAAGCGAGCAGCAGTTGTTGAATAAAGGTAGGTTTACTACCAGCATGGAGGAAGCAAAAGGGGCTGTCTGTGCCAACAGAACTAAAAAAAAAATCAAGTAGACATGTTTTTATTTTGAAAATCTGTCAGCAGATTGAGTCAGCTTTGTGCAAAAACAGAGGAGAAAATGGAATGACTAACGCGATGCAGAACTACATGATACTGCTCAGTACTGACCTCAGATTTGACGACAGTGGTTAAGATGGAGAGGGAGCATTTGCTCTGTTTCCTGGAAAGGCTGCTCCCTGAGCAGCAATCTGAGACAGATAGGAGAATAAAGAAATAGCGACTGCCCTACACGATCAGTGTCGGTTCCCCATCAACTTCAGTGGCACTGAAGCAAAAGTGCAGCAGTAAGGGTGACAAGAATGAGGACCTGAGTAATCAGAGAGCCAAAAAGCATAAAAATCAGAATAGCTAAAAAGCGCTGTAACATCCGAGGTCAGTGACCCGACGCAATGGAAATGTACCAAAGGGAAGAAGATGGTTCTGTGTAATCAGAGAGCAGGAGAAGAAACCACTGAAGTAAAGTGGAAGAACTATGAAATATGAGGTTAGCAACCTACAGAGAAACTGTAACAGGGAAGATTTTCTAATTAGGAGGGATTTATTAAAAATACAATCCTCTGCTTTTTCACTGCAAATGTCTGTAATCTCTCTTTCACAGATTTGCTGAGAGGTATTTTGGAAGAAGCTGGAAACAGTCTCAAATTGAATAATTTGAAGCTAAATCTTTGCTCGAATATTAAGTGTATTAACTCCGTGTTGGCCTTCCCCCTTTCCAAGACCCCTGGAAGAATTAAAAGGTTAATATTATACATTAGAAACATGAAATATCTGACTATTTATGCAACTAACAATATAAAAGGTAGAAAATGAGAGGCATGTTAATCTAGATGCTGACTTTGCCCTTTGCATGCCTTTTTACCTACTAAATGCAAATCTGTAACATCTACACTTTTTTTGGTAAAAGAAAACACCAGAGACAAATTTGGAACTGCATGCTTGTATTTAAAATGCTGAAATACCTGCTAGGCTACATTTTATGTAAATCTCCAAACACTGAATGTTAATTATCATTTTAATTGTAATACTCCTCTTTTGTTTCTTTCTTAGCATTTATTATGAAGTATACAGCTCTGCTTGGTGTCATTTAGTGGTAGGACAAGGGGCAATGGGTGTTAGCTGGAACATAGGAGCTTCCACATAAATATGAGAAGGAACTTCTTCCCAGTGAGAGTGACAGAGCACTGGAAGGGGCTGCCCAAGGGGGTTGTGGAGTCTCCTTTTCTGGAGACATTTAAAAACCTACCTGTGTGACTTGATCCAGGTGATCCTGCTGTGGCAGGGGGATTGGACTGGATAATCTTTTGAGGTCACTTCCAATCCCTAATGTTCTGTGATACGTATTTTCCTCTTACTGTCATTAAATCTGAATTTATCTTGATATGATCAGGGAAGATTTGGATCACTTTCCTGTGTTAGAACTAATGTCTCACAATGACATGTCACCATATCACTTTGAAAAGGAATGTTGAGTGACAAATCTGTTATTCTGTATTTCTGCTTTCAAGAGTCAAATAACAAATTAACAGAATTACTGCTTTGAAAATCCAATATAACACTTGGGATTTCTTTCCTAAGCAAACTTTCACATCAATCATTTCAGGATATTTTAAAAGCTTTTACTTTTCCCTTTCCTGTTTTCACACTCATTTCCAACTGTTTCATACTTCCTTATCTCCCTCATCAACATGAATATGAGAAGGTTTTTGCATTACAGGTAAAAACGTGAGAACTAAGTAACCTGTCACCCCGTATATCTCTAACATTTAGAAAGGAAAATGCAGTTAACAACCATCAGAGCTGACCACCTGACAAGCCATTCCTATTTATCCTTCATGTCTGAAGTGGATTGACAGGTACACATTCCGTATTTTAGAGATACAAAGGGTCCACAGAGAAACAAAGCATCAGTCTTGTTCATTATAGTCCTCTGCAATTCCCTCTGATAGCATGATTCACGAGACTGGTTTTGGTGACCCTGCTCTAGCAGGGGGATTGGACTAGATGATCTTTCAAAGTCCCTTCCAATGCCTAATGTTCCATGATTCTGTGAATGTTGGAAGGAACCTCTGGAGACATTCTAGTCTAACCACCTCAGCAGAGCACATACACCTCAAGCAGGCTGGACAGTAGAGTTTCCAGGTTGAACGCCTAAAGAGAAAGAAATTCCACAACCTCTCTGGCCACCATACTCCAGGGCTCTCTAACTCATAAAGTGAAAATGTTTTGCTGTACATTCAGGTGGAACATCGTGTGTTCCAGTCAGTGCCCTTTGCCCCTTTACCTGTTTCTGGGCATCGCTGTAGTTATTTGTTTCCCATATCCTGACACGTAAATTATGTAACCTGGAATAATGCAGAAAATGCAAGAGAAATGTAAACTAAATGTACCAGCCTTGGCAGTCAAGAAATAGAATCACAAAGTCACAGAACCATTAAGATTGAAAGAGACCTACAAGACTATCAAGTCCAACAGTCAAACCAACCCCACCTGGCCCACTAAACCATGTTCTCTGTTACCAAATCCAGTTGTTCTTTGAATACCTAAAGGGACAGTGACTATACTACGTCTCTGGGTAGCTGGTTCCATGTTAAAGCTTGTAGTCACAATTTTTCCTAGATTTCCTCAGATTCATTGGTCTGAGTCAGTGCAGGCAATACCCAGCTCCTCGCCAGGTCATGTTATGTTCACTAGCCCTGCCACTTTCAGTGTTCTCAGCTATGAATTTTTAGAGAAAAGAAAAAATGACTGAGACATGGGGATATGTTTGATATTAAAATATGACGAGTTGTTGTCCTACCACTTGCTGTATAGCAGGTGACAGCAGTAAATTAATCTAATCCACTCAACAGCCATTTCAAAATAAGGATGAGGAACCACACCATTTTCATTGCAGGCCAACCCTAGTTTTGTCCTTGGTGTGCATTTCCATTCCAATGATTGTAATCATTATAACAACACTGTACATAATGACCCTGCTTTCTGGGATGCTGCCCCCAAACTGGGTGTGAAAAATGCGAAAGGACAGATCTCAAATAGCAAAACTCTCACCAGTGAAGCAGAGTAGTTTATAGAATTAATAACTGACAGCGTTGGTAGCAGCCTGCCACCAAACAGAAGCCTGAAATTAAAGGGCACTGCTCACATGGCCTGCTTTCATACACTGAGGGGCTTTGCATGAAAACCTGCCGTCAAATTAAAGACATGTAGAGCGACAACTTGAAGAGGCAAAAGTAATAAAACATCAACTTTTCAAAATTAGAAGGAATTCACGTACAACGACTGCTAGGGAAATGTTGCTGATTACTCACATCACGTCAGTGCCAGCCAGGCTTCCCTCTTTCCTGAATTAAAAATACATGTGTGAGCTCTTATGATTGGTATCTGCAGTAAATGAGATCACCAGAACGATCGCAACAAACAGAAGCATTCGTACTCTGTTTTCCAAGTCCCACAAAGTTTCTGTAAAGATGAGCTTACTGATGCTGTGTAGTACCCAGAGTAAAAAACTATGAACACTACAGGGAATTCTTTGAGGAACAGGAGAGGAAAACTGGTAAGCAGAGAGGAAGTAAAGTTCTCAAACAAAACACGTAGTCACGTCCTGACCACAAAGGATTAAAAGCAATCCTATTAATTGATCTCCATACAGGTAGCACTAATAGAGTAGTCAGAAGACTGAAGAAAACACATAATGCTGCCCAAGGAACAAAAACTGCACTGAAAGGGGCTGCACTTCAGAATAAATGAAGAGCTTATTGTCCTCACAGTCTTCTAAGAAACTGAAACCATACAACTCCTGACCTTTTCATGATGAAAGTCATGGACTCCTCTCTTGGAAGGAGTCTTTTCCTACCCCACCTCCAACACATACCCCATGGATTCTAGACTGTATTTATAACACTTCATGAAGCAGAGTGGAATCTTATTTTGAATCCTCTTGAAAGGTCTTTAGCAGAAACATATTTAAGCCCCATGCATTTCGTGTTATCGAATCTGATATAAAGAGATCAGCCACGCTGGCCCCATTCTAGCTGAGCTCAGAAGAAATGCTATTTTATCATATTTTATTGCCTCATCCTCTTTACTTCTATTCATCTTTATAATAAACACAGATAGTACATACCAACAACTGGAAAGGTCACTGGTCATGGATGCAGCAATCCAAGAAGCATCCTCCTTTAAAAAAGGAGGTGTCATCTAAGGAGAAACCTTCTTTTCCTCTGTTAGTGCCACAAACCAAGAGCAAAAAGAAGACAATCTTACCTTTCCTACGTACTGAGGATCTGGTCCCATGTGTTCTTCTAAAACAAAGAACTGATTCCACACCCATCCACGCTTGGGACGATGATGTACTTCTGTTTCGCCTTCTATATGTTTGGTTTGATTTCTAGTCACCTTGATAGAGCCATGGTGAGCAGCTCCATAACACCTCTGCACAAAACAGAGACAAACTAGGACTGGGCAGATACAAGATGTACTTGTAATTCTCATTGTAGGAGAAGCTTTCTGTTCCAGGTTTTCTGCTTCTTGTCTTTTTCTGCTGTAATCCTTTAATAAGTTCCCGAGACAGAAGGTGAAGCCTGGTTCAGAAACCGAGTCCAAAATGGGTTTTTCCGCTTGTTCATGGTTTAGCTGCCCATTTGGAAAAGCTCAGATTATATTTACATTATGAAAAGCTGACTGGAAAAATTGATATGTCTTCTGAGGTCTTCACAATAGAGCTCCACAGCCGACCATTTTCTATCTAATAGGGAAAGAAAAGAAAGCCACTTACTCATCACTACAAGCAGCAATTTTTCAGGCTTCTGACCTTAGATTATACCCACAACTGTACTAACCAGTCTTTCAAAGACTCTCATTATAAGTAAAACTTTTAACTAATGCTTCCTGTAAAAGTGCTTTCAGACTTTTTTTTTTTTTTTAATTTATTCAGACCTTAAGAATTTGTTCTTTCAAGCTATGAAAATATTCACATTCTTAAAAGGTGGATGATTCAGGACAGTTTCATTGGCTCTTGCCTGCGATCACTGGTACTACTTGAATTTACCACTTGCCTGGTAGTAAATTCAAATCACTGCTGCAGTTTCATTAGACAGAGAGTGATTGGTACATCATTTCACAAGTGATTTTGATCTTCCATATACCACCCAGAGATCCAACATGTGAAAAACACCAGCCCTACAATGGGTTTTCAAAAGAAATCCTCCATATTTGAATTAATCTGAATTATTCCATTTTGCAGACTCAGCACAGCTCCACACATCTTTAGTCACAGTCCTCAGGGACCCATGGTGACCGAGCGACAATTAATTACAGAGCTGGTAATAAATGGCATTTCTCGTATGTTTTCCGACTTCTCCCTCTGCACTCTGCCCTCTATACTTCCTCCCTGTCTGAAGAGATTAATCCAGTATCAAAATCCAACCACCTTCACATCAGCTAGGGAAACATTCATTCCTGGATTGCCTGTGCTTAAGTCTGTAGCAAACATCCAGCCCTACAGAATAACTGTGTATTGACGTGGAGACCAAAGACAGAATAATGGGCTAGTATCAGAATGAAAAACTGGATGGCATTTTTTGTTTTATCCTTCTGAAGAAGAGGTTGATAAAATGTCCAAGAGAATACGCAGCACTCCTGTGGGCTTCTGGTAACTGGAAGAAAAAAGTGAAATTTCTAGGTAGAAGAATAGAAATGGCTCATCTATAGTTGGTCTCTATTCTTGTTTCCCAGGGCTGGTAGAATTGAACTACAGACTTTACACTTCACATGACAAACTATGGCAGCAAGTTTTTCTCAGCCTGGGTGACACAGACACTGTATGTAACCAACAGTGCTCTCCAACAAGCAGCGCCTTCTGCACTGCTAGTCAACCAGTTTGTACTGAGTGTCCTGCAGGAGTAGGGAGGGGATTGCCCCCCCTGTCCTCAGCACTGGTGAGGCTGCACCTTGAGTACTGGGTCCAGTTTTGGGCACCTCAGTACAAGGGAGACATCGAGGTGCTGGAGCCAGTGCAGAGGAGGGCAATGAAGATGGTGAAGGCCTGGAGAATAAATCTTGAGAAGAAAGATTAAGAGAATTGGGGCTGTTTAGTTTGAGGAAGAGGAGGCTTAGTGGAGACCTCATCGCTCTCTTACAACTATCTGAAAAGAGGTTGAAGAGAAGTTGGTGCTGGTCTCTTCTCACAGGTAGTGACAGAACCAGAGGGAAGGGCTTCAAGCTCAAACAAGGGAGGTTTAGATTGGACATCAGGAAAAATTTCTTGATGGAGAGAGTGGTCAGGCACTGGAATGGGCTGCCCAGGGTGGTGGTTGAGTTAAACTCATCATTCCTGGATGAGTTTAAAAGATGCTTAGATGTAGTGTTGAGGAATCTGGTTTAGCGGTGAACTTGTAGAGTAGGGTTGATGGTTGAGCTTGATGATCTCAAGGGTCTTTTCCAATGTGAATGATTATGATTGTATGATTCTACCTGACAGCAGCAGTGTCAAAATTGGTTTGGAAAGCATGAAAACACTGTATTACACGTTGTCATCTGGCCTTTTTGTTATTAGGATGTAGCAAAATGCAAGAAATTAAAAAAGGAATTGTTTTTAAAATAGTTTAACAGCAGCTTCAATAACTATAAATGTTTTGACACTATAGTTCTGTATTGATAATTCTTCTAGAAATGGGAAAATAGATTATTGTTTTACTTCAGTAGCATAAGGAAATTTTCTTTAATCAGTAAGATAAATGCATGAGCTATTCACCTCCGAATTTATTGCTAAGTTTATATCTGAGTGTACTACTATTATGAAAGCTAGTATTTCTCACCCTGAAACTCAATCGATCTCCTAAAGAAAAAGACAAAAGAGCATTGGATATCTCCCTCCTCACCTCTCTAATCCAACAAACTCACTGATGGCTGTACAGCGCCAAGACACGTCACTTCTTGTACCTCTCTTTCACACTTACCCACAGTCTTTTGGTAAAGGCTACTTCTAACCACCACACCCCAAGAAGTGTCTATGACTGTTATTTCAGTTAGTAAGTTTTTTTACATAAATTCCCTTATGCAGTGAAAAGGGAAATAACCACCCAAATGGCAAGCAATAAGACACTACAATCATGTAAACAACAGAATTTAGAATACAATACTCAAGCTGAAAAAAAGAAAACACACAAAGACACAGAAGCAATTTGGAAAGTTTGAGCTGGAACAGCTGTGAACAGTAATATGCGACGCTATCACAGACCTGCAACCACGTGTGTATAGAAAACCCCAACCACACACTTCCTGTGAAATGCAAGAAATCCAATTAATGCCATGCAAAGCAAAGAAAACATTAATTGAAAACAAAAATCTTGGAACAAAATTGCCCCCAAAATACACATGTATGTGAATCAGTGTGCTGGAATTTCCAAGGGAAGGGCAAACTGTGTTTATTCCCCTGTCCTTTTTGCCTTCCATGCTGGAAAACTCTGATAACTTTCATACTTTCACATGCAAGTCACACCCCAAGTCAACTGATGGCACATTTGACTCAGAAAAGAAAACACATACACAACATAAAGTAACGAAAGAGTATGACAGCTGCAACAGCTTAATGATTATAGGTTTTTATGCAGCATGTGTGAAAATCTATGACATTCTTAGATTCAATTTACAATCAGAGAAACACATTGTCTGAAAGTAATTACTTGGATGAACACACCATTGTTGCTGAAATAAAAATCAAGAAATGGAAAAGAAATGTCCTCATTTTTTTTGTCTCTTCTTCCCCTTCACATCCTACCCCTCAAGCTAAAGGAATAAACTCCAGGAATAAACAAAACACCAGCAGCTGTATCCTGGGCTATTATTAAAGAAAGGGAAATAATACACTTTGGGGCATTCTAAGGCAGCAAAAACAAAACTCCAGACACAAATCTTTCCCTTGGAAAAGCCAGCTGGTCCTCTGAACAGTACCTTCTTACACTACGTAACAAAGACAAATTCTCAACACAAGTAAAGGTTTTACATGCCTATTGCTGTAGCTATATACCCCAAACTAGCCATTGCCCAGGAACTAATAAATTCCCTACTTGATTTTCTAAAAGGTACCAGTAATGTTTATCTGAAGAGTTAAGAATTAAATAATTCAAAATTAATAAAATTATTTTAGATAGTAACATGTGTTAGACTTTTCAGTAATACCCTGACTGATAGATTATACATCAAGCAATCCCTACTTATGAGCTTCCAATCCTCCTACTGGCTTGAGGATCTGCAGAGACAGTGTTAGAAACCTTGATTAATTCTACAGTTTGTACCAAGTAAGATTTCTTCCTCATAATCTAAGATACTTTATAGACTAAGAATGTCTTTTTCTTCTCTCTCTCTCCAGTTCTTCCTCTTTTCAATATATCCAAATATTCCTTTTACCGTCCTTCATGATGTTTTTTACTAGATTTTAAGTACAATTTCTTGTCATACTGACTCAACTCTGCAAAATTCAGTAGCTTCTAAATGATAGACACTAATACACTACAACAGTTCCATGAAGAGGACAAAAACCAACAGCTTACTCATCCACTGGGGTTAACAGCTGCTGGATGTGTTCTTATTTTTGTGTTATTTTGGATTCACAGGCTGAATAGAAGCAGTCTGTGATTTTGCTCTCATTTGCATTATAGGTTTGTTTAGACAGTTTGCACCTAACAATTACAGCAGAAATATAAACTCATCAATGTTTCCAGTAGAGCAGATTAGTCTGATCATTTCCTCTGTAAACACACGGTATTATGTTAACAATGTCTTGAGACTATAGAAGCTAAAGGCCAGACATGGCTTTCATCTCACGCTAACCCACTAACATTTCCAATTTTCTTCTCCCCTCTGATTATTTTTTCCAAGATGGAATAAAAAACATTTAAAACTTTCCTTTAAAAGCTCATCTACAGCCCTAACAGTTAGCCTGCATGGGTTTCATTCAAATTCTAGATGAAAGACCATTTAATGCAGTATTTAAGCAGTTCGTAATCCAGACTCCCTGTCAGCTTAAGACGCCTTAAAAATTCACCTTGCTGGCTAGAACAGGCTGCATCATCTAAACTAGCTGAGGTCATCAAACGGAACAGACACAGCATGAGTAGAATGTTTTGAGATTATTTATAGAAGAGATTCCACATTCCTTACAGAAGGAGAGGTACCAACTGTAATTCAGATTTTGTTACGAAGAAGGTGGGAAGAAATCTAGCAGCACCTGCAACTAAGAGAATGGTGATAGAGCAAACAGAGCTATTTCCTGACAGAACCTAGGTTACAGTAGATCAGTCATGTTATATCCAGATGGTCTTCCCCAGAGGAGAAAACCCACCGGAACTCTAACTAAAACACCAAGAGGATGAACAGTCACAAGAAATATTCAGAAGGTTTTAGTGTCCTTTTTGGCAAAAGAGCACTGGAACAGGCTGCCATGGGGGGTTGTGGAGTCTCCTCTGGAGAAGTTTAAACCCACCTGGACACGTTCCTGTGCAGTTTGGTCTAGGTGATCCTGTGTGGCAGGGGGATTGGACTAGATGATCTTTTGAGGTCCCTTCCAATCCGTAATGCTCTGTGATTCTGTGAAAAGAAACTCGTGATTAGTTTCTAGGATGGCACCAGCTGTACCTTTCTTTTTTTTTTTCCCCATGAACAAGACCATCAAGTGTGTCTTGTACAAAGGTCTTAAAATAGTTGCGTTAACAGGAGTTCAATGAATTTATTAAAAGCAATGTGGACTGATGATCAAGATATTCTCTTCTAGTCCTATGTGTAGACATCACTAAATACCAGCTTTAATGGACTTTTTAACAGATAGCATCAACTAAGGCACCACTCACAGAGAGTAAAATCCAGCCACGTTACAGACAGACAACTAATCCATAACATGATACGGCAAGAGAGACTGATACCACATGGCCCAATGAAAGGATTCTAGGCACACTGCCTCCCAACAATAACAGTAAAGACCATCACTTTAACCAACTATTTAGAATGCTTTTACGAGATTGGTTTTTAATCAACAACAATAAAATCTAAAACACTTGGACAATGTCTAGTCCTTTATGTACTACAAAAATCAACTAAAATTCCATCATTTCCATAAGAAAACTGCATCAGCCCTTGAAATTCCTATCAGCAAAGAGGTCTTAATTGACAGAATACAAGCAGGCAGATCACATGAGATCCTCACCGGCACTGTTATGCTGGAAATACATTAGAATCACTATGGAATGAAGTTCATTGTCATAGCAGGATTTTTAGAAGTGTATCTAATTGATGCTTTGGTTAGATGCTGTGCAAGATGAGCTGTGGTCTGCTCTGCTGCCTTTAGCAATAAATGGCTCCAGTGAGTGGTTAACTGTACAGGTGACTTACTGATTTTCGAAAACATGTCAAAAAAGGTCAATAAAAGGTCAATAAAAGGTCAATAAAAGGTCAATAAAAGGTCAATAAAAGGTCAATAAAAGGTCAATAAAAGGGATTTGCCTATTCGAGAACAGGTACAGGAAACTATTAAACACTATAAATGAATGATTTGTTACCCCGTTGAGCAACTGCATTTTATGAAAGAGTGTAAATGAGTGAAGAACCTCTTACATTCCTTGAACAAAGGGAGATCTGCAAAGTTTGCAAGCAAAACAGAAAAAGTACTTACTGCACAAACACCACCACATGTAAATGGGCAATTACAGCTACAAAAAGCTGCTAGTGAGATCAAAACAAGACAAAGGGATAATGACTGTCCTCAGCACACAAAACTATTTCATATATAAGCAGACACACAGCAGCTTTAGGATAACAAAAATGCTCTGCCGCAACCCAGGAATATTTTTTGCAGCTATACCCATTTGATTTGCACAGAGTGATTGTCTGAACCTCAACAGTGCAGCACCACCATCTCGATAACTATCTGTAGCTATCACTGCATGCACAGCCACGCTAGACACTACCTGCTATGAGAACAACTGTGAAACACAAAGGGATTCATGAATCTGTCTCGCATCTTTCTCTTTTCCTCAAACAGAGACCAATCAATCTACATTTACATCTAGAGTCCATGTAGCTGATCAAGGATAATACAGATATAGATGACAGCACAAAGGCGCTTTCATATTCCCAAAGGAGCCGATGCTTTTCTTCTGTGCTGTTTATCTTTCCAAGGAACTTGCTGGCAGAATAAAGATTTCAGTGATTTCTTGAGTCATTCCTCACATTTATAAACACCAGGTCACCCAATCAGGGAACAAAGCAAACACATGAGGCTCTGATGAGCAATCACCTACTTAAAAGCACTTGCAACAGCCCACTTGTGTACAATCCACAGGTACTGTGTGTATTAATTATTTCCCAGAAATGAAGAGCACGTGCTCCTCTGAGCAGGATGGTACCACCAATGGACTGGCAAAAAATAAAGAACTGGAAGGGAGGTCCTACAGAACCTGGGCTTGATTAGTTACAGTATGTAGGGACCTTGAAAGATCATCTAAGTCCAATCCCCCACTGCTGGAGCTGGGTAAGCCTACAGTAGTGTCTCAAGATGTCCTACATGGACCTTGAACCCATGACCCCAGGAATTCAGAGTCCCATGCTCTACCAACTAAGCCAACCAGTTACCAGTGTAGACATTCTGCGCTTAAGAAAAAGTGCAAGAGATTTACCTCATACAGTTTGCTACCAGTTCAGCTCTGTACTTGGAACTCCTTAAAATCATTCACTGTATTATTACCCACTACATTACCGGTACAGCAAGTGTGGCAACATATATATATCTATGTTTCTTAAGGCAGAAGGGTGATGCACTCATTGTTTACACTACCCTGAAGTGTTTTAGAGAAAAATGTTAAATGACCAATTTAAACAGATCTTACTGCACACACTCAACACTCGAAGCATTCCTTTTCCTTTGTTTAAAAAAAAAAAAAGTGAAAAAATATTCCTAAACTGTGTTATGTTTCAACACAGAAAATAACTGACGTGCATTTTTATACTGGTTAATATTTCTCTTCCTTTTGAATCAAAACATAAATTGTCACTGATGATTCTGAGATAATCTACTTTTTAAATGTACTTCGCAAGCCCGGAAATAAAACAGCTTTTTTGTTCCATTTGTAGTGCAGCAATATTACTGAAATAATGAAGGAAAATAAAACTGAGTCAAGGTAGATAAGACACCTCAATAAAAACAAAATACTTGGTGTAAATAGAATATTTTAACCTTTACTATTAGCTAGGTTTCAATGCAAAGATCATTTTAATTTTAAAACATTTGATTACATAAGAAAATATTGAAAATCAGCCCTTTTTTCGCATTTAAATGACTTTTCTATAAAGTTTTGCTGTTAAAAAATTGAAATACGACAGTTAAATAACTTGACTGAAAATTCCCAAAAGCTTTTCACATGATGCATGCAACTTTTCATATAATAAATATATGAAAAGATCCTCAATCACAGCAATATATAAAAGGGGGAATTCATGGAAAACACTTATTTCAGTGTTCATAATGCCTTTAATGGACTTCAGTGTTTGAGGAATCAGCATTAAGAGCTCAAACAGTACCTAACTTTGGACAGCCAAGACTGCAGGTGTACACAGGGAATCAATTAATGCAGCTGCAGAATCAGGTAGTACCCTGGTTCTATATCCTTTGGTTCAAGTAAAAAAATGAATCATGGAAGTTGGGAAAAGCTCAACAAAAGAAATCCCTGTTCAGAAATTTAACTGTCACCCAGGAATCCAACATTGAAGAAAAGGAATAATTTCAAAGGACACAAAGATGAATAAAAGCTCTGTTCAATGGTCACTGGCAATTCCAGGACTTCTCTCATGCAGCTGCAGAAATAAGTACCACAACCCATGACAAAAGCAGTGCATGTGGAGTCTACATCAGAAGTCTGCATTAAAGACCACACCTTTTCACATCACACTCAACCCAAGATGTCCATTTCCTCTGTGACATTACTTCTGCCAAACATACGATAGAACCACACAGCACTGCTGCTAGTGTGTTGTTTTCTTACCATTTTCCTACAGAATAATTTAAATCCACAGCTCCAACTACATTTGTCTTTGGCTGCACTCATCCTTTCATTATGCTTAGCTTTCTCTACTCTCTTTTCTTAATCTTCTTTTAATCTTATCCTCCTGTCTTCTTTTCTCATTCTTCCAGCTCAGCTAGTATGAAACCATCAAGCTCCTCAATTTATCACTTCAATCAATACATGCATTTTCTTCCATTTTAGGCTGAGTTGTTCATAATTCTTCAAATGGAATGTCACAGCTTCCTCACAGATATCCACAGTAAAATACACTGTTTGCATTTAGCAGATAACATAACCTAGCAGCTCATTTTGCAGAGTATTCACAAGTCAGGGTTGATAGAAAAAACAGTCAAATAACTCGCAAGGGCAGCTTTGCCTAGAGGGATGAACAAAGGGGATACAGCTACACACGCCTGTGTTTGGGGGTACTTAAGTAGCAAATAAAAAATGAGTGCCATTTGGAGATGGAATTTTTTATGGACAACTACTGCTGCAAATACAGAAACTGAGACACACGCTTCTGCACCTTGGCAAAAGAGAAATCTCTAAATAATTAGAACACCACCACACGTCTTATAGAAGGTTGTCTGAACAGACTGAGTAAGCACCGTTCTGCACGTCAGGTCTTAAACGTTCTGTTACTCTGAAAGAAATAACAGCTTTGTTTGTAGCAACATGTATTTTTATTGTCACTCTGCAGTAGAAACAAACACACATCAGGCATTTACTTGTACTATTGACCCTAGAGGCAAGCTAGACTAGCAGAAGAGATTTTTTTTTCTGAATATCTGATTTTCAAACATCTTTCTTCTGTCGGAGGATTCCACAAACCCACATAAGTAGGTCTGCTATTATGGGAGATCAACATGAAAACACAACTATTTGTACTACACATGAAACAACTTCTTCGTTTTCCATCAGTGTGTTTACCATTCAGATAGTGAAAATTTCCAAAACATCAAAATATCCCAATAAACCATTTTTGTTCAAGTTCTCTAATGGTCTATAGTACAGACTCAGAAAGGAATATGTACTAAATACAGGTGAAATCAAAGCAGAAGAGTTAAATGAAACCTATTTCAAAGTGAATTTTGAGAAAGACATGAAAATGAATGTGGCTTTCACATGGTTTCTGAGAAGACAGTATTTACAGGTTATGCATGGCTGCAGCAGAAGTGCACTGAGGTATCCCAATGAATATTATAGCAGAAAGGATAATTCTGATAACGTATACTAGTAAAACTACTTTAACTTTTGTTTAGTCACTTCAAGTACTCCTGCCTGTGGTAACTCCTTCTTTACTAATTTAGTATATACAACCCATATGTTTCACAAATTGGTACTCAAGGGTCCCGCCTGGACGTGTTCCTGAGTGACGTGGTCTAGGTGATCCTGCTGTGGCAGGGGGATTGGATTAGATGATCTTTTGGGTCCCTTCCAATCTCTAATAATTCTGTGATTCTGTAATACAAGACCAAATAACCCACAAAAGGGAAATCCTACAAATCCACCGAATCAACAGGAAAGCAGTGATTTATAAAGAAACTTTAAGGATTTTTTTAAAAAATTTAGTTCTTTGTCACTGTATTTCTGTAGTTCTAAAGGTCATTTCTTCTAATTAAACACTAGTACCTATAGCTAGAGAAAGATCAAAGAAATGGGTCTTTTCCATTTAAAAAGAGGGATTTTGAAGGCTGTACACACACACCCCCACACACACATTGACATGGCTGTGTATGACTGTGTGACCACAACCTCTACAAGACCCCATTTTTCAGTACTTGCACTGAGCCACTATGATTTCTAACCGAAAGTTCTCTGACAAACTCATTTTTATTCACATTCCTATTTCAAAAGTTAAAAAAAAACCTTCAAAAATGATCACACTAAATCATTAAAAAAATTTATAGGCAAAATGAATAAATCACAGTTCAGAAACTGAACTCACTGTAAGAAACTGAACTCACTGTAACTCAGAACTTACTAAGTCTTGCAGTTTTCCCAACAGAAAGCAAAATGTGCTCTTACATTTCCTTCTTATTTGCATAATATATGCACATGCAGTTTTGTATTTTCTTTAGGGAAGGGGAATGGATATAAGGAAAGAGTGAAATGTTTTCCTCTCTTGAGAAAGTTTGTGTAATGCAGCACAGTATTTGAAATGTAGCTTAAATTATATTGAACTAGCAGAGTACTTTGGTAAATAAGTATGTCCAGCTACCAGGGGACACAAAGAGGATGGTAGCACGTTCTTTTGTTGTGGAGACTGTCTGATACCATGGTTTTGCCAACAGCTACACTTTATAGCTAAGGAAAGCAAAACAGTGGTTTGGCACAAAAGGACACCAAAGCACAAGATCCAATCTTTCAGTTCTGATGAAGGACTGGTATCTTTGAACACACAGCGCTTTTTCTAATTCATTCATGAATGTGAGCATATAAAATTAATTTTGAAAGATGAATCATTAAACACAAAAATCCATCCTAATTCTCACTCGTCTTTTCAGAAAAGAAGACATATTTCCACGCTTTCATTTCAGATTTTTATTGTTCTTCCTAAGCTTCTCTTTTGAATAAGAAAGCTCGTCCTTCCTTTCAACAAAGGTAGTCTTTTGTAATTTTTATGTATTTCATCCTTTATGTCTGTCTAGACATAAGTCACTTCGGTGTTCTGCCTTGAATAGTTCTCCATTATTCAAGAAATATGAGTGTGCATGACTTTCAATTTGGACTGAAGTAAAACAAAACATTAAAAACTTCACTGACAATTTTCAGGTATGAGTTTGTATAAAGGTTTAACTAGTAAAATCTGTCAAATAAGCTAATCCCCCTGGACTGCATTCTTGTGAAAATTTTAGCTTCCATTCTTGTCCAAGCAAGGATCAGATAAACAGGTTGATTAACTGAGATATAATGTTCAAGCCATAACACCAGCAAAGGCTCAGAAACAGAAGGCGAAGGAGAATCAAGGTTAATCAGTAGCATCACGCCTGAGGTTCTGATTGTACAAACAAAAAAAGACTGACTTATCTTTAGGACTATTAATGAAAAGCTCATTCACATTAATGGGATTGTCTGCTTAAAACTAAGCTTAAAACTGAACTTCTTACAGATCAGGTCATTGGTGTTTTAATAAAGGGTCTGGAAGAACAGCTTCCGTAGAAAATTAACCTTAAATGGTTAAGTGCATCAGGAAAATTTAAGAACGTAGGGCTGAATTTCAAAATGTGTTTGTGACCCACTAATGCATTAACAGCAGTCTAACTGCTGTAAGACTTTTCACACTAGTCAGAACCAAAATGCACTACATGAGATAGTGGGCTTTCTAGTAGGGGCTGAAGGTTTTCAGGAAATCTTTCGCAATATACTTAATAGACAACTAAAGTATAACTGGATCCTCTGCACCCAGACAGCACCTCAAACTGTAACTTGCTTGCTTCCTGGAGCTTACCTTTGGCTCAGTAAGTGAGTAGGGTGAGGCTTTTGCACTCATCCAGCATCAACAGAAGAGCTTCACAGTCACAACTAAACAGCCTCAACAATCACACTCTCAATTTAAGAGGGAAAGCATTTCACAGGAAAGATGAATTTCTGAGCAACGATTCATTTCTCAGCCTCATTTTAAGTCTTATCCTACACTGCTCCCAGAGTACTCTATCAAGGAAACTGTTGAAAGTGGTAGACTGGGCTACCTAAGTGCAACATATAAACTGCCTGTGGTGAAGTTTAGTAATTTATAACCTATTAATGAAAATTGTTCATTCATTTGCATTAGCACAGAAAGCGTATTTTACTGAGCAACAGAACAATTAAAGCAGAAACTTTAAAATGTAACAGCTTCCAGATTTTTTTAATGAGCCTTGACTATCTACTATAAAAATAAACAAGAGAATTAATAACTCAAAATTATGTGCCTATACTTTCATCTCTAACTAGTCCGACCTAACAAGTCAAAGTAAAGAGTCAAGCTTTTCACTTGTGGTTCCTCTCTCACATTACAGTATTTCATGCCCCCTCGGTGTGTATCTGCAACTTCAGGTGAAGGCAAATTGGCATTTAATTAATATTCCACGTACTCTAGCACAGACCTGCTGTTACTAGAAAGGGAGTGGGCTGTTTATGAGGCTACTAACAAACCCTCATGAGCCTCTGCGAATTAAAAGAAGTATGCAATTATCAAAACAAGCTGCCACCAGCTTCACAAGCAGAACAGAAGTATCAAGGAAGTAAGTTACCCACAGTGATTAGAAAAGCTTAAAAAGCTAATAGGAGGTTCACGATCCTGATCTGATGCAGCTATATGGGCATTAAGGAAGCTTCAGGGCTATTCCTTCTTGATAGAGAAATTGTTTGCACAGTAGGCTAAAGCAACTTAGCAAATAGGAGGTTAAGTGGCTATTCTGGCAGGTCTGTCACGAGTATCTTTAATCCCCAGGTGGAGTAAGAGCTAGTACAGCAATGACGGTCCATCCCAAACTTCACACTCAACTGTAGAAACAGGAGTGAAATGTTTTGTTTATTTTCTGAGACAACCTCTCTCTCTCTCCAAAAGCAGCAGAACAAAGCTCGATTTTTTCATGACTAGGAAGTCACCTCCCACACACCATTGTGCAGTTTGCTGGAATTTTGAAACTTGAATAATAATTTTCTTTCTAAAACTGAAGAGTGGGGTGCTGACACTTCTGGAATCACACCTATCTGGAGACTGAACAGAATCTGTAGTTACGTCAGATATAAGCGATCCAGACCAGTGTTCGATGTTTGTGCACACCTCCTGCATGAAGGCAAAGGGCTCTTATGCAATTATTGCAATGAAGCAGGATTTTGATGGATGAAAATATAAGCAGAAGCATAAAAAGATAGATAAATACAGACAGAGGTGTATCCAGTAAAGAACATCACATTCAGAGCTTAATTCAAGTATAATGACAAGACTCTTGTAGACTTAACACAGTTCTGACTTCACAGGGTAATAATATTTTGTAGTATTTTCCCTAAATAACAGAGAGTGAAAAATTATGAATCTCTCTTCTACTTTTCCAAACAGTTAAATACTCTTTTTTCCACTGTAAAGAGCCTTCTAACGCAAGGCATGAAGTTTAGAAAGCAGCAGTTCGCAGATCTACAGCCCTGCGTGGGGTTTTGTAATGATTTGTCTAATACTTTCTACAGCATTTTATGAAAACGGATGTTCCTCACCTCAGTTAATTAAATCGATGCAGAGTAAATAATGAACAGGAATACAGTAACAAATCACACTATAATATTCACTCTTGGAAAGCACCAAGGTAAGAATTTAAAGGGGAGTTACTAATTAACCGGCACTGTTATCTTCTACGAGCATTTTCATAACTGAGTGAGTCACTTTGGAATCCAATCTTTAATAAAACGTGTCAATCGGTTACATTTTAGAGCTCAGCACTAAAAATCTGAATTTATATTTACTTTAAAAGCATTCAAAAATTGATTGAACAAGGTATATGTAATTAAAAAGAAAAATGCTTAATGCTTGCTTTTCCAGCTCTTATGTCTGAAAATGGGTAACACACATCAGAGCAGACACGTTTTGTGAACAGCAGCTCTCCAGCTCTTACAGCAGAAGGGTCAGCTTGGGCTGCCTGCTCAGATGCAACACGAACCCCATGTGAGCTAATTTGCTTAGAGTCATTTAAGGTATCTTCAGTACACCAGAGGCATTGCCAACCAGTTACATCTACCTCTGTACAAAAGTTAACGACAGACCAACATCTCATTGAGTGACAGTGTTCAAACTTGTTGATTTCAGCACATATTTGAACAGACGTCTACGAAAGCAGGTCTGTTATGAGGACACAAGAGTTTTAATGGGTGAGCAACAGCACTTGCTACATAATTTTCCTATTTAAAACTAAATCACTGAAGGAGTAATATATACTACACATATATGATAAGCTGAAATATATACACTATAAGCTGAACATAAGATACCTTGAATAGTAAATAATTCAGGTATGCAATCCTCATGTTTCACCAAAACCAGCAATGAATTGACTTCAGCTAGTTGATAAAAACAGATGCTAAGCACTGATCTGTCTCACTAATGTTAGGCCTATAATACTGTCTAGAACACATGCTATTCATTTTTGTTTTACACATGAGAGAAAACGAATCCACCTCTGCAGATTTTTACCCAAACCACTTATATTGCCAAACAAAAATACATTGAGGCTTTGGGGTTTTCTTTCCTTTCATCCTTCATTATTTTGATTATGTGGACTGTAACTGCTCAAAATCGTATCATCTTTATGTAATTAGGTTTTCTATTCATAGTATCTTATTGTAAACACAGGCACTTAACTATAGAAAAATCTATTTCTGCCTTTCTAAAACCCATTTCCTACTGGGTATCAATCTTCCATTGATAAAGATAAAAATCCCTTCTTCATAACCAAGGTCAGAACCAGTAATTTGGATAAGGAAGTCACAGACAGATGGAGCTCCATCTCATCTACTACAGCTGCATGGTGAAAGCAATGCACCAGAGACCACACTTCTTTCCTATTCACTTTTTACTGCATTTTTCACCAGGTAGAAAGGAAATGAGACTCTAGGGAAGATGACTGCCCACACAAGTAGTGAGACAAAACCTGCAAGGGCTTGAAGTGTACCACAATAAATACTCAAAAGCAAGCAATTTATGAGACAGTTGTAATTCTATTTGAACATTCAGCCATAAAACCCCATGCATCAAAAATGCACACACCTGAATAACATCAACCACTGGCATAAAACCAACACACAGTAACAACAGTTGATTCTCATTTATCAGCATTTCTTCAGTAAACACAGTGATAGTCATGTACAGGTGGCATCAACTTCTTCGCACAGTTACAAACCACCAGAATCACAGGTGTCTGACTTAACTGTCACTGATTTAACATTCTTGGAAACCATGAACCTTCTCATCTGTGTAGACAAGGCCCTGGACAGCTAATGTCAAAGCAATCTGTCTTTATCCCAGACACAAACTCACCCAAATACGTGGTGGTTCTGGTCTGATGAAAAGTCTTTCTGGAAATGCAGGAGAAAACACCCTACTGACCCACAACACAGGTACTCTGATGTCTTTCACTAAAATCATTATAATGAGAATAATTAATTGCCAAATCTCTAGAAAAATATACATTTAAACTTTTCTGATCTTGCCAGACTAGGCAAGATTTGTACCAGTAACCTTAGACTGGAATTCTTTATTTCTGGCTGGTAAGAGCATCAACTATCTTATTGATATCAAAATTTAATCAAAGAGTTTAAAAGTCTTATTGTCTTCATTATTCTCTACAGTATTTTATTAAAAGCTTTTAATTTACTTTTGTCATTCTGTCCATTCAATGACTGCTGTCTATCACACACCCCGAGCACTGACTACTAACACAGTAATGCAACTATATCCCTACATCACCTTACTTTCAGATGGTTTCTCAAGCTATGCATCGACCTGCCACAGAAGATGCCCTATATTATTACAGTCACTCCTAAAATATGTCATATTGATTTTACAAAAAAGCCCTCATCATCCACTACTGGCCTACAACCCTTTGAGTTTGTGTAAATTATTTACTTTCTCACTTTCTCAGTTCCTTCCCTCCTACTGAACCGGTATTCATCATTCAGCAGCTGAAGTTAGTTTTCATGCAAAGCCCAAGGAGATGGCAGGAGGAGGTGTGCAGTCCCTCACAGCCAGAGGTATTCGATCTAAATTTCATGCAGGAAGAAAGTCTGTGGCTAAGCAAGAGAGACTATTTCCTCCAGTGCTCCACAGCTATTGAAATCCGCAATCCACTTGCTCTGGTTTTCATCTCTTTTCCTGCCATCTCACTTCAATTTAGCCCAGTTAATGGACAAAGTTCTTCAGCAGTTTTGGCTGAGTCAGCCTTCCTCTGGTTATTGTGCTGTAACTGGCTTCCCAAGGGAACAAACAAGCATCAGTCATGGTACCACCACAAAGGAGACATGAACACAGCTGGGAACCCATGTATCTGGTAGCAATGAGCAAGCAGATTGGTTTGACCCCGTCCAATCTGCATCCCAGTTAAACCTGCACAGAATGCTCCGTGCTCCTTCAAGCCAGTTCTACTGAAACACAACACTGCCCCTTTGCTTCCCATGCCTGCTGTTTGTTGTTCTAAAACAACAGACAACAAAGATTTTGTTTATTCAAAATGCTGCAGAAAGCAGCTTGTCCCAGTCATGGAGGTCTTACAGCAGTCTCCTTCTCGACACTTGTGTACAGACAAAAAGACACTACAATATAATAAAACTACAACCTAGTATGAAATTCTGCCTCAGCTGCTTTCCTACTTTCAATCCTAAGAAAAGAAAAAAAAAAAAAGAATCAATGAAACTAATTTACTGAAGCAGCTAAAGTTTTAAAGATACTGGTCATTTGGTGCAGAGTTCAAATAGTCTTCTTGTGTGACTGTCCTCAAACAACAGCCTAAGTGCTTCATACACTCACATCTGAACATTTCAAAGCCCGAGCTTCATACAGTAATGTTCCAGTTTAAATTCTCAGATCCAAATGTAACCTGTAACATCCACTATTACATATCACTTTCTGCTGCGGAGATATTTTCTCCTGGGGAGAAATAGAAAGCCGTTATCACCTGCACTTTGAAAAAGACATTTTAATCTGACATGATTCGAAACAGCATTTAAATTAGCCGACAAGCATGCTGCAAATAAAGCTGACAGTCATTTATAGTATAAAACAGAGTGGCATTTTCAGCAGCATGCAAATCCAGCTGACAGGCATGTCTTTATTCAATTAGTTCCTAGCTTCCAAGGCCAGAGCTGTGTGCACACATCCAAACTGCACCCTCTAATTTTAGAGACTTCCTATACTGAATATTTTAAACAACTTGGTATTAGAATCAATTTAACAGAATGTCACTTACCGTACTTCTCAGTTTTGGCTTTCAATAATTTAGTCTGCATACCTCAGTACTACTCATGACCTGATCCGTAATTACATCCACACAGATCTCTTGGCCTTTCTTTTTTTTTTAAACCATTTCAGTTTCAGAATTGTATGTGCTTCTCAGTATTATAAAAGTTTCATACCAATCCATCTGCGTATCCTACTTACTTCTGAAGCTAAAATAGCAGCTAAAACAGGCACTTACTGTTCAGCAGTTACAGGGCACTTCTCCACTCCTCCTTTTCCAAATGACTTGCCAAATCAAACCTACTGCCTCTTTAGCTGCTGGGAAACAAAAACAAAAAACCCCACACATGTCAGCATGCAGGGATCTGAGGGAAAGGGTATTTCACTTTAAAAATCTCTTTCAGAGAAGTAAAACTGAGTGTAACAGCGGTATTAACTTTTTCCTCCAAACAGCTATTAGGAATCTCTGAATGTGAAATCCCTTGACAAGAATACTGTGGGAGAGTAGGAGGAGTACACAGTTAACATCTTGATACAACAAGATGCCTTCACATTGGCTCAGTTTTTTATCTCTTTACCGTACCATGAACCATCAATATTTCAGCAGCAAGTTTTTCTTAGTGCTTCCTCCATTGGACTACAGCATTAAGGATTGGAGAGGGTTCGTGCCTATCACCATACTTATTTCTACTTTAAAGTCCAAATATATTGCCCCCCCTTAATATGGAATTAAACTTCTTGGAGGAAGCTGTATGCTTTTACATTTTAACAGGAAATGTATGGAACGTGCCAGGGGAGCTAAAAAGGCTGCAGTGAGCTAAACTTCCATATCAAAGGGTATTAATTGAAAAATATTTTAACAACACTGTAATAATGCCTCCTGAATAACAGTTGAATGATTATAGATGAAGATGAAGATAATATTCTTAACACTTTGCAAAACAGCATAACAAAGACAAAAATTTTCTGAGCAGAATACTTATAGCTTTGCATCACAGAACATTAGGGATTGGAAGAGACCTCGAAAGACCATCTAGTCCAATCCCCCTGCCACAGCAGGATCACCTACAGCAAGTTGCACAGGAACACATCCAGGTGAGTTTTAAACATCTCCAGAGAAGGAAATTCCACAACCTCCCTTGCCAGTTCTCTGTCATCCTCACTGTGAAGAAGTTCCTTCTTGCATTTGTTTTGGAAAGGAAATGCCAGAGAAGTCCCTGTGGCCTGGCATGGGGGATTGGGCCAAGAAGATAATTTAGTAGGATGATCTCTGCATGCTAAGAATCATTCTCAGACCTCTTTTCACTCCTTCAAGTATTCAATTCGTGTCTTGTCACTAATTATGAAGACAGAAAACAGATACCTTAAGCTCTTGGCATTTATCCAGTCAGCCATTCATTCTGGAGCATGGAGCACTGACTGTGAGTTCTGGTCGGGTGCTCCGATTACTACCAAGTCCCAAGCTGTAGCAGAGGTGCTTAACTTTAGAGTCACACATGGAAAAAAACCAGGTGTTTTTTATGATTTGCCTGAAAAGTACAGATGCATCACGTTTTTGTAGCCAATTTGATCTCTTATCAGAACAGTAGTATGATCCTGCTGTGGCAGGGGGATTGGACTAGATGATCTTTTGAGGTCCTTCCCAATCCCTAATGATTCTATGATTTGTGTGGAATCTCCTATGTTCAAGCTCACAGCCTTGTCCTATCACTAAATGACACTGAGAAGAGCCTGGCCTCACCTTTCTGACACCCACTTTTTCCACATTTATCAACATTCATGGGGTCACCACTCAGAGTCCTTTTCCTCAGACTAAAGAGACCCAGCTCCCTCAGCCCTTCCTCATCAAGATGCTCCACTGCCTTCATCATCTTTGTGGCTCTGCACTGGACTCTCTCCAGCAGTTCTGTGTCCTTCTTGAACCGAGGGGCCCAGAACTAGACATAATATTCCAGCCCTGCATCCCAGCATTTTTGCAGCCCTCTAATTGCTAAATGCACTAAAATTTCAACTTTTTTTCTAGGTAGAAAACATGTCAAAACTCCTTATTTACTAAAGAATTCAAAGCTGACCAGATTTTACCTTCTATATGCAAAAACGTAAATTTCTCCTGCAGCTTTTGATTTCCCCTATCACAGAATCACAGAACATGAGGGATTGGAAGGGACCTCAAAAGATCATCTAGGCCAATCCCACCGCCACAGCAGGAGCACCTAAATGCAGCCACACAGGAACATATCCAGGCAGGTTTGCAAGAGGCTACAATGGACTATCTTTTAGAGAGGAAAAAGTCATTGCTTCTTAATTAGTTCTCCTTTGCACCCCACAAAACAAACTGTGCCATTTTCTGACTAGTGTCTTGGTAAGATTCTAGAGGAACTAGAACACAACTGACGTAGAGCTATGCAATTTTCATAGTACAGGTTTCCAAACCTCCCGAAACCTACAATTTGAAGTAACACTATAACAGCAGCCAAAGCAGTGAGCTTGCTTACACTCATATATTTAATAAACTGTGATGAAGCTTATTGAATAAAAACCTTTCCACAGAGAAATGATGAGCTGCAACGAGTTAGTGACTGCTCAGTGTGCTCACTGTGGAACCGATTGCTGAGTGTAAGAGAACAGCCAGCTAAGGAATTGCTTATGAAATTAAAAAAAATTAGAATCATAGAATCATTAGGGATTGGAAGGAACCTCGAAAGATCATCTAGTCCAATCCCCCTGCCACCCAGGATCACCCAGACCAAGTCATACAGTCAGTCTGGGTTAGAAGGGACCACAGGATCATCCAGTTCCAACTTCTCAAGGTAGCTCCTGGAGCAGAGAGACACTTCTTGAGCCCCAGACAAACTGGCTGAATATTAAACTGTAGGACAATCTCAAAATATATTCTTCAACATTTGAGTATTTTTCTCCTAGTTTTTTATCACTAAGTGATGAAAACAGAGTGGGCTACAGAATCTACCCAATACTGCTAAGAACAGTCTGCGATGGCCGGACCTATGTGTCTGCTACCTTCTGTATTCAAAATATTGTCACCTATCTTTTGAATTAAAAGGGGCTGAATGAATATTTGTTGAAACTACATAACCTGCTTTTCCTTCAGCAATTCAATACAACATAAGGTGTATTTGGAAATCTGTTTTTTCAAATAATTATCTGCAAATGGAAAATAAAAAGTAAAAAAAAAATAGGAAGAATGCATTTATGTTCTTGGGTTCTAGAAAAATAAAGCACAACATGTTCCATCAGAGTTACTGCAACTACCCCCAGCTTGAATCAAACGCCCATCCACTCCCATTGACAACTAGAGATACGATTTCAGAATTGTTTATAAACTTCAGAAACATTATGGTAATTCCTACAGGATTTTGGAGTTGAGGTCTGGGATGCACGTCTTTCTAAGATGAAAATATGCTCCACAATTTCCAGAAGACACTGTACTAACACCAACTGTGCTTATTCTTGTCAGCTGTCAAGGCTGTGTTCCTCATTCTTCATCCTCTCTTTGTTGTGCAATAGGCTCATTGATACTATTATAATAAAGACTAGAAATGTGAACTCCAGAAATGGCTTTGCTTTACCAGTGCCAATTTCATTCTCAGGGAGACATAAAAAGCCTGTTAAGTGATTGCAGAAACCAATTACTCTATTTTAAACCATCCATGTATTGTATCTCCTAGAAGTTGCTGAATAATCTGGATTCCTACAGATGCCCTTCGTGTTACAATTTGGGTAGTTCTTAATGAAGAACACAGTTAGTGTGAATTAACCTTCTGCTTTGTAGAGTTATTAATATTTCCCAGTTGGTCAGCAGAAAATTACGGTGTGGCACCACAAATCCAATTACAACACACATAATGATAGTCTCTGCTCACAGAATGACTCTCGATCACCCTCTGGATATTTCAAATATTTGTAAAATGTAAACACAGTACAAAAATACATTTCAATTAACAGGGCATTTTCTGTACTTACTAAGGAAAGGCTACTCACATATTCATCAGTCCTGACAGTGACTGACAGACAGAGGAAACCTTTGGGCAACAAATCCTGGGAATCAAATTAAAGTTCTGAAAAATTGTTTCTGAAATGGTTATTTAAATTATTCCTAAAGTCACCTCTGCCACTGTGCAGCAGTTATTATTGCCAGAGAGGAACAAGCACTGTCTGTGGTTATTCCTTTCATTTGATATTAAAAGCAAATAAATAAATAAATACATACATACATTTAAAGGGTGCTAAACAATTCAGTACATCTTCTAAACGAGCGTTAGACAAAATGTAGAGTCTGCAATCAAAGCCTTTACTTGAACTGTGTGAGGCTCCAGTAATTACAGTGGGCTTATAGTAGGAACAGAGTAAAGCTCCTTGTACACAGCGGAACACAGGGGAAGTTTGTAAACTGGTGTACATGTTTCTGATAGGAGCATGCAGTTGAGCCTCAGCTCTTATTCCAACTGTATCAACAGAAGAACTCCCAGCAGATTCAGAAGTAAAGTTCAACACTGCCTTGTACATCTTCAGGCAAATACAACATACAGACAGGAATTTTACATAATAGGGCAAGTACTAACAATGAAGTTTGAAGTGAGCAAGGCTGGTTTTTTGCTTTTCTCTAATTTTTGCCCAAGATGCAGCAGAGTAGAATCATTTAGGATCATTTCCAATTAGCAAAGCTTAAGGTTGGAAGCTTCCAGCTCTTTGTTAGGTGCACACGGTCCCTAGTGTGCTGTTCTTGTTTCTATGCTGAGCTGGAATCCCACTGAGCAAATGGACTGCATGTGCAACAGCAGAACAAAATCAGGTTTTTAGTGTGACAACTTTTCTCCCTGCCGTGGCTGGGGAGAAGAAGAACGTTTAAATATAAAAGCTTAAATAAAAATGTTTTCAGGGAACCTATTTACTAAGCATATGTGTAACAGGTTTTCAAGTCTTGCTTGAGTTTTACACATAATCAGCATTAACGAAGTTCTTACACACAAATTATAGTTGGTAGAGTTCAGCAAGTAGCAAAATAAATTAGCTCTTTCTTCATCAGTGTTTAGCTGTTACAAAACTGGAGCAAACAAAACCAGCTCAATGATGTGAACTGATATCAGTATTGCTAAAACTCTTGCATTCAGGAAAAAGATTGAAGGAAAGTGCCCCCACAACCTCCAGGCTGTGTCTGCATTTAACACAGAAGCTTAGGAATCCTGAAACTCACCAGTTCTCCTGACTCCATGGGTGCAAAGTTGGCAGAACTTGGTATGTCTGTGATCTACAACACCCTAATGTGAATTTAGGCAAAGGTCTGCAAAAACTGTCTGCCAAATGAAGCAAGCCAAACATGTTTCTGATTGTTTCCACTCTAGGTACTCAATGCTTCACTTCAACCTGCATTGGAAAGACTGGCCTTCAACAATTACAGGGCTTTTAGGCCAGTAGCAAAGTCTGGAGTAAGACAGACACCACTGGTAAACAATTTGGTCATGCGTACATCCATTAAGCTCGACAGGAAGCACCCAGGGAGCTGACTGATGCAATTGTGAGGGCACTTGATTACCTCTGCAAAGCTTGTGGCAGTTGGAAGAGGTTTCTCAAGGCTGAAAGAAAGCAGGTGTCATCCCTATCTTCAAGAAGGACAAGAAGAAGGATTCGGGAAACTATAGGTTTGTCAATCTCACTATTAAAGCATCTAATCCTGGAAACTTACTTCCAGGGACATGAAGGACAACATGTGACTAAGAGCAGTCAGTATGGATTTATGAAAGGGAAATCATGGTTAACCAACATGACTGCCTTCAATAATGAGGTGAATAGCTTGATGGATGAGGGCGAGCAGTGAACATTGTTTACCTCAGCTCTAGGAAGGCTTTCAGCACAGTCTCCTGTAACATTCTCACAGACAAGCTGAAGTACAGGTTAGGTAAATGCAGTGAAGTGGATTGAAAACTGGCTGAATGGCCAGGCAGAGAGGGTTGTCATAGGCAGTACACAAAGTCCAGCTGGAGGCCAGTGCTGTACCCCAGGCATCAGTACCGGGGCAAATACTATTTACATCTTCATTAACGACCTGGAAAACAGGACAGAATGTACTCTCAGAATGTTTGCAGATGATATAAAGCTGCGGGATGAGGGGAGTGACTGATGCACGAGATGGATGTGCTGGCACTCGGGGGAAACTCAGTAGAGTAGAAATGGACAGAGAGTAATCTCAGAAAACTCAACCAAAATAAATACCAAGTCCTGCACCTGCAAATGCACGTATTCACACCAATAACAGATCGTTCATGGAACCACATAAGTGGGGCCTAATTCACCAAGGCAGATATTGTTCTTTGCGTTTCTCTCATGAAAGTTTTCAAGTGAACAGAACCACTCTGGCAATGAATGCAGCTAATGGAGTAATGATTCATGAACCCCCAGCCTTTTGCTTTAAGGAGCCAGTGCTGCTCAATTTAGGGACTAAGCATATGTGCTTTATCGATACAGAAATCGTAAACTGAACACGCAGCCTACTTCCACTGCAAAAATCTATAGTGCTCTGACAGTGCACAGCCTTGCTGAAAAATGGATTGTACGGCTGAAGTGAACGATTTCCCCACATTACAGGTGTTAGACACTGAAGGAAGTCTTCACCAACAAAGCAACAGGTGAACAAATTTGGTACTTAACACAGTTAGACAGTAATCCAACCACAATATTTCAACCTGCCTGACTAAATTAGTCAGAATAAAATACCTCACATTGTTGAGGTAGAAGTTCCTCAGCAGTAATACCAATACAGATACATAAACTGGCAATTTTCTTTAATGTTGTCATAGAACATGAACACTTGCTGCTCCTTCCAAGCTAAAGAGACTCAGCTCCCTCAGCTTCTCCTCATAAGGGAGGTGCTCCACTTCCTGTATCATCCTCATTGCTCTACACTGGAGTCCCTCCAGCAGCTCCACATCTCTCTTGAACTGAGGGGCCCAGAACTGGACACAATACTCCAGATGTAGTCTCACCAGGGCAGAGTGGAGGGAGAGAAGAGCCTCTCTTGATCTGTTAACCTCCCCCCTTTCTGATCCACCCCAGGAAGCTGTTTGCCCTCTTGGCCACAAGAGCACACTGCTGACTCATAGTCATCCTGTTGGCCACTGGGACCCCCAGGTCCTTTTCTCCTACACTGCTTTACAACAGGTCAGTCCCCAACCTACACTGGTACACTGGTTGTTCTTGCCCAGATGCAAGACTCTACATTTACCCTCGTTATACTTCATCACATTTCTCTCTGCCCAGCTCTCCAGTCTGTCCAGGTCTTGCTGAATGGCAGCACAGTTTGTTGGGGTGTTGGTGACACCACCCAGCTTTGTGTCATCGATGTTCAATACTATATAAAAGAATTAAATTGGATCAAGCACAACCTACTCTTTCTTGGGATTTCCACTGTTAACATGATTCAAGGATGTTTGCTGGTTCCTTTCAGAGTGAAAATATTTTTTCAAAGGCCTAACACGATTGCCTAGAAGTTACTCAGCGTGTTTTCACAGCACGAGCTGCTCATCAGATCCACATGCTTTCAGAACCTTTATAAATTTTTAACTCACGGTCACTGCAGCAAAGACTATCCCCAACCTTCACGTCCTCAACCAGTCCTTCTTACTTGCTAGTACAAGGCCCAGCAGCAGACCTCTCAATCAACCAAGTTCAGCATTAATAAAACAACCACTTTATAAGAAGTTATTAGAGGATTCTCAGGTGCACCACATCCTGGCTGTCAGATGTGAAAGTCATTTGCTTGCAAATGCCGTAAGCAAAACACTGCAAAGTGAAACTGCTGGTGAACAAAAGTGTACGAAATAATTACCACATGATGCTTAATGTTAGACCAACCCTTTAATATGTGTAATTACAACACCGTTTCTTGCTTCATCTATGTTTAAATTATACTTATCCCACAGAGGGCATGTTCTAAGAAAAAAAACATTCACTGATAGAAGTAACTAAGTTTTGTGAGCTTCAAAGTATGTACTTCCCCTCCACCTTGTCATTACTTTCATAGAACTGTCAACTGAATATTCTCAAATATGTAATTTTAGGCTCTTTTGTAAAAAAGTCTGTGAACAGGACATCCTCCCAACAGATCTCCAACTGACAGCTAATGGGAACTGAAATTATAGCTACAGTGTGATTCTCTGTCCTGCAGCAAAGTCTTCCTACAAGTCCCACAGAAGGGTCACCTTCTTCAGTCCATCTCTATGTACAAAACACCACCACAGCTATTAACATGTCCCTGGCTATAATTTTGACAGTTTGAACGATCAAGCCCCGTAAGGTTTATCAAGATGTTGTTAATGTTGCTGTTAACAACATACTAGAGTGTATGTCTCTGTGACTTTGGTATCCATGAAGTCCTATAAATCCCTCATTCTGTTAGCTGCCATAGATAGTCTTCATACTCCTTTACTGACACAGTGCAAGTAGGAATCACCACTACTCCACCTCAGGTTCATCAAAAGACAGTAAGTTTACCTGGCGTAACTGTGAAGGGCTGGACACTAAGTACATGGCATCACAACAGTTAAACAGAGGTGCTCACAAAACTTAGAGTAAGCATTTGGCTCTTTACAGTGATCTAAAGTACTCGTTTGTATTTATGTATTTCCTTAGAGTCCAGAATTCTTGGTAAATTACAGAACTGAAACATTTTGTCCAAATGAGGGCACATTTCTCAGTTCAATGGTTTTTAAAAAAAACAACCAACCAAACCAATGAAAAAACCCAACCCCTCCTTTAAAATCCAAGTCATCCTTAATTACCACTGGGAGCTTTATTTATTTATATCCTCAGATATTCAGATATTTCCACCAGGAGCAGAATATGCGTCTGCTGACAGAAATATTAATGACTAAGAACGCTTACTGCAGGCTTGCTTTCACGCTAACCAGGAGCGTTTTTCTGATGGTTTTCGTTTTTCTTTAAACAATCAGTAAAATAACAAAGACATGTAAAGGTTCTGCCCCTGTTTCAAATAAAAGCACCATTTTTTAAAAGAAAAATGCAAAAAATGTTTTTCACAGACCCATGTTATGTAACAAAAATACATGTCAAACAACAAGCTCCACTAATCTTTTCACAGCCATGTGAAAAACCAGTAAGTGCTCACAAACCCAGCACCGTGTGATCGGTCCTGCTCCCGTTCATTTGCAGACTCATCCCAGATAAAGAACAAATTTCCATTTTTCTGGCAGTAGGGTTCAATCCATATGAAGTCAGAAGCATTTGCAGTGCTTTTCTAAGATGCTTTGTCTACACACCATTTCTGGAAGTTAGAAACTGAAAGTTAGGAGCTGCTAACTAGAGCTTTCCCACATGCCTTTTGCCATTTCTTCCAGAAACAGACAGACAATGCTGCACCTCAGACTTCCCATCTAGTTGCTCAGGAGTGCAGCAAAGCTGTATGCTTAGGCAATCAGGAAAGTTTTCAGATTAAATTTTAAATACTTAAAATATTTATTTTAAACTGATGCTAATTGTTGGGGTTTTTTTTAATAATCTTCCTGAGTTTTAGTAGTGATAACAGAATTCTAGACTTACTTGGGCTGGATGAGACCTCTGCTGATATTCTTACACCTATTTAATAGGTAAATGAGATCAGTTTATTCAGGGACTTGTTCAGTCAGGTCTAGCATAATTCAAGGTGGAGATTCCACACCACCCATGGAAACCTGCTTCAGTATTTGCTTGCTCTCATAGAATTATTTATTTCTTATCACAATTTCTCATGACTCACAGAATCAACGAACACAGAGACTGGAAGAGATCTGAAAAGATCATCCCCCTGTGAGAACAGGACCACCTAGACCAAGTCACGCAGGAACACATCCAGGCAGGTTTTAAATGTCTCCAGAGAATGAGACTCAACTTGTCCTGATCGCATTTTACTTTATTGTCAAGCATCACTAAGAATCCATCCTCATCCTCTCTGTATTCTTTCATTAGGTAGCTGAAGAAGACAGCAGTAAGACCTCCAACCAGCCACATCCTCTTACAGCTAAACAAACACATCTCTCAATCTGTGCTCATACATCATGTTCTCCTGTCCCCTGACCATCTCCCCTGACTCCCCTGACTCATGGGGTGTTTATATGGAGACAATATTTCATATACAGTCTCACATGTGCTTAATAGGGCGGGAAAATCACTCCACTCTGCTGGCTACTATCTTGTTAACACACTGCAGAATGCTGTTGGCTTTCTTTACCAGGACCTGCCCATCACTTTTTCTGCAAAGATGCTTTCTGTCCTGCTAGCACTCAAGCCTGTACTGTTGCATGGTAAATTATCCCAACCCAGATGCATGACTAAACATTTGCTTTTGTTGAATTTAATGAATTTTCTGGCAGCTCATTTGTCCTGTCTGACAAGGTTCCTCTGCAATCTTCCCGAGAGTGCAGACCACCCCATTTTCCAGGTCATGAATACAGACACGACAACAGTACCTTCTGAAGGAGCACCACTAGTCACTGTCTCCCAGCTGAATTTTGCACCACTGAGCACATCCCTCTACAAATATTTGAGGGGTGGGTGTCAGGACGATGGCACTGGGCTGTTCTCGGTGTCATGTAGTGATAGGACAAGGAGCAATGATTGTAAGCTGGAACATAGGAGGTTCCACATCAACCTGAGAAGGAACTTCTTCACGGTGAGGGTGACAGAGCACTGGAACAGGCTGCCCAGGGGGGTTGTGGAGTCTCCTTCTCTGGAGATGTTCAAGACCCGACTGGACGGGTTCCTGTGTGACTTGGTTTAGGTGATCCTGCTGTTGCAGGGGGATTGGACTAGATGATCTTTCGAGGCCCCTTCCGTAATGATTCTATGATTCTATGATTCTATGATCTTGGTCAAACAGTCAATTTACACCTTACAGTCAACACCTGCAGTATCTCGACATATCTGTCTATAGGAATAATACGCGAGTCAACGCAAAGCTGACACTGTAGCCAAAAATAAAAGGAGCATTATTTTGCATGTTCATCAGTGCCTTCTTTTATTGCTACAGACATAGTTATAAAACCTGCCTCACCAATCCTGTCCACCTAGCCACACGCATGTCTTACAAACGAGCAATGCTAATCATGTTTTCCCTAGCAACATAAGCTCCACGGTGGAAAAACTTGGGCATGATCACAGCCGTATCAGTAAAGAAAATGTTCTCCTCTTCTTAGAACTCGCCTCTAAGGGAAGTTTAGAAACAGCACTGCTCAGGACTTCTTTTAAAGAAAAACTAAAGCTCATCATCATCTGCCATCATGACTCCAGAAATAATACATACGTGTGTAAAATAAGAAACTTCCTTTAGTAGGTAAATAATTTGATTCTTTTGCTTTAACTTTTGTTTTTTCCTCAGACTGCCCTGTACCAGAAATATTTACTTTGCCATTTTTATAATCTACATAACTGCAAAGCAAATAATCATGATCCAAAACAACCCCTGAGAACACAGCAGCACAAAAGATTTCTGTTGATCTATCAAATGCAGTTCACCCCCTCTCTACAGCTTTTTTTTTTACATGCTGTGTCTTTATTTTGTTTGACAGCTGCTGTGAAACCAGGTTATTACAGAAATATCTTTGAAAGTGATACTGATGAAGAAGAGTGGAGGTTTTGGCTCATTTGAACAAAGCAAATGATCTTGTGTGTGTATTAATATTTCACCCAAGTTACAATGCATAAACAAGTGTATTTTTCTGATTTAAGCCTGTACTTCAAGGGGCTGGAAGAGTCCTTCAGATTGGGTTGTACAGAACAAAGAACATTAGGTCAAACTAAAATTGGAATTGCTCAGCACATAACAGCACCGGTCTCCCTGTTGTATAAACGTACAGCTGTGGAAGACACAACTGAGAAAAGGTCACAATAGAACATCACCACAGAAGCCCCTTGTACATATCTAAATATGCCTGAATTTCTATCTATCAATATGTATACATTGCATATTCTATGTCAATTGTAATTAAGCTTTGGCCTCAGGTTGTATTTACATTTCTGCACACAGCATACTTTCCTGTGACACAGAATATTATCCTCAGTGGATCTTGCCTATTTCTTCCATTCAGAAGGAACAGATCATGCAGGAGCAGAGCACTCTGTGTCTGGGTTGGCTGGCTCACTGTCACGGGGTGATAAGAAGCCTAGTTTAAATTCATAACAAAATGAAATTACATCATAAATTGCACTGTTTCACATTAATTCAAATAAATCCTAAAGTGGTTCTGTTAGTACTGATTTGCAGTGATTGACGTTTGGTTCAGAAGACACCTTGATGCAGTTTTCACATCAGCAAAATGAGGACAGGGAAGGCTCCTCTGTCTTGTTTCAGATGTCAGACCTCAGAATCCTGGACCAGAAGTGGTTCTTTTCACTGGGATGTACCTTAAGCCCTTAGAAATCAGTCCTTTGTTACTCATTTCAGGAAGTGAATGGGCAACAGAAAGCCTAGCTAAACCAGCTTCAGCAGTTACCCTTCCTATTAGGGCATATGAGCCATGAATACAAAGGCAGCATCATGCAACACAGACCGCAGCACATAAAGTAGAGTTCACACTTGGTTCAGAGAAGTCATTTCCTATGGTCCTTCTTTCCATCAACACAAAACAATCTCACCTGCTTGCATTTCAGTTCTGAAAATGTAAAGGCTTATTATTAGTTCTCTTTTTGTTTTTTCATGACTTAACATTTTTAAGACAATGAAAACCTTTTTATACAAGTAAAAATCAAAGTCTAGCACAAAAGATCTTCCTTCCCCTCGGGCCATCCAAATAAACCCGTCATGTGTGAAATGTAAATGAAGTAAACAAATTCAATCGTATGATCAGTCAGTGTGTCTTCTACAAAAGATCAGTGCTAACTACATCTTACTAAAACATCTCTGATGATGCTGAAGGGGTTTTTTATGTTTGATTCTTTAAATGTCTAAAATAAGATAATACAGGAAGCAGATTAACTAATCCTTTGCCTTTCACTATACACAAATACACAAGGTAGAAGCTTCTCTACAGTCGCGTAAATAGGAGCACAGGAAAAAGAGAAAAAATGGTATTAGGCACCCATGAGACTCACTCTCCTACACAACATCAATAAGTCTCTTCATGACTCAACACCATCATCATTTCTACAGTTTCTTGGATGCAACTGAGGAACCACAAAGTCTGGACAATCAATGAAGTCACGATTCCTGCCAAAAGAGAGAAGCATCTCCTTACTGAAGGGGAAAAGCAATTGCAGAGATGCTGAAGTAATAGCTGGAGTTTTGATTTCAATGATGTGGGACAAAAAAGTTCTTTTGGGACAATTACCTTAAAGGCTACATTTAAGTTTAAGCAGGGGTATGATTTAAGAAATATCTTCTGTCACCTTTTTTTACATAAGCTGAGAATTGCAAGGCACTCAAGATGTTTCTGCGTATATTATAATAAGCAAGAACATGTTATAGAAAGGGAAAAGAAACGGATTAATTTGAATTTTATGAGTTAGTTGAGAAAAACAGAATGAAATGCATGTCACACAGTAACCAGCTCGATTTATATGACTGACTTACATTAAGTTTACATCCCTGATTCCTGCAAGGTTTGGTAGTTTTGTTGGGTTTTTTTCCCTTCAAACCAAATCTGAAGAAGTAGCTCACAGCTTTTTAATAAATGGAGCAGAAAAAACACATCAGACCAAAATGTGTGAATTAGTTCATAAACTCCTTGATTCATCACAGAAAAAATGCATGTGGTTAAAAACATCTCCCAGACTCAAGTCAGTGTACAGTCAAGGAAAATTTTTCTATGGCATTCAGAAAAATCTGCTGTAATTGCAGACAGCCATTTAAATCCTAGTTATTTCTTGGCTGTAACCGAGACTATATTTTGAGCTTCCACACAGCCCAAATCCCCACTTTCTTCTTTAGCCATGCCTGTACCCTTAAGGGGATTGAGGAGACTTGAACGATGGGGAAGAGAGGTTAAAAAGGGCTAAAACTCCTTATCTGTAAAATTTTGCATACAGTATGGCAATTCTTGAGGTTCTAGGTTAAAGGCATCTGTGCCTGGGATGCCAAGAAACACGGCTGACTGTTCAGTGGTCACAGCAATTTTGGAAATGACTCTTGATGGATAGCTAAAAAGAAGCCATTCTACAAAAACCCCTACACCAAAATGTTATCTCCCTACTGAGAAGGTGTCTTGCTTTGGTGGTTTTCTTCTAAACTTGGTCCTACCACTGCTTTATCACACTATGATTTGAGAAAATAAATTATGTTCAATCAAGCTAACTAACAAGCTCAGAGTACTCGCATGAAACTGCGCTGAGCAGATGGTATTTCAGTTCTTGTCTGAGGACGACATATGAATTCAACTGTCCTATGATCTGCAAATGGTAGTCCGTAATATTTACTTTTTTGGTCTCCTGAATTGCAAAGAACACGGTTTAAAACAGAACTCTCCTCTATATACCTACCACTTCTGCATTTTTTTATTGCGCTGTATCTCTCACTCTTACTTGACTTGCGATTGTTCTGATTTCATTCGTATATGGTCATACAAAATGCTCAAAAAAGTCCAAAGCATGACTATTTTACCTAGAAAACAGAGAACATGTGTACCTGACAATAGACTTCTTTAGTTTCCATAACCACTCCTCTGACTGTCTCAGTTCTAACTTGTATGTTAAGACCACTGTGAAGTTAGAGAACATGATTTCTTAGAAGGAATAACCAAAGAGCCAGATGCTTAAGAATGCACGTTGCATTGGCTTGAAGTTGTGCTGTTTTCCTAGTATATGTCACAGAATCACAGAACATTAGGGATTGGAAGTGACATGGAAAGACCATCTAGTCCAAACCTCCTCCCAGAGCAGGATCACCTAGATCAAGTCACACAGAGCCATATCCAGGCAGGTTTAAAATGTCTCCAGAGGAGAAGACTCCACAACCTCCCTGGGCAGCCTGCTCCAGTGCTGTCACCCTCATCGCGAAGAAGTTCCTACTCATATTGATGTGGAACCTGCTGTGTTCCAGCTCACACTCATTGTCCCTTGTCCTATCATTAGATGACACTGAGATGACACTGGCTCCATCCTTCGACACCCACCGTTCACATATTTATAAACATTAATGAGGTCACTACTCAGTCTTCATTTCTTCAAGCTAAAGACACCCAGCCCCCTCAGCCTTACAAAGATGAAGCTTAAGACAATTTGGGGCTTCTACACTTGTGAAGCTCTTTGTAATTAAGAGTTTAGTTTCCCCTAATCCAACTTAGAATTTTATGTTTGTCAGCCCAAGAAATTTTCTTACTGTTATCAGGCATTCACAAGGAATACCACCAACCTGTATTTCAGTAAATGCTATACTGCCACATATAAACTTCAAGAAATGATATTCAATGATATTTTTCCTATCAAAATTGATATGTAACATGGTAAGAATGTTAATAGTCATAGAATCATTAGGGATTGGAAAGGACCTTGAAAGATCATCCAGTCCAATCCCCCTGCCACAGCAGGATCATACTACTGTTCTGATAAGAGATCAAGTTGGCTACAAAAATGTGATGCATCTGTACTTTTCAGGCAAATCATAAAAAACACCTGGTTTTTTTCCATGTGTGACTCTAAAGTTAAGCACCTCTGCTACAGCTTGGGACTTGGTAGTAATCGGAGCACCCGACCAGAACTCACAGTCAGTGCTCCATGCTCCAGAATGAATGGCTGACTGGATAAATGCCAAGAGCTTAAGGTATCTGTTTTCTGTCTTCATAATTAGTGACAAGACACGAATTGAATACTTGAAGGAGTGAAACGAGGTCTGAGAATGATTCTTAGCATGCAGAGATCATCCTACTAAATTATCTTCTTGGCCAGCATCGTGAAATGTGTGATCTGGCACAAGGTACAGCTCTAGCTCTGCCTGAACACAGGCATTAACTCCCACAGTGTTACAGGAATGGAATTATAACATTGTGGGATGGCTCTGAAGATGATGTGTGCCAGTGTCATGGTGAATTATTTCATGCCTAGGATGCAGAAAAGAACAAGTCATTTGTTCAAAGTACTCCGTTAATTGCAGAAAAAACAATCCCCAAAATAAAACAGATTCTTCAGTGCATTGATTGAGGAGGAAGACTAATTTTACTACTGCAACATATTTCATATTTTCTAAATTAACGATTGCATATGGCATTACGTCTCCTTTCCCACTCATCCATGGAAATGTTTCTGTTCAAAACTTTACACACCCTATGATATACCAGAACTCATAGTAAATAACCGAATCAGCTAAGGACAAAAAACATGTTACCTTACAGGATGAAGAGTTCACTTACAGTACTAAAACTCTAGATTATAATTTGTTTAAACATGAGGTGAAAACATCAGTCCGCTAGCCTGACTCTTCCCTAATAAATATGTGAAAAAATAAATTAAAACCAAATCAAACAGCAGACGCTTGGGAATTCTGCAGGACAGGAGCTGTTGGTTATGTGCTGCAGACTGTGGATGAGTCCCGATAAAAGCCTGAGATATTGTGATAAAGGGGCTAACTAAAAGTTATCCTCTCGTATTTATGCAAATCCATACAAAAATCAATTAAAAAAAGATCACTTTGCTGAGATCTATTTTTCACTTGAGAGTAACTACTGTCTTTAAAAGAGACATTCCTGCAGATCCCATTTTTTCCTTATTGTTAACTTCGCTACTGTCTTCCAGCAGAAGACCAGTAAACTGATGACAGGCTTTTTTCAAACCTTAGCAGAAGTGTTACCTACGGAGGCAAAGTAGCAGATGATCTCAAAAGTGCAGCTAAAGCCCCCCTTGTATGTCCTTCTCCCTGTTTATAATGTTTGGCACCGTGTTTCATGTAATCTAGGACTAACAGACAAACATCTGACTTGACTCTTCTCTCTCACTTTTGGAAGCCAGCACAGTAACCCCTCACACAAGTAGAAATCATTTTCTTTTTCTACAATTCCAATGATACCCCCCAAGAAGTATTCTGGAAAAGAAGAGGAAGGATCTGTGTTGGAACAGAAATGTATTATTTTCAATATTTTTGTATGTATGCACTGCACTGGAAAAGCATTTCAAATACCAGGATTTCTTTCGCTTTTGTTCTAAAAGGAAAGCACTGAATTTGACCTTTCTTTCAAATTAAATCCCACAAGTTACAATTGCCTATCTCAAAGATGACATGCAGCAGTCAAACATTCGGTTCTGTTGGTTGCTATGGAAATTAAGTGGAAAGTTCATCCCATATCTCTTTCTGTTTGTTCTCCATTATTCTCCTTTAAGAAGACAACGGGTTATCACGATCATTCTGTGGTGTATCTTCAGATGGTTACAGCAAGTGACTGACAGAGAAAGCTTTCCTATTTCTCTGTTTCAATATGTCATACAATCATAGAATGGCTTGAATTGGACACAACCAGGTCTACTTCCAACGTCCCTCCCATAGGCAAGAACATCTCTCATTACAACAGGCTGCTCCGGGCCCAGTCCAGCCTGGCCTTGCACACTTCCACAACCACCTCTCCAATGCCTCACCAGCCTCACAGGGAAGGATTTCTACCTAAGATCAAACCTACATCTTCCCTCTTTTAGCTTGAAACCATCTCCCTTGTCCTACCTCTAGAGTCCCTCCTAAAAAGTCCCTCTTCAGCTTTTCTGTAGCCCCTTTCAAGTACTGGAAGATGCTACAAGATCCCCCACCTTGAGAGCTTTCACTTCTCCAGGCTGAACAGTCCCAACTCCCTCAGCCTGCCCTCACAGCAGAGGTGCTCCTCCTTTCTGATCATCCCTGTGGTCTTCTCTGGACCCATTCCAACAGTTCCACAGAATCACAGAACACTAGAGATTGGAAGGGACCCCGAAAGACTGAGTCCAATGACCCAACGTCCTTATCTTGGGGACTAGATACAGGACTCCAGGTGAGGTCTCACAAGGGCAGAGCAGAGGAGCAGAATCACCTGACCTGCTGGTGACACTTCTTTTCATCCAACCCAGGGCACAGCTGGTTCTCTGAGTTGCCCTCACACATCACCAGCTCATGTTGAGCTTCTTGGCTACCAACAGCCTCAAGTCCCTCTCCTCAGGACTGCTTTCAATCCATTCACCACCCAGCACGGATTTGCGCTTGAGATTACCCCAGATGTAGGACCTATCAACAGCAAACTTGCTGAGGGTGCACTCAGTGACACTGTCTATGTCACTAACAAAGACGGTAAACAGCAGTGGACCCCAAAACAGATCCCTGAGGAACACCACTTGCAACTGATCTCTTAGACATCAAGCCATTGATCATAACTCCTTGGGTGCATCCGACAAGACCATTCCTTATCCATTGAGTGGTCCATGTGTCAAAACCACGTCTCTCTATTTTAGAGACAAGGATGTCACGCAGGACAGCGTTAAACACCAGGTTTCACCCTTGGGCACACATCCAAGGATGGGATGTCCCCTCTTCTGGGGATTCTATGATTCTATGACACCTAAGTAAAACTGAACTGCAGAGGTACAGAATAAACTCTCAGTTATGCTTGAAACTGAGACTTTGACTAACTATTGTTAAGCAAGGACCACTTCTACAGAGGACAGCTCTGAGGAGTCTGGCCCTCATCCCTGCAGTGCTGCTGCTGCCCTAAGAGCAGAAAACCAAAGTGACTACTTTGGTCACTGAGACCAAACCTCTACTGCAGAATAAAAGTTATTTATTTGTGTGCTGTTCACCTCAACCATCACGAAAGCTTTCATTACGAGGGACCCAAACTCAAAATTCAAAGGGCCTCAACTTATTAGAGAATCCTTCAAGCAGGCTAAAAAGCACATGGAGTGCAAACCTGCTTGTTTCTTTGTTCACTCAATATATAGGCAAGTAACTGTCTGCACAGAACAGTAGAGAAAATAAGCTGAATTATTATCTGAGCTGGAATAAATTACTTGCTCCATATTGCGAAAAAAGGGCAGGTGCTGTTTTTAGAGCAGAGCAGCATTCTCTGGAGCAAGTTTAATAAGTTAATAGGATGCTACTGAGACAGATTGAAGATCTCAGCTGTAAGAAACCTACTAGCAAGAATTCTGTTTATGTTATGTTCTCTAAATACTCGTATCACGTTTGTCAAGGCTGTTGGATTTAAATCAACTCTTCAGGAACCAGAACCACAACCAGCAAAAATCAATAACTAGATGGGCAGCAACAGAGTTACACAGCCACCAGCTCAGTATTTGTATATCAAAGTCATAATAAAAGGCTTAAAAATGGATTTGAACACACTGCTGTTGCTACTTCTTTAGCAAGAAGAAAAAAGTGCACCAGTACCAAGATTTGCTGAACAAATAATCACATGGAAAACCAAGTTACTAAGGTAAGTCTGATAGAAAATGAATTCATTCTGCCCAAATATAAAACTCACTGCTCTCTCTATAGGAGCTGATCCCAATTGCAGAGGTTGTTCCCTCTCATACAGTGCAGCAAGCCCCTAATGCATAATAAGTAGCATTAGCAACAGGCAAAAGTTATCAACCAGTGTCTTTACATTATCATTTATTTTACAGAAAAAGATTATAAATTTCGCTGTTTATATTCTCAGGGAAATGGTTATGTCCACAGGCCTGTCAATATTTAAAATGAGCTTAGATGAAGCTCTTAGAAATAAGGCTTAACTTTTAGGTTACTCCTATGTGGAGCATGGAGTTACACTCAATGATCCCTCCAGTGGGCACTCAACAGGACCCCTCCAATGCACAGAATCACAGAACTTAGGGATTGGAAGGGACCTTGAAAGGTCATCCTGTCCAATCCCCCTGCTACAGCAGGATCACCTGGAACAAGTCACACAGGAACATACTAGGTGGGTTTTAAACGTCTCCAGAGAGGTAGACTCGACAACCCTGCTGGGAAGCTTGTTCCAGTGCTCTGTCACCCTTACTGGGAAGAAGTTCCTTCTCATATTTATGTGGATCCTTCTATGTTCCAGCTCACACCCATTGCCCCTCGTCCTACTACTAGATGACACTGAGAAGAGCCTGGGTCCATCCTCATGACACCCACTCTGTCCATATTTATCAACATTAATGAGGTCACTCCTGAGTCTCCTTTTCTCCAAGCTAAACAGACCCAACTCCCTCAGCCTTTCCTCATAAGGCAGATGTTCCGCTCCATCATCTTTGTGGCTCTGCGCTGGACTCTCTCCAGCAGTTCTGTGTCCTTCTGGAACTGAGGGGCCCAGAACTGATCACAATATTCCAGATATGGTCTCACCAGAAGACACCATGAGATACAATGGCTTCAGAAACCTGTACTTCCTTTTCTAATATGCATCACATAACCGATCAAATCCCACTGATTCGAGACCTTAGGTTGTTGTCTTTTCCAAACATAGTTTTACTAAATACGTTTGAAGAGCATTATGTCATGTGAGTAGGAAGCAAGATAATTTCACGTGGCAGTAAATTTCAATTACAAAGAAATGCAGAACTATTTTCATATTTCACAAATAGAAGCCTTTTCATATCAAACAGTAGGCGTGCAAATAAGGTTATTAAAAGAGGTTATTAAGAAATATATATTCTTTAAGCAACAGCAAATAGCATGCCCCAAATCCAGGTGGAAAAAAGAGGCGTTTAGCATTTCATATACTTGAAGCCCATTCTACAATCCAAGGCTGAAAATAAACGTTACTAAGTTTTATTTTGTTCCAACATTAGACAGTCTAGGGAACACAACAGGTCAAATTAAATCTCAAAACCTCTAATACATTTTATCAATGTTTATTCAAGTTGTGACCATCTATCCATAAAGCAGTATCAGAGTTTTCATCCGAAGTCTGGCAAAACAAAATATCTCAGCACTGAGATGCATAATTCATGGCCATTTCAGGTATTAAAAAACATTTCATTGCTGAAATACATACAAGCAGCGTGTTTAGCTGGGTGCCTGCACAGAAACTTATTGGTTTATTTAAATTGTACTCCAGAGGGAACGGAGAAAAACCAGTTCATCAGCTAAACAAGGTATTCAAATCAATGTGATTACCGTGGCTCCTTGATAAATACACAGTTCATTATTACCTTATTCTTTTGCTGGTTTGCACTGGTGATAAGACTGCAATTTAGCAAACGCATCTCTTACTCAGCTGGCTGCAGAAAATCTTAAGTTTTATGTAAACCTCCAGAACAATCATAGTTGACATGTTTGGCTAGAACAGATGATCCAACAGTATCTGTTGAAGCAATATGCTCAGATGCTTAAAGGTTCTACCAGATTATTTATAACATTTCAAGTGTTTATTTACCAAATCATGCCGTTTTGATTTAGAAGAGAAAGCAGACAAAAGTTTTCTTTCCATGGAGACTGAAGTGACACCATTTTGCAGAGGTCTAGCTGCAGATACTCCATTAATGTTATAGTGAAAAACATCTCCAAAGTGCTGAAGTAAAATACATAATCACAAGGACATTTTTTATTCAAGGTTTCTGTTCCCTTGAAAACACAGGCCACTTACGACCACAGAAAGAAGTGACTGTTGTCACATACAGTGAAAGCTAAAATGGAAAAGATTTCAGGTACTTAGAGACCGATATCATGCTCATCTTCTGGCTTACAGCCAGTACAGGCTTATTGAAAGTAGTCACAGCAGAATCACCACCAATCAGCCACTCACTTGAAAGTTAAAGCTTTCACTTAAAGGGTTTTCTGGTTATGCAATTTAAGTACACACTTCATTAATTGTCATGAAAGTTTACATTAAGCAAGAAACTTTCAAACTCTTCTGTCTGCTAGTGAGGAAGGCAACAAAATAAACCCCAAACCAGTGTTAACCCCAGTTAAGCCATGTACATTGACTAGTGTGACATGAGCAGTGAAAGCTTTTTCTAACAATGTCTAAATGATAATTTTTTCAATAGACAAATAGCAAGACTGAGCAGTTTAAATTATCATTTGAAAACCTCAGTTTTTCAAGGTCTGATATTCTTCGTTGTAAGAACAAATTCAGATTTTTGTCTTGCAAGTATTTATTCACAGACATAATCCTTAATCTTATTTATAGGATAACATTCCTATTCTTGAAGTCATGGTTTCGTCAACTCTAACCAATGCTTGTGTTCAGACACTAAAAAAACTCCTATATAAACCTACACCCTACACATGCACACCCAAAATTTCTTCAGATTTTTTTGTTCCACATTAAACTAAACTATCTCTAAGCTTTGGGTCACCCACATTTGGTCTGTATTAAGATGGAGCCGGGCTCTTTTCAGTGGCATCTAATGATAGGACAAGGGGCAGTGGGTGTAAGCTGGAACATAGGAGGTTCCACATCAATCTGAGAAGGAACTTCTTTCCAGTGAGGGTGACAGAGCGCTGGAACAGGCTGCCCAGGGAGGTTGTGGAGTTTCCTTCTCCTGAGACATTTAAAACCCACCTGGATGTGTTTGTGTGTGACTTGGTCTAGGTGATCCTGCTGTGTCAGGGGGATTGGACTAGGTGATCTTTTGAGGTCCCTTCCAACCCCTAATGTTCTGTGATTCTGAGATTGAGTATCTGCTAATCACAATAGGATAAAACCCCACACATTAGTCTCAATAACACTATCAAAAAGAACATACTAGAAATACACACTTGGCAGTAAACTGGTGTTCTTGTATTATGAAAATAATGGTTTCCTACAAGTCTTTCCCATAAGCTTCTAAACTTCTTATTTTAACAGTCCATAAATGTCATTCTACTGACAGTTTCTTACTCCAGTAATCACATTGGAGAGTATCACTTCCTTCACCAAACAGCCAAAGACTAGAGCAATTCTACTCTCATTCAATTTGAAGATTTTTTTTTCTGCAGTTTCCCCTGTTCTCTAGTTGGCAAGTTCTAAATAGCTTAGATACAGGGAATTATATTTCAATTACCCGAATTTCATTCAGGATTTTGCTTAAGTCACTTGATGGTATCTTCTAATTCCCCTTTGCAAATGGCATTTAAAAAAGTTGTTATACAGCAGTTTCTGCTGTTTCTATACATAAACATACTACAAATAAACAAGAAAATAATTACAATAATCCCCCAGAAGTTTCAGTAACATCCAGTAAAGCAAACAGTATCCTTTCAGATGTACTAGAGTAATTTGGGAATCATTTAATGATTTTGGTGAGGTGCTCTGGTATCACATTGCATGGAGAACAGATCAGGAATTAATCTGAAAAAAACATTTCCTTGCATAATTTTCACTGGTATATTAGAAAGTTTGCAAAACATGGAACTACTGACTAGTATACAAGGTTTTTATCCAATCATATATTTACAACAAAAAGGACAAAAATGCACCAACTCAAGTCCTTTTAATTGCAAACCATTTTAACTCCAAAGACCATTCCTTTGTGGCATAATTAGCACCTTCTTTCACAACAGCCCTATAAAGAAACACACTTCATAACACTACAAGCTCAGAAATGCATAGCTGTATCACAGAAACACAATCAAAATAACACAAGTAGTTTCCTGATTGGGGGATATTTAGTAGAAGGTGTTGTCGCACAGCAGTCTTTCCCTCAGAAGCACTATTTTTTTTTATAACTTATAGGAAAATTTACATCTATGAGACTCCTAACCATCTGTGGAATTTGGCAAGACTTGGCCAACAGTTTTAAAAGTTGTTAACAGTGGAGGAGGGCAGGATAACAGATACACATACATACAGACAGAATGTATTATTAGATTGTTCCTTTTCCTGTGCATCAGGCTGCAGCAGTGTAGTAATGTAAAAGACATTTAAATATACATCCCAGATTGTCTTTACTCTAAAAACTTAAGATTCAGCTAACCAGGATGGAATTCAGCATACAGAACACATGATGTTTGAATTTGAACACGCAATTCAAACTGGTAGGACTAAAGTGTCCCACTGGTTACAAACTGCATCTACACGTAAGATAACTTTCTCTAATTTGGAACTTAACCTATAAATCCCTTCATTATTCAAACACAAACTAAAACCTTGATTTTTGAAGGAATCAGTCAATTTCTGAAGAAGTCAGTTCATACTTAGAATTTCCACTGTGTGGAGTATGTCAAGAATTTTACATCAGTTTATTCTAAACGACAATGTGCCCAATTACAAACTGAAGGTGTGTCAGCTTTTTCTAAAAAGATGCCAGAAGCATACATACAATGACACTAAGAAGATGCTAAAAAGGCAATCTGCATTTTAATTAAAATTACTTTTTATTGGTATACAGAGAATTCTTAACAGACATGCAAAGGTTTCAAGAAATAAAACCACTGCTAACACACCTGGTCTAATTCAGGTGTGTTGTATCCTTGCAAAAGAAACTCAATATAGAGACCATAAAAGAATCCAACTGTATTAATTTCTTTCAGCTCAGGTATCAACCAATCATTGTACATGATTTTTACAGAAGAAATTACTGCAAATGAGAGCACCACAATCACACTGGCTGAATCAGAATTAAGATAATGTCTTTTAGTTATATTCTCCTTGCTAATTAAACACCTGTCTGCGTACAGCTAAATGCTGTGTCATTACTGTATGTGCTAAGTGATCAGAGTATCATAGAATCATTAGGGACTGAAAGGGACCTCAAAAGATCATCTAGTCCAATCCCCCTGACACAGCAGGATCACCTAGATCAAGTCACACACAAACACATCCAGGCAGGTCTTAAACATCTCCAGTGAAGGAGACTCCACAACTTCCCTGGGCAGCTTGTTCCAGTGCTCTGTCACCCTCACTGGGAAGAAGTTCCTTCTCAGATTTATGTGGAACCTCCTGTGTTCCAGCTCACAACCATTGCCCCTCATCCTATCGCTAGATGACATTGAGAAGAGCCTGACTCCATCCTCCTGACACCCACCATTCAAATAGTTATAGACATTAATGAGGTCAGCCCTGTCTCCTCCAAGCTAGAGATACTCAGCTCCCTTAGCCTCCCCTCATAAGGGAGGTGCTCCACTTCCTTCATTATCCTTGTTAAGGACCAAAGATGACTAGAATCACTGAATAGTTTAGGTTGGAAGGGACCTCAGAGATCATCTAGTTCTCCTTGCCCTAGACAGGGACACCTCTCACTAGACCAGGTTGTAACTACCAGTCTAGCACCTATTCAGTAAAAGACCTGATCACGATCTTTAACATGCACAAGCTACTTCTAACAAGTGACAGTTGGAACTGAGACATCTAGGAAATACATAGTCAGGTCTTGTCCAAGAAACAGGTTCCACTGGTAAGACAAAACACTATCTCAAACCGTATTTCAATACAGCAGAACAGTCAAAAAAACCTGGCAGTATTATCTGCTTCACTTTGCTCATTAGCCAGTTCAGACCCTACAAATTTGATACAGCTACGTGAGCAAATCAGACAGCTATTTCAAGTTATAATTATCCACTAGATCACAGAAGTTTCTCTGCCCCAGGCAACTTGTTTAGTCAAACATTGTTGTCTCCTTCCAAAAGAGAGGGCTCACAAAAATTGCATCATACGCACTAAGAGCAACTTTAAGAGTTCTTTCATTTCCAGGGCAAAGGTAAGATCCCAGAGGAAAGGGAACGCCATTCTTTTCTTTCTTGGTAGTAACACAGAGAAACGTTATCGTACCTACATGGCAGCATTGTTACTGACAACACCTTCTTATACTAAGAGAGCAAGCATAATAAAATGGAATCATGATAGAACACAGAATTTTAAGCATGTAAGATGTTTGTTGTAATTAAAATACACCTAATGATGTACAATTGAATGACTCGGTACGCCTAACATAAATTAGGCTTGGGAGAGTAAGAAAAAGTGGAAGAAAAACAGCTAACGCTGTACAGTTCAGCAGTCACAGTTCAACAGTTCAAGTGGATAATCACAATACAGCCTTTTAACAAACCGGTTAGGTCTAAGGACATTTTTATGAGCTACGAACAAGGAAGGCAGCATTATAAAACAAAACGTCTTTAAAAGCTGTCAGCCTTTAAAACTGCTCAGCGTAAAGACCGATATGCTTGGTCTGCCAGTTCTGTAAGAGCTTAGGCAGCACTGCTTCTCAGTAATACTGGTTTAACTGGTATTTGGAAAGAAGATTAAACATTTCCCTTTCAAATGTCATTTGAACCATATTTTCTGTCTGCTGTCAGTGAGACGACGTTCTTTGGAATGAACTACAGGGTCACATCTAAAAAACTTGCAGAAACAGCAGTTACTGCACAGCTCACTTAGTAAGTTTGATACCCTCATACTGTAGACGGTTTCAAGTTTACTCTTTCATTTTCCACCTCTGAAAGCTGACATCACTGGCAAACCTCATCTGCTAGAGTCTGCATCTCTTTTCACACATCCGTATTTGTCAAGACCGCAGGTTTTCAGCCCACAAAATCTCTCTGGTCTGTGTGACAAATAACAGGATATTTCATGTTAAAAACCTATTGCAGATCGCTTTCTTCCTTCCTCATGACTCATACAACAACGCAAAACTCTTTTCCCAAGCATGAGGGAAAGAGCAAATGGAGATAAGCAACACTGAGAAAGTGCAAATGATTTTCATTAAGATGGTCTCTGCTAAGTGCTCCTCAGCAGTACTGCAGTACTAAAACAGCAGCACAGTCTCTGCACGGCATCCAGTGCAAACTCAGTATCTTCTCATTATTCACCAGCCTCTTTCCTCGAGTAACAAGCAATAGGATGAGAGGAAACCTCCAAAGGAGGTTTACACTGGCCATTAGGGAAAATTCCTCAGTGAAAGGGTTTTCAAGCACTGGAACAGGCTACCTAGGGAAGATGCACTAACCCTGGAGCTATTTGAAGGACATACAGATATGGTGCTTAGGGGCCAAGGTTTAGTTGTGGCCTTGGCACAGTTACATTTATGACTGGACTTGACAGTCTTCAACATTTTTTCCAGCCTAAATGACTCTATGAACTTTCAAGCTTGTCCTTCAAATGTTACACATGCCCATCCCTGACCAGCAGCAACACAATGAAGGAATGTAGTCTATGGTGACTCCTCAGCTGATACTCTGAGTACTACAAAGATCTGCAAGAATGGTCTGACTCCTACAACGGTTCAGGCTGGAAGAGACCTCAGGCTGCCATGGGCAGGGACATCGCTTACTAGACGAGCTTGTCCAGACCCCAATTCAAGTTGGCCTTGAACACTCCCAGGAAGGGCACAGCCACAACCTGTTCAGAAGGCATGTCTCTCACACTCCCAACCCATGCTAGATCAAGAGAAAAGTATCCACTTCCTTTATTTCATCTAACAACTCCTGAATTTGCTAGCCTTCCTCTTCCCCTGAGCAGCACTATATTCCTCTTAGTGTCTCTCTAGATCCAGCATCCATCACCTATTCGCTGAACTTCCAAATAACTCACTCTAAATTTTCTCTCACACCATACTGCACTCACAACTGCTCCACGAACATAACTTCATACTCCTGTTTAAATCTTTACCATCATGCTAAAAATTGAGCCCCTAAGCATCATGGTGACAATCATGTTTTATTTTCTGGTTCTCCTAATTGTCTTGTCTGCACCACGGCTTCACTCATACATTTTTTACCAAACCCAGAAGAATTAGAACGTTGACCCTTTGGAGCTGTGCTCTGCAATGATGACAAAAATCAAACAAAAGCATCTACGACAGGAAAAAAGGAATGAAATTTTAAGTTTTCGATTGCATTTTATCTTCATTGCAGAAGAAAATCTAAGAAAGGATGCAATGCAGCACATAGAAATTGAAGTATCAAGAAGCTTTCCATAAGTCATTTTACAAAGGTTATGTTGCAGGTTTTCCAAGATCGTATTAGCAGTAATGTGGCTGTTTATGAGCAGTGATACCAGAAGCCATTCATTAATTTCAATACTAAGAGAATATGAGATCAAATTAGCGATAAACTTACTCAGACTGCAAAATTTTGCTAGCAATTATATATGAATTCATTCTACGTGGTGCCTCTCAGAGCTTTATAGAGGAAATTAACTTCTTTCTTAACTCCATTAAAGCATATTTGCTGAGTGATGCACTCCACAGCACAAAGAAACTTAACCAACCGAGTGAGTTCAAATTCCTAAATATTGATTTATCTTGACTTTGAAAATAAAGTGACATCTGTGTGCAGGCATTTCCAGCTTTATAATGTTTCAAGTAGCCCTACTGGGAAAGATAAAATCCCCTAATGTCACATCCCTGTCACTGTTACATCTGTGTGTTGCCAGCAGTGTTGAGGGACGTGATCCTTCCTCTCTGATACGAACTGGCGAGGCCATGGAATGCTGGATCGAGTTCACAGAATCACAGAACGATCATCTAGTCCAATCCCCCTACCACAGCAGGATCACCTAGATCAAGCTGCACAGGAACACACACCCAGGAGGGACATGGACGTACTGGACAAAGTTCTACGAAGGGCCAAAAAGATTATGACTATCTTTAGTGTGGGTAATCAGGCTGCCCAGTGAGTCCAGACCCAACTACACACGATGCTGGCAAACATGCTGCTTGAACAAGGTGGGTGAGAAGAGATGACATAAAGAGGTCTCTTCCTAACCACGTGATTCTGTGACTCAAATTTTTAGAAGTTCTTCCATCAAATAATGATAAATGTATTTGTAGGGAGTCACACAGCACACCACACAAGTAGTTATATTGAAGTAGTAAGCATTACACTATAAAAAGCAGAAGATATAGCAATTCCAATGAAAACTTTTTAATTCTATCAATGCAAAACCCAGTCCTGTTCATTTTCCTTACAACGGCCTCCAAATGCAATAATACAGGAAAGATAACAGAAATAATCATAACACTTGACCATTTTTGGGTCAGTTCACCATCTGCCTGTGACAGCATGGATAATCTTGTATGAATGCAAGTCTTTACACCGTGTCTGTGATTTATTCTTTCTGCACCACACCCCTACAGGGCTGTGAGCAACGAAGATCCAATGTTTAGGCATAAAACACGCAATAAAGTAAAACAGAACAGAACATCTTAACACTGCTTCAGTGCTACCGGGATCCAGGTTTCTCTGGGCTTTGCTGGCACACGTTGGAAGTCTTTCCAGCCTCACAGACAAGGTTTTAGAAGTGTACTCCTTCACAATACTTTACCACAGATAAAGAAAACATGAACAACAGCTCCTCACAGGGAGCTCTGGGTAATTAATTACCTTGTGCCTTCAGTTTATGCCAAAAATTAGCCTGTTAGACATTATGAAGCTGTTGCACTGAGACTGATGAATACTTCACAGGAAAAATATTCCTGAGGAAAACGAAAGTCTACAGACTCAAGGAACTTATATATTTGAGAATTTGCTTTACAGGTTCTCCCTGTATGTTACCCCAGCCCTCAGATTCAGGCTCACATTTGGAGCTCTTTTCTAGAAGACGCCCTAGACTGCACTTTTATCAGGTGAATCTAATTCTGATTTATAGTTAGGGCTGTAAGGGTGATACAAAAGATGACAATATGTCACATAAAGTGGGCTTGCAGTGAAGATGGTGAGAACTGTGGCTCAATGTGTTGAAATACTTTATGACTAAAAACTCATTCTTTATTGTGTAAATGTGCCTCTGTAAATCAACACTTCCATCTTTGAAATTGCATGCAGTTGTTGACATCAACTAACATCCTCTGCTAATACTTTACCAAGCAAAAATAGCCAAGAGGTTTAGAAGTTGATTGAAGACTCCATGAAAAGTTTATACTGTTGAACTTGGATAAATCCACATGGCCCAGACATTTCTGATCGTGGACATGTTGTTTTTCAATTACAGGTTTACTAGACAGGAGGGACCAGACAATTTCACACCATTGCCATGACTAACTTTTAAGCATGTGAATCTACAATAAAATATTCAGATTTCTTACAAAGCCAATTCAAATCTCACCAGTGTTTCCTCTTAATGGTAAAAAACCAAGCCCATGTCAAATAAACTTCAGAGAAGCACTTACAGAGATACCTGCACAAATGGACGCTTGCTGCATTATGAGAGTAGAGCAAATTACGTGCTTATTCTCCGTCCTTTAACGTGTGCAGAAACACTGGATGTCAGACACCATTTTGTGGTAAAAACAGATAAAGGATGACATGTAATGTCAACACTTTTCCATATGGTATTTGCCCAAAAAAGATATGCTTTATATATATGGAAAGCATGCACAGCTTTGATTGTTCTTGAGCACCAGCAATCCATGGGGCTGAGTAAAAGCATAATTAACCCAGGGTGGTGGCTGAGTCACCATGCCTGGCTGACTTTAAAAAGATGCTTAGATGTAGTGTTGGGGGATATGGTTTAGGGGTGAACTTGTAGAGCAGGATTGATGGTTGGACTCTATGATCTCAAGGGTCTTTTCCAACCTGAATGATTCTATGATTCTACTTTACATGTCTGCCATCCTAATGAGTACAATATCTTGCTGACAACACACAAGATAGTTAGGCAATGAGGTAAATACAAATTGCATTAAAAAAGGAAGTATTTAGGGCATACTAAAGCAAGCTTCATAAGCCAAAATTATTAACAGAGTGGTTAACAGAGATAACTTTGAACATGAGACAGATGCCTGGATCATTTTGCACAAGTTTGCCGCAACACACAAAATCCAAATCTTAGCTTGTTTAATAGAAAACTTTTTTTTACTGTAATATGAATTAAAAGTTAAAAAAAAATCCATCAGTTCAAGCACACATCAAATCTAAACTAAAAAATATATTATTTGCAATCAGGCATATTATTGGCAGGTAAAAGGGCCCAAGATAGCTGGTTTACAATGAAAGACCACTTCTTTGAAGCCCAAGACAAGAGCATTCCAACAGGAAGGAAGTTAATGAAGGGAGCCAGAAGACCTGTATGGTTATACAAGATGCTGCTGGGCAAACTCAAGGGGAAGAATCATAGAATCATTAGGGATTGGAAGGGACCTCCAGAGATCATCCAGTCCAATCCCCCTGCAACAGCAGGATCATCTAGTCTATAGGTCAGGGAAGGAAGGGATGGCTGCTTGGGGTGATTATAAGTCTCTAGTGAGAGAATGTAGGGATGCAACTAGGAAAATCAAGTCCTCCTTGGAATTATATTCAAGCAACAGGTAGGAAATACCATATCCCACTGCAAGTCACAGTAGTATGTATCAGTCATCCCAAAACCTTCATCATAAAAATGTTGACTGCTTTCCTTCCATATGCTATTCATTTATGTCAGGGAGTAAACCCATGCAATGAACAAATACAGGATAAGACTGCAGAAGTGTTGACATCTGCTACTGAATTGCTTCAAAGCACCATGACACTGACAGCTGAGAGGGCTGAGCTAGGTGCCTGCTGCCTACCTCTCAGGCTCATCTGAAACAGAGTCATCTTTATACCCATCAGTTGTTTCCTTCCTTTCATAAAATGGAAATAATCCATAAGAATGTCCGCAGCCAACAACATTCGTAAGTGAACCTTATTAAACCATAAACCAAGATGTATTGATTACATAACTACAAAATAAAAGTACTCCTCTGAATTGCAAATCAGGATGCTGCACTCTACAATATTACTCCTTGTTCAGAAATATCTGGCTCATTTATAATTAAAATTATCAGTTTTACTACCACAATGAGAAATTCTGTACACCAGTGGTGGGTGTTAATTACTTGAAAATATACATTTTAAGACTTGTGAAAAAAATAATCACTCAATTGGGCCACATCAACCTGTTCTAGATTCTCTCTACAACACTTGTAAATGTACATTGTTCTAACCAGCTAAAAAAAGGAGAACTATAACTGAAGAATTATCCTTGTAGAGGTTAAATATATAATCAGACAATCATTAATATAAAATATTGATTTCTTTAATAATTTTTGAAACCATCAAGAGATGCTTTTGGTTTGTGGCTTTGTTAAAAATTTAAAGACCACAGATGTTTCACAGTTACCAGTAGATTAAGTTGTCCATTGGTCTTTCCTCTGGAAAAGCTCTGCAGGTCCTAAGGCTTACTTTAAAATTTTAGCTAAAACACTACGATGTCACAAGAAAATTTGATTCCCTACAACATGCTATTTTTGTGGTTATGATTAAAACAAAATTAACAAAAACAGATGTATACCCCAGCCAAAACCTGAGAAAATAGCTGAGTTTAAGGTGCTGCCAGAAGATTTTTTCCACGTATTATATTTTGTACTGGTGAGAGCATAGACTAAGGATCATTTTCCTCCTTTTCTTTCTTTGCTTACTTAGCTGCTGTTACTGATACAGCATAAGACACACTAATGACCTAAGCAGTAAATATTTTCTGGATTATTAGATACTGTCAGATTTTGAGGCATACGTCTTGGTTTTTTGCACCTCACATGGTATTATATTTCAGGAATTTGTGGAGTTTGAATTTCCTTCAGCATGAACTTCAATAAAGACCTTTTGGTCTTCTTGAAAACATACCACTTCCCAGAAATTATCAAAATGCATCCAACACAACCTAAGTCTTAATACGATGAGTCCTCCTTCTTGCCCACTTTGACCAAAAAAATGAGTAATTACTTAAAAATCTGTTTAAGTATTCCAAGCTTGTACAGAAACATACAAACCTCTATGTCCTGAATATTCCCACATGTTGCTGAGTGTTCTGCATCACTGCAAGACCTTTTTCTGCTGCTAACCCTTTTCATACAAGTTCTCAAGACAGTCTACAAAAGCCTTTGTACCGTTGAAAACTCTACAGAGAGCACATTAAAAACCACCTGGTAACCTGCAATACTGAACCAAGGAATCATACCCAGCAAATACAGTTAACTTTCTCTGGTTCTGCTTCTTAAAATAAAAGCTAAATAAAACCCCTACCAACAAAACCCCAAACAGTAAAAAGACCTAACCTGTTTACCACAGGGCTAAATGCAAACTGCAGCCAGCTGACTTGCTTTAGGCTCTTTGCTGTATCATTGGTTGCATCTGTCAGGAAAAAAACCTCTGTCACCGTGGAGCACTGCTAGTTTTCACAGCTAAACTGTATTCTGGAGTTAGGCCAAACAGACCAAATTTATTTCATTTAGGCACTCTTGAAAATAACTTCTAACCTATCCAGAAGACATTTTTGACATCCTGACATTTTTCACTCTTCGGCATCACTTCAAGCGTTGTTTCATCTCTTCAGATGTGACTTTGTTAGACAAGGTTAGCCTACAGGAATAATCAGCCTCTTCAGCATCAGTGACAATAGAAAAGGAAAGAAAAAATAATCTTTCTTCTAAAGGCCTAACCACAAAAAGATCTCCTCAGAAGAAAATCAAGGACTTCCACCAAAATATTTTTTCATGAGTTTTAGTTGCTAAACCACAGGCTAAGAACCATCCATTTGAGAAGAAAATATGACCTTATATTCCATGTGCCTTTTATCTTAGTGATGCTTTGTAGGTACTTGTATAGCTCTAACAATGGAACCTTCCCACATCAAGTTACAACACTGAGTCTTACATGTCCTTTCCTGTCTTGGTCACCTACTTGCCCAGTTCAATTCTCTGCAGGTTTATCTAGGTGCCCATCATTATAGACCTGCTGTCCCACCACTGGAACAGTACAGCACACAAAGGTAAGAGTCTGTGAAAGCAGTGATCAATGCCTAGATTTTCCTCTCTCTACAGTTTTCAGTAAGGCTGTAACACCACAGAATCACAGAACATTAGGGATTGGAAGGGACCTCTAAAGATCATCTAGTCCAATCCCCCTGACACATCAGGATCACCTAGACACCAGACCAGCCATGATGAGTAAACACTTTGAGATTTCCTTTATAAAAAGTTCTCTGTTAAGAAACTTCACTTGCTCTGTTTATTAAACTTTCTGTGATTATGATGACTGCAAAATATTTGTGTTCCGTAAGCTAAGAGCAAAAATAAACAGCACTGTAGCTGACTAAGGCACAAAACTGAAAGGAACGTTCTATGAATTTATCAGCTCCAACCAGTTACCAGGATCTACTAACCAAATAGATAAAAAAGGAACAGACTGTCAAAAGTGCACTACGTAGGCCACAGCATATTTTATTTCCTTAATAACTACACTGGCTCATCTAGTCAGAAAACCACCTCTTTCCTCACTGTTTCATGAGTCAGCTCTAGCCCACCAGAACACATGAACTACATAAGTGAAGTTAGTACTCCTCTACTCATCTACAGAAAAACATAGAATAAGAGATGAATGCCATTGAAAAGGACTCTTATTGTTACTAAAAAATCTAAGGATTTGGTGATATACAGGCAGTGCCTACGTCTTGGCACATGTATATTTTTTGTGTGTCTTTGCCAGAAAACAAGCCTTCATACAAGCACACAATCACGCAGACGGATACAACATACATCCACACAGATTTACCACTCTTTATCTTCCCAAGTTAAGTTTGCATTTCTGAGGGGCATGCCAAAGACCATTTCACTGTATCACCAAGATAACATTATTGGGGGAAAAAACCATGATGATCAGTGGCCCTAAAGTTCCAGGGTAACGTTTGGCAAGGAGTGTTTTGAGGAGAGAAAAAACCAAATCTTTAGTCAGTAAAGACTGCATCCAATGCACTACCTGAAGACCCCCTAGACAACAATGATGCAGTCCTTCAGTCACTCAGAAACACTTTTCTTTAAAAGATTTTTTAAAAAAATGCCAACTAAAGACTTCTGGACATGTTTACAGACTATTTTTGACTTACATTCCATGTGACACTTTTGACTTCACTGCATCAGGCATTAATCAGCAAAATTTCCGACTCATTATCTTCAGAGTCAATTTTAGTGAGTCCTGCTCATTAAGCAAGGTTCATTCCCCAGTTCTCCAAGTCCAAACTGAGCATTTAAAATAAAAACTAATCTCATACCAAGGCAACACGGCCCACTTGCTCACCAGATAAAAATACAATGCTGTGAAGAGGAAAACACATTTGGGGCCTATTACAGCAAGATAAGAAGGAAAAAAAGAGAGTCTAGAAAAAACTTATTTATATCACCAAATCTATGACATATTTTGCTAGTTTTCCACCCATCTTTTCACACTTCTGAAACTACACGGTTGTTACTCGCTATCTTTTTGGCTGACAGTGAGTTATGTGAAAAAGTTACCATCCACTACTGATGAGCAATGCCCCAGCTGCTCATCAACATCTTTCTTCTGCTAATGTTTCTGCCTCCTCAGGTCTACCAGCTTAACTGCATGAATAGCCAGTCCTGGTACCAGCCAAAACACTTGGCATCAGATTAAGCTTCGTTTTCAAATGCAGGTCATTCGACAGTTAAAGAAAGGCTAAAGATTTAATTCTGCTGTCAGACAAGAGGATACAACCAGCTCTGGAAGGATGGGGTGAACAGCAGCCAATGTAGGCTCAGAGCTGTAACCAAGCAGCAACCAAGACATGTCAGAGTAAAGTGTTTCAGGATAAATGAGAGAAAGAAGCAGCAGAATACCACAGACATGACAGCAAACTGTGTTAGAGATTGGCTAGGACTTGAAGAAAAAAAACCCCTGTCTTAAGGACCTAACTCACACAGAATCACAGAACATTAGGGATTAGAAGGGACCTTGACAGATCATCTAGTCCAATCCCTGTCAGAGCAGGAACACCTAGACCAAGCTGCACAGGAACTAAAAAGGAGAACAGAAGTTTTCCATTTTCTGTGCTACCTCACATCCACAGAACAGACAAAACCAATTAACACATAAAACCAGAGGGTGGTTCCAGCACGACATTTGGCAGCGTTTAGTAAAAATATATCCTTAAAAGGTAAAATTTACTCCAGGAGTGGCCATATTTACACAAGGAAGCAGCTGATGTCAAACACTTAGTGAACCCAGCAACATTTATAATTTACCATGCAACCAACTGCAGGTGCTTTGTATAAGGTCTCTTAACAGAAACAGTCCAGATACTTCTACCTTGGAGCTTCATGACCTTTCCCCTTCCTCAGTCATCCTATGGCCACAACAGCCAGCTCCAGAGCTTACAAGCTGGGAACACTTGTAAAGTAATGGGGTAAAGACCCAGATAGTTGCCAAGTCCCACAGACCCAGTTATAAAAATGAGGCCCTGGTTCAGGCCTACTGCTCAAACTAAAAATTGCTCTGTTGCAAGGAGTAAAGAAACAGAGAATTTACCTTCTCCTTGGGCTCCAGACCAGAAAGATGTGCTTCTCTCCACTTGCTTCAAACAAAATTCATTCTCTGCTCATTTCACAACACCTAGAAATGAAAAGAGATTATTGGGATAGGATGAGAAATAGTAATTTAATGTAGTCCCTTTCCAGTAACTACATTCAGGGGTGCTGGTAGGCCTGGTTCTGTGCAGGAGATGGTAAATGTCAGATGGGAGTATCAAAGGCACTTAACACAGCAATGTTACTGTGATGACAACTCTGCATCTTGAACCCTTCAAATTATGAAAAAAAGACAGGTAGTCATTAACAAACACTGAATCACTGAATCACAGAACACTAGGGATTGGAAGGGACCTTGAAAGATCATCCAGTCCAACCCCCTCACCACAGCAGGATCACCTAGACCAAGTCCAGGCGGGTTTCAAACGTCTCCAGAGAAGGAGACCCCGCAAACCCCCCAGGCAGCCCCCTCCAGCGCTCTGTCACCCTCACTAGGAAGAAGTTATAGAATCACAGAATCAGTCAGGGTTAGAAGGGACCACAGGATCATCCAGTCCCAACTCCCCTGCCATGGGCAGGGACACCCCATCTTAGATCAGGCTGGCCAGAGGCCTCATCCAGCCTGGCCTTAAACACCTCCAAGGACGAGGCCTCCACCACCTCCCCNTCTCCTCAGGGCTACTCTGCAGCCAGTCACTGCCCAGCCTGTATTTGTGCTTAGGATTGCCTCGACCCAGATGCAGAACCTTACACTTGGTCTTGTTGAACCCCATCAGGTTGGCTTGTGCCCACCTCTCCAGCTAACATGTCCAGGAACACGCCCAGGTGAGTATTAAATGGCTCCAGAGAGGGACACTCCACAACCCTCCTAGGCAGGCTGTCCAGCACTCTGTCACCCTCACAGTGAAGTCATGCCATGTGCATTTTCTTTCTTCATGGTCGGCATGGTCAGAAATGTATCTGTAACAAACTCAAACAAATGGCACACTGCTTCCAGGAAAGAGAAAGAAAAGGCAAGAGTAAGGCAGCTACTTTCATGATTTCTGTCTGGATAGAACACACTGATTTGATTTCCATGCTGGGGAGGGGGAAATAAGCTAAAATTACCCTCATTGACAAAAGGTAACAAAAATAATTAGGGGTTTCTAGGAGACGCTGCTACAGCAAAAACAATACAATATTCTTGACGCCTCTAAGAAATAGATAAATTCGATTATTTTGAAGTAGCTGGCCAGAGCTGTCAGCTGAACGCAATTATGATTCTATCAGGTGCCGGCTGATTCATCCAACAGAGTCTGAGAGAAGATGAAGTCCATGCAAATCATAACCAAAAGTAATCTCGCTGAGCTCATACTGAGCCGTCCCTTGTCTGAAGACAGGTCTCACATTTCAGATAAAGAAAACTTAAAACATCCAGGCTAAAGGGTGAGATCCACTCAGAAAAATTACTTTTAATTACTTTTGTTTTACAAACACACTCCCACAAAAACAGACATGTACCACAGGGTTCTTCTTCTTGAAAGGCAGCGCAAGTAATGAAAACCTGCGGTTAGTGCCACAGCCACTCTGTTTCCTGTGTCCGTCTGCAGGAGAACTGTTCTCTCCACGCTACTTAGCATATCCTGGGAGGAGATAATAAGGTTGTTTTGAGATTTCTACAAAGGTTGCACAGTGCACCACACACATAGCATTTACTCAGGATTATCAAATGCAGGTGGACTGCAAAGTAGGTAAACACACACAGAAGTGAAGCAGTAGGCTCAGTCCTTCGGAGTGGTTGGTGCTTCCTTTTGATTAATGCCAGCTAGGTCCCAACCCACAGAGAAAAGCACTACAGATTAGTCTTTTCTGCCAGACCACGACGCAAGTTAGCTTTCTTAATTGTAGTGGCATCCCACTGGAGGGGAAAAAACAACTCTAAACTGAGACACCAGAAAAAGGACTCTAAACCCCACCCTACTAAGAGGTTATTTTAGAAATTAAGGTAGCATTTTAAACACACGGAGAAGCTTTTGCTCATCATTATTTTCTAGACTGCTGTGTTGTCCATCTGAGTAATTTACCTTCATGTGGTTTCAAAATCTTTCCTTCAGCTACTACTGCAGTGCCAAACAAATCCCTGCTCCTGTTGATAATCAGACTATTTTCTGTATCTTACTCCAACATGTCACAAACATTTTGTTTCACCTTCACAGGTTCATCTTCGCCTTCGGCCTTAAAGACATTAAATTCTATTAATCAATCCTGCTCTTGCAGATGTGATGTTGGGGGATCTGGTTTAGGAGTGATGGTTGAGCTTGAAGATCTCAAGGGTCTTTTCCAACCTGAATGATTCTATGATTACAAGAATTAAGCCCTTTTCACCCTTCTTGTGGCTCCAAGCCTTGACTTTTCCACTCAGTAATGCTCTTACCTCTCCACAACTACTCTTAACTCTCTACAAAAGTTCCTATTTCTGGAAGAAAAGGACTCGGTTTCATATTCAGTGTAGGTGAAAAAGAATGCTCCAAAACTGAGTCTAACTCTCTAATAAGGTTTTGCCAATTATCAAAGCTTGGAGCGGACACTCACATCCCAGGTGAGTAGAAATGAGCACCTAACAGATGCAGTACTTTCCCACATCAAGACAACTGTAAATGTACATTGCTGAAGACTGAGAATTGGATTTGATCCCTGTGAAATTGCCACATGAACTCCAATGAACACATATGAACTCAGCAAATACAGCAAATGAGAAACACCTACTGCAAATATATATATATAGTCCAGCATATACATAATGAACAATAAAAGCAAATATGTAGGTTGAAAGGAATTTCTGGAGATCATCTAGTTCAGTCTCCTCAAAGCAGTGCTAAGTTCCAAGTCAGGTTGGGTTGCTTTAAGGCCTTGTCAGATGAGTTGTCCTCCAGAATGGAGGTCCCTTTCCAAGTAACCTGTCCCAGTGTTTACCCCGCTCCTGGTGAAAAGCTGTGTCTTTACAACCCACAGTAGTTTTCTTCACCACCGACACCTGTGGTCGCTGATCTGCCCTGTTGCTGTGCACCTCCCAGGAGAGCCTGGCCCTGGCTCCTCTACTGCTCTTGCAACCAGCTCCCTGCAGCGCCTTCTCTCTCATCTCCTGCAAAAATCCTCTAGTATGTCAAGAACCTCCAGCTCAACACTTCACACTCACTCCTTTGTGTCTTGGGGTCGCTGCAAACTTGGCCTAGCTGTCCTGCTGCAATGGAAGAAGAGAGTTCCCTGTCTCAACCCCCTGGCTGTGCCCAGCCATTGGGAAGGCCTTTTTGCTGCAAGGGCACAGGGCTGCTTCACCTGTACATCACCACCCACCAGATCCCCACATCCTTTTCCTAGACAAATTCAAGAGCTTCTGTTCACAGTGTGGGAAACAGATAATTTGAAGACTCAAATCCAGATGATGAGGATAAATGATGCAATAGATTAGAGAGTTAGGTGGCCATATGGCTTAAGAATAGAGGAACGATTGAAAGCAAAGTAAGATGATGTACAACCTTAGGCACACAGATCACCCCTTCTTTCAGTTACTTATTTTTCCACTTTTGAGATTCCAATTAAGCAACATCAAAGATATCACCAGCCACTTCAGGTATAAAAAGGTCTTACAAAGTAGTAGAGCAGTTTGTCAGAGCTGCACGGCAAAGAAGAGCTCAATAATCCTCTGCTGCACTTGAGCAATAAGGAGTGAGAGGCATAACTATAAAAATGTAAGCAATGGAAAGAAATAGGTATGGGTCTGAAAAGAAATTTCAAATTCATCACGCTAAGCTTTCAAAGACAAACTTTAAACAAAATGGAGGTAGCTGAAAATACCTATTCACCCTGTGGTGTGAGAAAAACAAATCTCTCAGACCTTTAGGCAGTGGAGAATTATGTGGTCTTTCAAACTGAAAAAGTGCAAACTGTAGGGGATCAAACTGAATAAATGTTAAGAAGCCAGTCTCACAGGGCCCTTGGGAATCTACTCAATAGCAATATTTTTGAGATGTCTCACGCAGGAGTAATGTATTTGTTAACAGTTATTTACACCATGCAGAGTAAGGAAATAAGAATGGAAGGATGCTTTTATGCATCAAGGAACAAAGGCAAAGGAAATACCTGCATGAGAACATAACAGGTACAAACATCTTCAGGAAAGCTGAGAAGTCAAAAATTAAAGGAAATCCAAAACAAAAATTTGGTAACTTTCAACTTTTAATAAAAAAGATTAATATTTTCCACTTAGCATCTTTAAAGTACTGAAAAACTAGTCTGGTTAGTATAGTTTTCCCTCAATTTATGCAAAGACTTCAAGTGCAGAATTCATATAGTCCTCATGGCAAGAAGAAACCTCCTTATCATAAACAAGACATTGGCAGGCAATCACATGGAGAAGCAGTTTCCTAATTCTGTAAATATGATGCCAGCACTACTGTTAACAGCTGCTCCAGATGGGACAAGGGCGCCATCCAACATCCAAAAATAAGATTCATACGTCTCAAAAAAGCTGCTCGAATAGAGTCCTGGTGTGAACCCTGCTGCAAAGACTTGCTTCCTGAATGCAAGCGTTCTAAGCATTTTATTCAGTATAGACTAAGGGTAGACCTGCTGGAGAGTAGCCTTGAAGAGAAAGATCTTGGAGTCCTAGTAGACAGTGAGAAGACAATGAGCTGACACTGTGCCTTTGCTGCCAAGTAGGTATTTCTGGTGTGCATTAAGAAGTATGTGGCCAGTAGGTCAAGACAGGTCATCCTCTCCCTCTCCTTCACCCTGGTAAGGCCACATCTGGAGCGCTGTGTGCAGTTCTGGGTTCCCCAGTTCAAGAGAGGCAGGGAACTGCTGGAGAGCGTCCAGCAGAGGGCGATGAAAACGACTGGGAGACTGGAGCATCTCTACTAGGAAAGGTTGAGAGAGCTGGGACTGTTTAGCGTGGAGAAGAGACCTGATCCACATCTATAAATATCTGCAGGATGGCTGTACGGGACGATGGTGCCAGATTGTTTCCTGTTATGCCCAGTGACAGGACAAGGAGCACTGGACACAAGCTGGAACACAAGAAGTTTCATTTAGAAACACGGAAAAACTTCTTTGCAGCGTGAGTCCCAAAGCCCTGGCACAAGCTGCTCAGAGAGGCTGTAGAGTCTCCTTCTCTGTAGAGATTCAAACCCTGCCTGGCTGCAGTCCTGTGCTTTTGGCACGTCTGCTTTGGTAGGTAAGCTGGACTTGATGACATCTTCAGGTCCTTTCCAACTCTGCTGATTCTGGGATTCAGGCTACAATGATGCGGAGAAGCCCCTTGGTTGATATTGTGAGAAGGTTAATACCATCAGAAGGATCACCATTGTGAAAGTGCTGTTGAGCAGCAGTGTAGATCAAAAGGTGGGGCCCTTGGTTTAGGATCACAATACATTTCAAAGTTGGAACACAACTCAGTATATTTTGCCCTGGTGAATCAAAATAAAGCAGATGGTATCACTTTCAATATCTAGTATATTGCTCATAATATCCTAAAAATGATTTATAAACACTGATTATTTGGTCTAAGCCTGTAATCTTCTTTAGGAGTAAGATACCTACTGCATAAATAGCTTCTTGATAAAAAAAAAAATCTATTTCATTATGTGGCAACCTGTAAATCTTCTTGTGAAAAGAAAAAGATAAGGAGGTATGAAGGAGCTGACTCTAATTGACACCTTTACTATAATAATCTGGAACAATACTTCAGGAGGAGCAAAAAACAGGTTTAGTCATGCCCTTCTTTTCTTGTATAATACAAAAAAAAGTTTCAATCTCTTTCTTAAATGAGGTACTTCTTCTTCTTTAGACTTCTTTACTGAATTCTTTATTTCATCTCTTTCATCTTTCCTTCTCTGATGTTTTTAACCAATTGCTAAAATTACTCAGCAGAATTGCACATCAGGTACACAACACTTCCTTTCACTGGCATAAGATATATGGTAGACAGGAGTTTAAAAGGCCAGCCATTATGTGCAGTCCATAAGATAATGTTTCCTGTACACAAAATAGGTTCACAATTACAGCAGGGATGGGGCCAAACTGGATTTAAACTACCCATTTAAAGTTCTTTGTTTCTGCCACTAACCAAAGTCCATTTCTGTTCCAAATATAAAGTTATTTAATGTCAGGCACATTGAAAACTCCATCAAATTGCACCTCTCATGCAGTTGCAGCTAAAATACATACAGAAGTGAAAATACTGAGTGAGAAGTAATGAAAAAGTATTAAAAGTTATGAAAAAGTATAAAAAGAATAAAAATGGGGGAGTTGGAAAGACCAAAACTCAGCAAAAGCAATGACTGCTCCATCCTCAGCAGAAAGGAAGTTTATACTTTCCCACCTGAGTGATACCTGTTTGGTGTGTGGGAACTCAGCAGGAGCTCACATCTGTGCTGGCAGGCATTATCACATTCTACCTAGCAGCATGTAAGCCTTCCCTACCTACTGTTTGTACTGGCCAACAAATACTTGCCGCACACTCATAAATTCAGTGAATAACCATTTGCAAGTCTCCACAGACGGTAAAAGTTGTTAAAACACAAGTGACACAGTACAGGAATGGTACAGAAAATAAAAGTCCAGTTTGATTAAAGAGTTGTCTATCAGTTTGAAATTTTAAAAACTGCAGGTTCTGTAAAAAAGAAAGTTGAGGTGCTCTTTGGGTTTCACAAAGGATGGAAAACTTTGCCACATCAGAAAATCAATTCTTATATTTAAGTCAGAGTGTTGATATAACAGTATTTTTCAAACAGTCTGACTTGTTTTGAAGTAGCTTTGTGGCAACACAAAGAGATGATAGAGAAGAGCAAAGTGTTTCCCTTTAGGGCTAACACTGTTTGTGGACACTACAGAAATGTCATTATCAAAAGCTCTGGTGTCACAGTAAGATCACCAGCTACCTACAAAGACTGACTAGACAGACTGACAGGCTTAAGACCTTGTCCACAAATCAATCTGTATGGCATTCGGTTACTAATTCTCCTTTTCCCGAATACAGTGATGCCAGAATTCTGACAATCCTCAGAAGACAAACAGAAGACTAATTTCAAATTCCTCTATTTAGTTTACAGATGTCATAAACTCACTGAAATTGTTAATATTTTTTTTTAAAAAACTATAAACCTGAGTCAAAAACCTGTAAATCTGGGGGAGGTCTCGTACCACATGACATTAATCCGCAAGCATTAATTTATGTCAGTACGTGGAAGTGCTGAACAAAATACTCACAAGCCATCCTTTAATAGAACAGTCTTTTAATAAAACCATTTATCTTCTCCCTGGTATGAAATATGAATGCTAAGTACAGAGGCACCCATGGTTTTGGATATCTGCAAAGTTCAGAAAAGTAATACACCCTGCCTCAAAAGCTGGGTTACAGCTACATGCAGCAAACAAGTACATGCACAGCGGTCCCAAAACGTGTTACCACGTCTATTTAAATGAGCCACGTGCATGGGGACATCCTTGAGTTTCACTCTGCAGGGGAGTCACAACAGTCATTAAAATATAATAAGCTCCACAATGATTAGAGCAATTGCTCATTATAATGTAATGAGTAATAATTATCACACGACGGTCCTGGGGAGTAAACTCATTGCATTCCAAGAATGTTATACCTTTTTTTCTTAATAACATTAAAAAACCCAGAAAAAACCATGGGAGCTACTCCTGTCTTCATGTAGGAAGCATGTTGGCAAGCTGACCTGATAGCCTTGACCAAACTACCACAATACAGCCACCTCAGCCAAAGTGACTTCAGCAGCACAGTGGGCATTCGTAGCTTTAGGGAATCAGTCCTTACCTGACCTTATATAGTCTGCAACAGTTCATTAGCCTTCAAGTCATAATGCAAGCCTACAGGCTATATAATCAACAAAGCTCTTTCTGCTGGCTTTGCTTGAGAGGTATTTACAAAGCTCTCAAATAGGTTTCTGTCTAGGAGCCTACTTTTCAAAGGCACGTACAAAGAAACATCTCTGGGGTCATCTTTTCCACTCATCTGCCGCATTGTTAAGGAAAGTATTGAAGTAAAGATGCTCTGCTTTTCTTTCCCCACATCCAGTCTCTTGCTCCCCGCCATTTTCACTGCACTAGATCAGGAACTTGCCAAACCTTCATGTGAAATGCCTTAGCTCTCTAATCTGGCAGAAAATCAACATGAGAAAAAAACCCCAACAAAACCACTAGAAAACCCCAGGCTCTACAATAAAAGCATTAACCTGTTGGCTGAGTCATCTTGCATGGACTCTTCATAAGTTCCTCTGCGCTTTCAGAGGCTCACTTCTCTCCTAACGCATCTCCATCTACTGACTCACAGGAACATATCTTTCGAGGTCCCTTCCAGTCCCTGATGTTCTTTGTTCTGTGGAAGAGACCTTTGGGATCATCAAGTCCAACCATCAACCCTACTCTACAAGCTCACCCCTAAACCACATCCCCCCACACTACTTCTAAGCATCTTTTAAACTCATCCAGGGATGGTGACCCAACCACCACCCTGGGCAGCCCATTCCAGTGCCTGACCACTCTCTCCAACAAGAATTTTTTCCTGATGCCCAGTCTAAATCTACCCTGTTGCAGCTTGAAAACCTTCCCTCTGGTTCTGTCACTAAGTACCTGTGAGAAGAAACCAGCACCAACATCTCTACAACATCCTTTCACATAGTTGTAAGAGAGCGATGAGGTCTCCCTTAAGCCTCCTCTTCCTCAAACTAAATAGCCCCAACTCCATCTCTCCTCTTAAGATTTATTCTCCAGGCCCTTAACCAGCATTGTTGCCCTCCTCTGCACTCGCTCCAGCACCTCAAGGAGCAGAGAAACAAGAGGACACCTTCCCACCATCTGCTCCCTGGGGCAACTCTGGGGCGTGAAGTGTGTTCATGCATTGTGAATTACCCGTTTGCCTAGGACAGCTGTCCTGAGAGCATACAGAATAACAAATAAATCCAGTTTATTTAGGAAACACTAGACCTCGCGTGAACCAATTGTACTGCAAATACTTTGCAGTCTTTCACCAACGCCGAAAGCAGCTCAGCCAGCTAGAAATGTTGAGCACTACTTGAAACGTTTGCTTGCAGCTTGTCTTACTACTTTCCAAAACCACTTTGAAGGGCTTCTAATACAAAACTGTGCTGGATTTCAAAGCATTAGCTGTGCATTCACTGAAAATGAAAGCGAGTGAACATCTTATTTCTTCAGCTGTTTTCCAGGAGTCTTAGGTAGTTCGCAATTTTAAAAAACCCAAACAGGAAAAACCCCAGGTTAGCAGACACTGCTAAATGAACTGATTACTTTATACATTCTGCCATGCAAATACAAAAAATATTTAAGACCTCTCTAGGCTGAATGGGCAAGATAATAACCCTCAGCTCACGTTCCCTAGTATGAATGCAGGAATTTGTGCTTTAATGAACGGCAAATATATAATGAATTTTCTTCATCAGCAAAGTGTGTGAAAATTGTGTGCAAGAAATGATGTGCAGCTTTTGGTTTTTATTACCCCGGTAAGAAGTTTTATTATTTATTAGAAAGAACAAAACATAAAAGAAATAGTGATTGAGGACTGTAATCCAGGCATAAATTAGTTTCCTTTTTATTTTTAAATATTGGCAGTTCCCATGGGCAGTTAATAGCTGCCATGCTACAGCGCTGCTCATATGCCCTAGTTTTATTTCACCTCTGCTGAAAGCCAAGATTTCGCACTTAGAAGAGTCAGCAGTTCCCAGGTGCTAATACAATATATCAGTGTTAAAAATACCTCCTTACAGTCAAATGAAATCTTTCTCACTATTGAACAAACTACAGGAGCTACCGCTCTTTTAGCAACTGCTTTCCCCTTCGAATACACAGCAACACACTCACAGGCACTCCAACACCCTCCAAATTAATAGCAACCCTTTTTTTTCTCCTGGCACCATTGCTAAACTATTAACATTTTTACTAATTATAGGAAGGTTCTTTACTGAAGGAGAAGTTGCACTTTACAGAGAGTACAGGATTCACTGGGATAGGGTCCCAAACCTGGTTCTGAGTATCTTAAATGCTTGCCCCACTACTACAGAGACAGTGTGTTACTGTTTTATAAAATGGTTTTATCCTATCAGTTTGAGCAGCAGCAACATCAGAAGAAGACAGAAGGTTTGACTGAATCCTAACTAGAAAGTCAAGCCTGAAAAATTTCATGCCCTGCCCCAGTTCCAAGTGTCAGCTTAAGCCTCATTCCAGCTGCCCTATACAGACATTGTGTTTACAAGGTAAATAAAGAACAAAAATATTTCCTCTTGGCAAAGCATAATTTTTGATAATGAAAGGCTCTTCAGTCTCTTGGCACAAGGTTTCCATTCACAGGTCTCCCATCACCCTATAAGAGTAAGACATGAATTAAACGGGTTTAAGCTGGAACAGGGGGGGCTCCACATAAATAGAGAAGGCAACTCTTCACGGTGAGTGATGGAGCACTGGAATGGGCTGCCCAGGGGGGTTGTGGAGTCTCCTTCTCTGAAGATATTTAAAACCCACCTGGACATGTTCCTGTGCAACTGGATGTAGGAGATCCTACTGTGGCAGGGGGATTGGACTGGATGATCTTTCAAGGTCCCTTGCAATCCCTAATGTTCTATGATTCTGTAAACACAATCCAATCCAAACATATGACTTAGATATAACAGTATATAACTCATTCAGTTAGGTGGTCTAATCATAGAATATTATTCCAAATACATAATTTCATACAATTATGGAAATACACATTCCCCTCTGTGGAAATAAGCAGACTTGGGTCAAAGAACAGCTCACTGTGCTGCCACATGATGTGACCAGTAACTTTTACATGCTTTTAACACTACCAAGCATCATTCCTTTTCTCTAAGGCTGATTTCTCTTTCTTGGTACCTTCCCAAGAATGTAAATGCGTGTAACCCTATATACGTGCATAACTGTCATTCTAAGAGTTTAATGGCAATTGATTATTAAACCGTAAAGTGCATCAGAAGGGGTTGCCGTAACCCTAACGTGACAGGAAGCGTTGGAGATCAGACATGATGGAGTTCTGAGCAGCCTGTCCTGGTGAAAGATTTCTCTGCCTATAGGAGGGAGGTTGGATTTTATAATCTTTAAAGGTCCATTCCAACCCAAACCATCCTGTGACCTTATGATACAACTGGAAATAACAAAAGTGGGAGTCAATCCAATACAGAATTCGTTGTTTCCAACAGGGACACTGCACAGGGAGAAGACACTACGGGCAGTATTTAGACCATCTACATTTAGGAACATACTTCAGTTCAAGCTACCCATGCCACCAGCAGGGAGAGGCAGGTTCCTCCACAGGACAGTCCAAAATTATTCAGGTGCAAGACCACACCAGAACATGAGAAAACTCAAAGCTGGTTGATTTGCAATGCCCAGTCTACCACTCCCAGCTAAAGGCAGAACAAACAAGGACGCAGCAGTTCCACCTCCAGCAGAATCTCCTAAGGAAAACCACCTCACTCATCTCATCTGCTAAGTCATGAGAATGTGACTGATCCCTCTTGTAAAATACTTCCAGGAGTCAGTGTTACAGTTGTGCAGTACCACACAGACCAAAACATCTCACAGGTTGCTACAGATCTAGAGTGGAAATGCAGCCAGCACCTGAGCTAGCTTAGGTGGTTTCATACTACACAAACACCCTTTAAAATTTGTCTGCATAAGCACTGCATATATTACATTGAAACTTAAATATGATGGAGTAAGGATGGGAAAATAAGTCTATGACCTAAATATTTGCTTAAAGGAAGCACAGAGTTTCATAAAGCATCTGTAATTGTGTAGTTATGCACTGCCTTTTCAATGACAACAAACCTCACCTTAACTCTGCTCACATTTGAATAAATTCCACAAAAATATAAATGGTAACTGCCATTGTGCAAAGTTATGATCCTTACAGGCCTCAGACATCTGTCCAATTTATTTTCAGTATATAAATTCCAGAAGCGTGCAAACATCACCTAGTTGCTTATCATCAAACATCACCTCATGGCAGGGGGATTGGACTGGATGATCTTTTGAGGTCCCTTCCAATCCCTAATGATTCTATGATCTTACTTCTCAGCTACATGACCACGTTGTCCTGCTTGTGCTCAATGCACAAAAACATTACTAAAGAAAAAACCTAAACAATTCCAAAACAACTCCTCCCTCTCCTGCAAAAAAAAGACAACCCCAATTAGGAGATTAGATTTATGCAGGAGACTTAGGAGATCTAAAAGGGCTGTCATACCTGCAGCACGTGTAGTATTACCTCTCTCCCTTCAAATCCCCTAACTGCTTTCATTTAAATTCCTGTTCTCCATCTGCATAGTAAGACCAGTCCAAAAATGTAATGGCACATTATTTAAAGCATCTCAGTACCAGCAGTTTGTCTGATAAAGTCTAGTTTTGGAGGAAAATAAATCCCATTCTTCCAGTTGTCCTTTTCCCTTAGCAGAAGACATGATTTTTCTGATTCCAAACTCAGGAAATGCTTTAAAATTCCCCTTCAGTTCTTGGATTAAATTTTTTAATCCCATGTAGCATTATTTCCTGGATACGAAGAGCAAAACTGTGTTTATAATCAAAATGATTTACAGACTAATGGAGGCAGAAACACTTCGGTGCCAGGCTCCGCAATATTTCTTCAGAACAATACTGCACAGTGTTCATTCTGTAATTATTGAGCAGCATTCATGTCATACATGAAGTTAGAGTGCTTCAGGGACTTAAGACTGTCTACTGAGTAAGTGGCAATTAAAGCACTTCCCTCTGATTTATCACAGGACTCTACTCTCTTTGAACTGGAACACTGTTAAACAAGGGAAGTAAGTTTTCTACAACAATTAATGCTAATGAGATTGAAGTGCTGGATTATATAAACCTTTGTAGGATATTATGAGGTTTCCATACTACTTCTGCTTGCGACCTACATCTCCTTCCTCTAGGAGAAGATGAACAGAATCTCTTCTATGAATAGAACTAGGTTTTTTTTCTATGTATTTCCTCCCCTTCCTGTCACGTCAGTTGCCACCTCTTATTTTGCATTGCCCACAAGCAAACTGTGTGCCATCATGTCATGGTGGCTGATTTAGCTTAAGCTCCTTTCCAGGACAGGTCTGCCTGAGCTAACAAGCTGTTCACTGTCCTAGAAGGAGCTCCTGTTCATTTGCATTAAGAAGATGACTCAATGGTATTTATCTGGTTTGATTCAATCTGATCACACTGGTAATTTTCAGCACTATCTGGACTAACAAATCAAGTTCTTCACCAGAGCAGGAGCTCTCAGATGTGGAACAGGGTATTTTCATACCCTTCAAATTTCATTTATCACACTGAAATGTGGGTTGAAGTCTTCCACACAACTGTGTTGAGAGCTAATAACTTAATTTCATTGAAATGTGTTTCTTTCTAGTTGTTGACAAATACTCAGTCCTTACTAAAACTGGTAATTAAACTGAGTGCAGAGAGAAAATTATTAAAAAAACCCCACTGTGTAGAATAACTTTAAATACACATTGCTCCCTGAAGGGTACTACATAAATGTGAAGTACCATGGGATTGTCAGTACTAGTAGAGTAACAACTACATCTCTGACATGCAGACTTGTTCTGGATGTTGAAGACATTTATCTCCAGTTGTTTCCTAGCATTGCATATGTTCACCAAAACTACTACCTAGAGTTGGCACTGCAGGCACCAACAAAGTGGTTGAGTTAGAGAGTCTCTGCACTGCAGGACAAAGCCACTAGACAACACTTTTAGTGTAGGTATTAAAAACTGCTTCTCTCAAATTTAACTACCTGGGCAAATAAAGTACAAAAACTTTGACACTTTGGCTAGTAGGGTTAGCACTCCTATCATGGTGAAGCTTGATAGGATCCTCTGCACCTACAAGAGGAATGAATTCAGTTTTGAATCTGATCTGCAAATGTTTCAGTGAGCAACACACTGCCCCCTAAGCCACACTCCTACGCTGGATCTGCTTCTGATTAAAGGGAAGTGCTGTGTGACCAACTGTTTCTCCTGTCATTTCTTAGAGGGAGCAGGTAACAATCATTGGGTTAGTTTGTCTTTCTTAAGGTTTGGGTTGCTTGGTTGGGATTTTTTGTTTGCTCGTCTAGGAAGAAATGAAACAAACTTATCTATTAAGGTACTTAAGTAAGATCATTAGTAAACTTAATACAAAACAGAATAATTTCTTGTTTCCATAAGCACAGAAACCCCCAGAAGAGCCACACCTTAATTTGCATTAGGTAACTGTAAAATACCAGGTCATCTTTAGAAGAGTGCAATGAAATATTCTGTCAAAGGCAATGGGGTAGGTTAGGGAAACCTCTGGCTTCTTTTCCCCCCTCTAAATCAGTCTTCTTATCTTTACAGTCAGGCAAAATGCCAAACATATGCCAAACTTTTAAATTAATTTAATATTTCCCCTGACGACATTTACGATCCAGGAGAAGGATGATTAGTGCAGAAGAAAAGCTTCTGTGTTTTCACACAACTGTGTATGATTGACTGCAGCACAGAAGTAAAGCTTTGGAAATGTAGGAGCTTTGCTTAGTGTCTTGGAATGAAAAATAAAATATGTACCTTGAATAGAGGCAGCGATTTTATCACCTGCACTAACTGAAGTCATAATTTTACTTGTGTTTTCCATCATGTCTTTTTTTTATCATGAAAAACTAATGAGGCATTGATGCTCAAGAAATTGGATTTATCCCAAACCTGAACCTGAGTGATGAACTGCATTAAAATGTAAGGAATGTTCACATTGCTTTACAAAGACCCTCTCAGAGAAATACATGCAGGGGGGTGTACATTTGCCACGTCTCACTGGTTTCTGTACCCTGTCCTCCTTGTATCTTGCGACTCATGTACACAAACCAGACTCTCGCAGGCACATACAGGCATACACGGGCAGAGACAGGCTCAGAACTATCTTGTTTTCAAAGACACACACAGTGAAATCATCCCGAGGAGCACCTCGCTTGCAAAAGCACTCAGTTCCAGACCTCTGGCAGTGTGGTTGGTGAAAATGTAGTGTGAAGTAAAGCTCATAGCAGCTTTTGCTCATTGAGAAGGACGGGGGGAGGGGGGGGGGGGAGCTAAGAGGAACTGAAGAGAAAATTTAATTCTGGCTGTGTATTATTTAGGGTGCCCTTTACACAAAGTGAAGTTGGGTCACCGCTCAGAAAGGTAAATCCGTAAGGGGTCTTTTTAAATGCAATTTAAACCCTCGGTTATCACATAATACTGCAGACACGGTAAAACAATTGAAAAAACCCCAAAACCCAAACATAAATCCCGTGAATACGTTATTCAAATGTTCTTCGCATACAGTTTCACATGTCGTGCTTCCAGTATAGGAAGGTACAGATAACGTGAGTTGATCTAAAGAACCTGCCTGCCATCACCATTAAAAGCATCTGCACACAATTCCCGTAAGTTAAGCAGCAGAACTGTAGGTATCGCCAGCACGGTCACACACACACACACACGCGCACACACACAGAGCACCGCTACCTCTTCGTGCGTGGATGCTGCAGGTCCCTTCTGTAATTGCCGGCTAAGCCAACGCGATCCCCCACCACCACACGGGCAAGGCTTAACGTATTAGCGGTAACTTTAAGACAGGCAAATTAGAGGTTATGGACCCGCTGCCACCGCACGGAGCGTCCAGCGCTGCTCGGGGTGCTGTGGCAAGCAGCACCGCTGCCCACAAACAGCCACGCTGCCACGCATTAAAGTGTCGCTTCATGGAAGCCTTACCTTGGCTGACTTGCCCTAACTGGTGACAAGGCACTTTAATTTAAGAAGCAAACGGGGACTTTTTGCAGCGCTGGCGGCGCAGCCGCTCGTCGTCCTCAGCGCGGCCCCGGCCCCGGCTCCGCGTCCCCCGGAGCCCCCAAAGCCCCCGGCCCCGGTGCTCCCGCTCCTGCAGCGCCGGCAGCCCGGGCCATTGGCTGCTCCGCCGCCCGCCCCCGCTGCCGCCCGCCCCCGTCCTTCCCCCTCCCCGCTGTGTTTTCCCCTTCCCCAGCACTTCGGGGTTGCGCGCAGCTTCTGCGCGCAACGGCAGACCCCGGCCAGCCCCAGCGCATCCCTCCGCACATACCGACATCTCCGGCGCTCACAGGCGCAGATTTGTCCGGCAACTGCGCGGCTGCGAAAAGCTGCTTTTCGCGCTGGAGCTGCTAGAGAAGAAGAGATCCGGCTTGGCGACTGCAAAACCCTAAATTCGGTGCCAGGAAGGGGGGCCGGGGGACGAGAGGGCTGGGCTGTCGGGGCGGGGTGGGGGTGCAGGGAAGGGGCGCACCGGCGGCAGCGGCCACCGCGGCACTGATGTGGCGACCCGGCGATAAATTTTGCTATTTCTGTGCAGAGTCGTCACAGCCTGCTAAGCATTCAACCGCCGGCGCGTTCATCGGCCATCCACATGGTCTGGTAGTGGCTGCAAGATTCAGACCGAATGCTGCCCTTTAGCGCCTTCTTCCAACCCTGCTGGGGCACTGGAGCTTTCATATTGGCCACGCATCACCTTCCAGATCAGCCTCCTTTTAAAAAATTCCTGCCCTTGACCACCCCTATATTCATGTTACTACACCATAAACTATAAGTTACTGGGTAATTTATGTCCTTTCAGACTGGGCTGGATCAAGGCTGGCTGGATGATGCAAAACTCATTCCCAAATCAGGACCTTGTATAACATCTTTACCCCAAATACACCGTATTTGGAATGAGGATTAATGGTGTGCTCCTGTTTCAGGGTTTCAGTAGTGGAGCAAATGTGTCAGACTCCACTCATCCAACCTGTTAAGGCAGTGTATTAAGAATGTAATTAACACATAAGCAAAAGCTTTGGCATGTACCCTACTGGCACAGAGGACCTTGCTTCTCTGCCAGCAGGACATGTGCCCTGGAGTGAGCCATAAAACCACAGCCTGTTCCAATCCCAAAGCCCAGGCAGGACAGGAGAAGAGAAAACTGCTGGTAACAAGTTATTACAGGTCAGAAGCAGCACCCAACATATAAATTGTAGGCATACCACAGAAAAATTACTTAGATTAGAAAAGGAGAGCTAGAAAGAGTAATTCTACCATTTAACGTGACCAGAAGGTAAGCTGTTGCACCACATCAGATGGAAAGAACAACACTGCTCGCTGCTCACCTGAATCAAAGTAAGGATAAAATCTAGTGCTGGATGTTGAGAACTTTACAAACAAAATTGCTCTCAGCTGCTCAGCAATAAATATTAAAAATTATTTTACAAGAAGTGTAGGTAACCAAAGGCAAGAGGCAACTAGGTGTTTGAATTTCAGAGGTGTAAAGCTCTTGGAGGCAATGAAATAGAAGCTGTTTCCATTTGCTATTTATATGTCTTCTGGCTTGCAACTGCAGCACACATGAATCAATGTTTTAATACACAGTCTTCAGAGTGTTCTCTCTCATGCAACTTCCTAGGATTTGCACAGCTCCAGATCTCATGATCTAGGGGATGGGATGCTTTTATCGATGTGCTTTCCCTATTTTACTGCACTATGGGAAAAGCAAGTTTCAAGTCTCCTTGTCAGGGAGGGAGGTAGGTTGGTAATATGGAGTGGGGGGGGAAAGGGTGGAAGAAAAGAGTGAAAAGCACCCTTTCCCTTTCATTCTCTTCATGTGAAAAAGAAGTCACACCAAGCCACCATCCTAAGATACCCTTCTTACTACTTAAGGAAAAGAGGCAAAACATAGCATTACCTACCTTTCAGCCTACCAACCACTGGAAGGAATGTAGCTTAGGTGTGACAAGCGAAGAATACAGCTCAGAGCAGACCGTTCGATGTTAACGTCATTTTTTCAGAAGGCAGAACTAAGCATACTCACCACATACTCAGAACATAAGTCATCAAACCATTTGTTTCTGCAGTAAGAAGAATAACAAGCAGAGGGAAGTCTCGATGCTCCAATAAAGCAGTTAAAAGGTGAAAATCTCCAGAGGCTTTTCTATCTGTATGATACACACACACATACACATTCATAGCTCCATGGTTAAAAGACTTTTCTCAGGCAGGACCAAAGAATATGAGCATAAAGAGATTATAACTGGTGTTGCAGACTAATTTGGTATAAAAAGGTCAAAGATTTTCTTAACAATTTAAAATTATGCCATTTCAAGGAAGAAGATGACAGTTTGAAAAAAATTAGCCTCAATGAACTCTGACATTTCTTTTAAGCCTACATTTTAAGACTAAATACTGAGATTTGGGGTTAACTGATGTTAGGTCGATCCTTTCATCAGTATGAATGTTAAAAGCATCTAAATTTGTCATGGGGAAAAACCCTCCTGAAAAGAGCCTGAACATGAAATTTTTGTCTGGAGCTGCACGACTAGAGCCAAAGAAATTTGGATAAAACACTTGAATTTATTGTATCCCTAGGGTTTATCTTAGGAGTCTAGCAGGCTTATGCAATTCTAGCTGTAAATCAAAACATAGAACTTTGCTGATCACATCAGAAAGTTCCTTTTCTAGAATTTGTGATGATTAAAGAGGCTGGAAAAAAGAAGGGGTTGGTTTTGTACCTTCTAACGTGCACTTGTTGTATGTTTAAAAGCAATACTGAAATAATGGTTGTCTAGGCAATGGGTGTGAGCTGGAACAGAGAAGGTTCCACATAAAAGCGAGAAGGAACTTCTTCACAGTGAGAGTGACAGAGCACTGGAAGGGTCTGCCCAAGGGAGTTGTGGAGTCTCCTTCTCTGGAGATGTTTAAAACCCACCTGGATGTGTTCCTGTGTGACTTGATCTAAGTGATCCTGCTGTGTCAGGGGGATTGGACTGGAAGATCTTTGGAGGTCTCTTCCAATCCCTAATGTTCAGTGATTCTGTAAAGGACTATATATATATATATATATATATAGGATGTATGTACCAAAAAGTAGCCAAGTGTCTACAGGTTTTTAATAAATAATTTTGCTACTTTGCTGCTGTTCAGTTTGGTTTTTGTTATATAATAGCTCCAGTTAATCATTTCTAGTATGCGCCTACAAAACCAGTCTCTTTGCTGGTGTGTGATATGTTAAACGTGTATTGATCATCTTGCAGGTAACTGCTAGAGAACTGATCACAAAGCTAACATTCAACCTGTTATAGCAAGACTGAGATGTTCATTAATACATAAAGTAATGAAAAATGTAGGTAATTTGTAAATTACAAATTTCCTGTACCCCAGATACATTAGGAACCACTAAGGTCATATTGGGATAATAAAGGCCAAATTAGCACATTGTACCAAATCATTACCAAACTCAGCACAGCTCCACAGCACATACACCCTAATAGCTGCAGCTGAAGAAAATGAGAACCTGTTAAAGAAACCAAGCACCATCTCTGCCAAGAACCTCTGCTCCAGACTGCAAACAGCTGTCCCAAGATTTTTCACTGTCCTGTTCAAACAACACCAGGGAATACCTGAGTGACACCCACCCCCAGCAGCAACTTTGCAGCCTTGCAAACCAATTACAAACAGCTTTGTCCCAGGGTGAAAAAAAGTGTTCTACCATTGTATGGCACCAATTTCATAGCAAATGAAAAGGAATAACACCGCTTCTGAAAACAAAGAGCAGTTAACACTGGCTGTGTAACTGCTCCTGTTTCATTCTTTCCTTTTTTTAAGTAGATTATTTTTGTACTCAGCATTCACTCAGCTGCAGTGAATAACAACCAGTCCTAGCAATGTGAGACTCCTTGCAGTCACTATTTCTGTTCTTATTTCATAAACAACTTTTGTTCATGCAGTTATTAATAAATGCTCTCACAGCTACTAATACATGCAGAAATTAATTTTCTTAAAATTTGCGTGTGATCTACTAATGACCATTCTTTAGAAACTATAAATATTTCAATATGTGCCATTAGCAACTGCTCCTGAAGTGTTTAAAAGTAAGGTAAGAATCACAGAACATTAGAGATTGGAAAGAACCTTGACAGATCACCCAGTCCAATCCCCCTGCCACAGCAGGATCACCTAGATTCAAGTTGCACAGGAACATGTCCAGGTGGATTTTAAACCTCTCCAGAGAAGGAGACTCCACTACCGCACTGGGGAGCCTGTTCCGGTGCTCTGTCACCCTCACCATAAAGAAGTTTCTTCTTGTATTGATGTGGAACTTTTTCTATTCCAGCTCACACCCATTGCCCCTTGTCCTACCATTGGATGACACTCAGCAGAGCCTGGCTCCATCCTCCTGACACCCACCCTTCACAGATGTATAAACATTAATGAGGTTACTCCTCAGTCTCTTCTCCAAGCTCAAGACACCCAGCTCCCTCAGTCTTTCCTCATCAGGGAAGTGTTCTACTCCCTTCATCATCTTTGTGGCTTTGCGCTGGACTCTCTCCAGCAGTTCTGTGTCCTTCTTGAACTGAGGGGCCCAGAATTGGACACAATATTCCAGATGCAGTCTCACCAGGACAGAGTAGAGGGGGAGGAGAACCTCTCTTGGTCTGCTAACCAATGATGAGGCATCGCAATCAGGTCAAAATTCACTCAGCGTATCATGGCTATGTCTGTGTGGAAGAGGACTTAAAAGTTTATTACATATTTTATTTGTAAATCTAAATAAAATAAAACAGATTCCAAAATAATTTTCAAAATATTCACAATATTGTTCCCTTTCCTATATTTAGGCTTCTAATAGAAATCACAACTGCTGAACGCAGCAGTCCAAATTTTAATTTGCATCCAAACAACATTTTCTGATACAAAATGGAGAGACAGCAACGTTTATCTCTGTCTCGTGGGTGAACACACAACTGAGCCATCTTCATGTTCCTGATGAAGACTCTCTGGAGGGTTCTCAGATCGTGCTACTGGATATTGCATTTATTGGGTAATGTGCACAAATATTCAGAGGGAATTGGATAAAGACAATCCATTTTGCATATGGTCTCTCTGAATATTCTTTTATCTGTGTATTTCCTCTAAAAAATTAAAATAGTTGATTAGAAAAAATAAATTTTTAATATAGGTTAGAAAATTCTACACAATACTAATCACAGAGGGAGTGGAGATGCTGTTGATGCTGCCTTGGCTCCTGCACTAAGCATCACTGGAGTATTTTCTAATAAAACAACAACAGCTGTTCCTATATATATGGTGCCAATAATAGTTGCCAGTCACAGAAAACTTGTGATAGTATAGTCATTTGCCTTTGCTTGAAATGGTAGGTAAAACATGCTGACAGGACTTGGAGAAAACATCATACCTGGCATTTTGCTGCCTGCTACCATAAAGCTCAGAGCTGGGCAGTCCCCCTCCAAATGCATGAAAACACAGAAAATGCATAAAGGGCAACAAAAGAACAGGGCAGTGTCTCAATCTCCCAGTCTCTGCACCTCAGCTCCAAGGGAAAACAAGACAGAAGTCTCATTTGAAGACAGACCTCAGTGGATCTTTCTACCCATCCTGTGGAATTCCACACTAGCATGTGTAACAGACAACACTCAATCCAGAACCTGCTTAATTGGAATGTTTCCTAGTAGACCAGTATAGCCCCATAACGGAATACAATGCAGTGACCCCTGTAACGTGGGATACTTCCTGGGTGCTAGATAACATGGGATACTTCCTGGGTGCTAGATAATGTAGGATACTTCCTGGGTGCTAGATAATGTAGGATACTTCCTGGGCGCTAGATAATGTAGGATACTTCCTGGGCGCTAGATAATGTAGGATACTTCCTGGGTGCTAGATAATGTAGGATACTTCCTGGGCGCTAGATAATGTAGGATACTTCCTGGGTGCTAGATAATGTAGGATACTTCCTGGGTGCCAGATAACGTTTGTCTCCTTGAATGCAATAGGTGGCATTTCTGTAAGTTTAAGTCTAGTAAGGAAACTGTCGAGATGTTTCTGAAACTAATGCAGGCAAAAATTTTGTCACAGAATCACAGAACATTAGGGATTGGAAGGGACCTTGAAAGATCATCTAGTCCAACCCTCCCACCACAGCAGGATCATCTAGATCCAGCTGCACAGGATGTCCAAGTGGGTTTTAAAGGTCTCCAGTGAAGGAGACTCCACAACCTCCTTGGGCAGCCTGTTCCAGTGCTCTGTCACCCTCACTGTGAACAAGTTCCTTCTCATATTGATGTGGAACCTCCTGTGATCCGGCTTACACCCATTGCCCCTTGTCCTATCATTGCATGACCCTGAGAATAGCTTATATATTTTTTTTCCATAGGCAGATAAGTTCTCACAGGTCAAGGCTCTCTCTGGGTTCTAGTAAATTGTATATTTGGATTCCCTATAACCTATCAGCTGATTACAAAGATGTCTGACTTAAAATTATGAACACTGTATTTGGGGGAATTTGAGCTGGTAATGAGAAACAAGCTTCTTCCCCAATGTAACAGGAGCTTTAATAAATCTTTGCTTAGAGGTAGGTAAATACTAACAGACATAAGCTCCTGGGACATGCTAAAGACAGATTTTCATAGTATTATCCTACAGGACGTGATTTCTGGGGCATATTATGTACTTTTAATCTTTACTAAGATAAATAAACTGCTTTTTCCACACTCAGCTTTCAGTAGACTAACAGCAGATGAAAACCAAGACATTCAAAATGTTACAAGATGATGATGAGATTTCTAGTCAAGTGAGAACATCCTTTCCAGTGAAACCATAATGCAAAAAATATGCTATAGTAAGTTAAGGGACAACTGGATGATTTTTGGTACAGAATCTTCACTGTAACTTAGGAGTCCCCCAAGTGTCCTCTGTACTGTACGTGCACGTCACACTGGCTTGTCTTTTTGCCACTTCTTGCTAATACAAGGATGCACCTGGATACTGTTTTGTTCCTTGCAAAGATACATAGAAACATGTTTAATTCAAGAGTATGTCCTCACCGCTTCACACCCTGCCAGTGGGCTCCACTAGGAGGAGATCGTCATCGTCTTCCTCTTCTTCATCCCCACGCCTTCATTGGGTATTTTTACATATTAGTAAGATCTCCCAAGCCTTCTCTTCTTCAGGTCAGCTCTCTGCTTGGCCTGATATGATGGAGTTCAAATCCATTACAGACCTAAATGGACTTGCTCCAGTACACACATCTTGTACTGGGGAGCTAAGAACTGGACTCGGCACTCCAGACAATTCTCAAAGGACTGAGGCAACATGACATCCCTTGGTCACACTCGTGACACTCAACCTAATGCAGCCAAGGATGCTGTTTAACCTTCTTTGCTGCAAGGAGCACACTAATAGAGAACGGCAGTAGAATTTTGAGCTAGTTAGCAGAACTCTTAGCTGATGACTCGCTTATAGCTTGTGGAACAAATGTATTTAGTACGGGGTTGTAGAGTTAATTAATGTCTAATCCCGGTGCTTCTATTAACTATTTTAAAGGTTGTTTCTGATTAGAGCGGGTAAAAGGATAAATCTGAGTAGATTTCTGAAAGAGGAAGAAACTGAAGGGAACTGAAACAAAGGATAAGCTTCTTGGCCACTTCCAAATTCTGAAAGCTCCGACTGACAGCATCTCCATTCAGACATGTCCAATAAGAAAACGTTAAGGAGCATATAGCACAGTCCTGAGGGGCAGCCTTAATTCTCTGTAGCCAGCGAGGATTCTCCATGACTAAGGGCTAGTCTGTAGGCACAGCATCCTCCCTATTCTGCAGTGCCAGGTCTGCTGCTACTACGTCCACCTCTGGTGTGCTTAGCATAAGTAGGAAATTGTAAGACACTACTGAGTGTTGTAAAATTCCAGTGGAGATCAATCTCTGATATCCCCAAGGTGAAAGCCCACCTCCACACACACACCCCAACTCCCTGTATTCCTCTAGCCAACTGATAAAATGGGAACAACAGTCAATAAATGTTTATTCTTCTTCTCATTTAGACCCAAAGAAACACTCTTGTTTTACCAGCCAACTGCATGATCCAACTTAGGAGATTTCATGACTGCCATTTATTTAGATCATTTTAAAAACCCTACCTCCTGGAATTCCTCTCAGGATATACTTTTCTTCTGCCATTCATGTACTTATTGCTGCTCACTACAATGCTTTAGAATTAATACAAATGAAAAACTTCACTAGTGTGATCTGTTTCATAGGCCAAACAAGCAACGAGAAATGACCTCATGCTGGATAGTGACAATGAAGCTGAGACGTGTTTGTTCTGATCCTCAAGCATAAACAGAACACAGTTTCCCTGACCCAGGGATTTAATTTTGATTAAAACAGTACATTTAGCTACGTTTCCTCTGTTCTGTTAAAGAATAAAATAGATAAATTGCTAGCAGGGTTAAAAAATTGACAGCACTGTCTTTGGCACCCAAATCATACACGTAATCAATTACTCTCCATCTGCTCACTGAAGGTGTAGGAAGACAAGCCATATAAACCCCTATTCCCATAAAAGAGCCTGCTAAAGCACTTCACATTTGATCCCTTATTTCCCAAAGATGTTCCTCATGAACTAGAACCTGTCAGTTCTCTTCTGATACAACTTCAGATAAACTTGTGATTATTTTGCTCCTCTGATTCTTTCTACCATTAAATCAAAACCAGTGAAGAGTGGCTGACAAAACGCTCAGTGGCAACTCCACAGATTCAAACCAAGAAGGAACAATTAAATAACAGAGTAATGAGCAAAACAAGACAAAAGAATTGTAATGAAGGGCTAGAGGTCACAGATTTTCTTGTTCATCTAAACTCTTCAATAGAAGTGGACGTTCACTGCTGTAAATGCAAACCCAGTGACTACTGTCCGTGTATTTACACGTGTAACTTTTCACTGCCTGTATTTTAACCCTTGCAGTGTTTTCAACTCAGAAGATTCAAGGTAATTCTAATTTATACTAATTTAATACTAACCTGATTTTGACGTTATTTGTATGCCACGTTGTACCAGACCTGAAATCATTTTGATGTGTGGGGGTTAATGGAATCAGTATGTCATCATAACCTCAATGAAAAGGCAAAAACTGATCTCCAGTGTGAGCGTGTCCTGTCCCAATGCAATACCAGTATAAACAAACAGGCATTATTACATTCCAACACGGACATTATTTAATTTAGCATTTCATTTCCATGGCCAAACCCCAAGTCCGTTAATGTGCCTTTAATTAATAATGTATTTAGTCATTTTGTTGCCTGTACTGTTAATGCTATCCATTGTCAAAGGTTTATAAATATCACAATTGGAAGATAAACACCCTTTAACTAATGCTAATAACATTCATCTTTAATTTTATTGGAATTACAGCTCCTAAAAGCCTGTTATACCTTTTCAGAAATAGAGTGATGGGACAGCTCAAACTTTTATGTCTGCAAACAGCAGAAAGGTTGCTCTAAAACCCTCTTGCTGCTAAGAAGAAGGAAAAGGATGCAGAAGCAGAAGCATTGCTGCAGAGCAGCTGCCTTCCAAGGCTGTCCAAACATTTCCCCAAACCTAAGAAGGAGAAGCTGGAGGATATGTGAGTGCAGCACCCACCTGCACTGGGATGATCCCAAGGGGCACTGCAAGCCTGAGGGCTACAGGCTACCCAGGCATCAGACCAGCTGCTTGCATTTCATGCACTGTAGCAGCTACTATGGTCTGACATGCACAAGTGAACACAGCTCAAAGACCTATAATCCGTGTCAGCAGCTTATAACCACAACACAATCATCTGATACACAGAAAGTTCTTTTTTCCTCTTCTTCTCCTGTTCATACCTTTACTTCTTGTGAGTAGGTTTGCCTCAAGATTCATTTGTTGTCTCACACAAAACCTCTTAATTCTAACCCTTGCTGAATTGAATTTACTCTGTGGGCCCAGCAGCACAAGAGGACAGGGAAAGATGCAGCCCTTGGCATCTGCAAAGGGTGAACAAGCACTGGGGACATTCAACTCTCCATTCACTTCACTGTAGCTACAGTAAACAAGAGTTCACCAACTTGACTTCACAACTACTATTTAAATCATCTGCTTTGAACTGTGTCAACGTGATTAATTACATAAAAGTGGAGATAAATGGAATGAGAATTGGGGATTAAACTCTGCTACTGCTGACCAAGTTCACTACAGTTCCCACATACAACTTGCAGATGTACGTTGGAGTCAGTGGCCTACTAGCAGCTGGAGCACCACAGAAAGACAGCAAATTGGTATCAGCAGAGACCTTGGGCATATTTTTTATAGAAATAGTAAAACCTTACTTCTAAGCCTTTCTGTTGGCACTAGCTCTTGCAGAACAGTGCTGCACTCTGTATACCCTCACCACTAGATTTCATCTATATCCTTCAGTTTTGATGCTTTTAATAGGTGTTAAATAAAGTTAGGTCTGGAGTTTTCAGTTACTAGTTTTATTCACACTACACTGTCTGCTTTCAGTGCCACTTTAAAATTTATAAAGATCTAGGGGAAAAATCAAATATTTCATTCTTTCCTGTTTGCATTTGTTCCCTTTGTTCTCAGTATAGGAAATGCAAATTTTAAAATATTTAGTGGTTTTGGCTGTGGCCATTTCTTTTGTTTGCTCTCACATTTTTGAATTCACATAATTTTTTACACACATTTGCATTACTAGTACATTTTTTACCCCTTTTTTCCCCTCCCTGAATAGCTACAACATTATCTAATTCCTGGGAGATCAAGAAAAGATCTTTTTGCTGTAAGATTTGTGTTGGAATAAAAATCATGTTTTGAGCTTCTCACATATATTTTTGCTTTCAAAGGAACAGATAGATTAAAAAAGTTAAAAGAAACAGGTTCTGTCCCTTTTCCCTCTTTGCAATTTTAGCTTCAAATAATTATACTGAATACCAAGATTCTTTAAAGTTTCCTGTACTGAAGAGAGGAAGACTGTGATTGACAGCTTTATTCCTCAAACACAGCAGCTCTGTGGTCTGTGCAGAGCTTTTCTGAGAACTGATGGGGACATTAAATGAACGACTACTTTCATTACACTGCACTTCAAATACCAGAATGTGTTTCTTCAACCACATATTCTCTAATGTAAACATAAACCTGAATTTACTTCTGCATTTGTACAGGAACTAGTACATCATGCTTGCAAGATAACGATGGTGTGGTCCATATGTTTCACCTCATTTTAATACTGTCTTCCCTTTTTCTCAAATACAAGGCAAAAACTTCAGCAAGCATCCCGCCTGATAACCACCACCTCTTCCTGACACTCCACAGCTCTGGTGTATTTGCTCATCTCTGCTACTGTCCAGACTACTTTTTCTTCATTTACAAGTTTCTCTGTAAAATGCCACTTTCCTCCCTCTCTCTCCTCAGATCACTTGCACATTATAGGAAAACCTGACATTTAATCAAATAACTGTAGCTGTTCCCATAACCCAGGTGAAACACTGATAGAGAAACCATATCTGGCAATTATTTCTTGCATGCACCACTGCTTGCTGCGTTGGGGTCAGGAGGACACAGACAAGGCACCTCCTCACAGCCTGGCTAAGTGAAGCAAACGCTTGACCCTGCATGTTAGATGTGAAAACCTAATTGTGACCTCGTTCTTCATATTCTCCCCTCTGCCTTACTGACCTTATGGTAAGAAACTGCAGAAAGAGGTTCTGAGACGGAGATGTGTTCTCAAAATGTCATGTTTTTGTTTCAAGGAGTAGGGTCTCCCTTCTCAGGACTGCTACTGACTCCCTTGACCAAACTGCTAGTGAAGACATCAATTATCTTTTATCTCTAAATACTATCCACTGTCTTTTTTATGCTTTATATACCCAGTTTTAGTAATTTATAAAATAGTCCCATAGCTGCTACACTGAAACAAAGCAAGGGCAGTATAGAAACAACAAACAAGAACAAGACATGGAGTGGAAGGTTAAAAATGGGCTGCTTATTCACAAAATCACTTGCAAAATTCCCTGTCATCCAGCAGTTGAACAGTTCACAGGATGTGGATTTCACCCAATCTGAAAGGCAATCTGAAGTACAGCTTTAGCTATTCAGGAAGGCTACCCTGCCTTCTTTCCTTTGGTCCCATTCCTATACACTCAAGGGCCAGTTCAGTCCTTTTCCATGGTAGGGTACCAGAAGTTCTGTTTGAGGCAATTTGATGTAATGACTCATTTGCAGCTTCCTGAGACAGTACTTTCAGAAAATGGCTCACCATGACAGGGGAAAACTGGATCATAAAATAACTTAATTTTGCAGTATTAAATTTCTTTCTGTTGAATTACTGTACTTTCATTAGAAGATAAAGGACAACTGTACAAGATGTGTCGTACCTTTCTCATAATTCAATACATAACTCCTCAGGTAGTCCTAAAGTCATCCCTTTAATAGAAAGCTTTTACTATTTCATTTTTTAATCTGCCTAATATGAGACAGTAATTCTGTATAAAACAGGGTTGCTCGAACCACGGTAGCATTGGTAAAGCAAGCAATGCAGAGGATGTGAGTATGCTGAGTCAACTCTCACGCGTATTTTAATCAGATGTTTGTTGTGGTTAGCTGAAAGTTTTATTTCTGAAGAACTATGGTGAGTTCACACCAGTTCCTTACAGCATTTTCTAAACTGCAGTATGATGCATGAATTATCTGATTGGCATCAGACCTCCTAGTCTATACAGATCCTGGAACTTTATCCCTTTCTAAACTCTATACTTTAACTATAGTTAAAGCTATATAGAAGTGTACAGCCTTAACAAAGTATATATAGAGGTATTCAGCTTTAACAAAGTATTTATTCAGCTTTGTCAAAAAAAACCCACCAGCATTTTAACAACATTCAAAACACTCTTCAAGAAACGTAATCTCAAGTTGCTCACAGGCTCCTATTCCAAATACTTTCATTTGTGTTAATTCATGTCCTCCTTTTTTAACAGATAAAACTTGGTAGTCATATGACTATGACTACCAAGAGGCCTGTGCTTCTTTTCACATAGATTTACACCTGAAAAAATAAGCAAGGGAAATAGTCTACATCTGACTACTCAGTCTACATAACAGTTACAGAATCAGAGCAGACTTTGAGTTTCTCTTGGTTTGTCCAGGAGCAGCAAGGAAACATTTAATCACGGAATCCCAGAACATTAGGGATTGGAAGGGACCTCAAAAGATCATCTAGACCAATCTCCCTGCCACAGCAGGACCATCTGCCACAGACCGGAACACATCCAGGTGGGTTTTAAACATCTTCAGAGAAGGAGACTCCACAACACCCCTGGGCAGCCCCTTCCAGTGCTCTGTCACCCTCACAACAAAGAATTTCCTTCTCATATTAATGTGGAACCTACTCTGCTCCAGCTTACACCCATTGCCCCTTGTTAGATGACACTGGCTCCATCCTCCTGACACCCACCCTTCACATATTTATTGTGGTCTTTAGTCAGGGAATAAGACCAACTGTCATAAGAAAAAATAAATATTTCTAAATGTGAGTCTGCTCCTCCTCTGTTTGAAGACAACTGCTACAAAAATATCCTAGTCCAACACATTTCTGTTCCAAGAAGACATGGCACCATTTTTAAAATTGAAAAACTGTACTAAAGTTCCATGTAATAAAGACTGTGTGTGCCAAATCTGAAAGAAATGAAGTATGAAAATGTGCACTATGGCTACAAAAGCACTTAAGAACGTGGATGCCTCTGACTGAACTATCGGAGTTTCTCTTCTCCCTATTCAATGCCTATAGAGCCATTTCTGCTTGTAAAATATAAAGCAGCCAAATCCAAATGGCGATACACGAGGGACATCTGAAGAACTGGGCTGACTTAGATGTTCCTAAGCATAGGCTCAGATGTTTGATAAACTCAATTTTTAAAAAAAAGGAAACAAAATCATATATTTGGATTTTAGCCACAGTTCTGTTTTATTCCAGCACTTCTCAAGACATATTTGAACCTTCTTGTAATTAATTTTCTTGATAAACCCTCACATTTCAGCTTCAGGTTTCTTAACTTCTTGATTTTCTATGTCTTGTGGGAACAGATACATTCAGACCCATTTGGTTGTACTTGGTTTATTCCATATGGTGAGATTTACACCATCAGTTGAGAGAATGCTGTGGGTTTCTAACAGTAACTGTTCAGCGGATCGTGAGATTTCTTCTGGTAAATTCAACTTTGATTTTTGTGATCCAAAATGTCTTTACATTTCATAGCTCTTCTGTGCCAGTGCGCCAGCTTTATTTTAGAAGAGAAAACACAACTAGACTAGACTTTTAGGGCCCTTTAAACCTGGTTGTTTCTCATTGTACCCATCTTGTAGTTGAATGCTTATTACTGTTATTGCTAATATGGAAAAGCAGTAGAGGGCAAGCTAATTACCTCTCAGTGTAGGTAAGGGTGGTTGTTATATATTGCTGAGTACCAGATGGTAGCTGGCTTTTATGTTTGCAGACAAGTGAGAAGTTATTAGTACCAGAGCCCTGGTTCTCTAGACAGCATGAGGCTGTCTATCACTGCAGTGTCTGGCTTCATACAAGCAATGACAATGGGATTCAAACTTTCTCATTTAGTTGGAAAAAAGAAAAGCTATGATGAAATCTCCATAAAGCCTGCAGAGTGCTTTGACTAAACTGTTCTGACACCAAGCAGAAAGGGACATCTTGCTAGGCAGTGACTTCAGAAGTAAGAAAAGAGAAAAAAGATTAAGTTCTTACCCAAGTAACCTGGTCTTTCTAACGCTGCACTGCCCCATTTAAAACATAGGGCTGCTACCACTCTCTCTTTTTCTCTGAAATGTGCTGAAGAGAAATAAATTGTACAAGGATGAGGGTCCAAATATCTTAATGTGGCACACACTGGAGAATTGTAATAAAACTAGTGGGCCTCCATCATATCTCAGATGTGAGTTTGTACCTTACAAGCCCAGTTTCCTGCCTACCATAATTATAGAATCATAGAATCATTAGGGATTGGAAGGGACCTCGAAAGATCATCTAGTTCAATCCCCCTGCCACAGCAGGATCACCTAGACCAAGTCGCACAGGAACACATCCAGGCGGGTCTTAAACGTGAAGGAGACTCCACAACCACCCTGGGCAGCCTGTTCTCCCAAATTCCTGTACATTCTCCCTTCTGCTGCCTTGGAAATGTAGGAAGTGATGAGGAAAAAAGATCTCAAAGTAAAACCTGCTGTTAATGTAACAGTAAACAGTTGGTACTTTGGAAAAATGCTCGAGTGTGATTTTTTAATTCTACTACTCTGGATTGATACAGACTGTGTTTTATGTCAAAAAACTGCCAAACAATGCAGCAGAGAATCTTTGGTTTTGATCAGTTAATTACTAACATGACAAAGGAACGGTTTTGTTTGAAAAGGATTTTGATGGCCCGTTACAATTGCTCTTCCCACTTTTCTCTTGTGAAGCAAGATGTTTCTAACAGCTCAGCAGATAGTCTTTTGGAAACAACCAAAACCGAAGCGCAGTCAAAACAAATAAGGCTTCAGAAATAAATCCAAACTGAACAATCACCATCTTTTATGCATCAATTTCATCAAAACCAAATGCATCACCTTATGGGCACAGAACCCACCCAAGCTGTGGCTAATTACACGAGTGTGAAGAAAATAAAAACAAAAGACCGAAGACTGTCGGAGCACTGAGGCTCAGCTAAGCAGCACTAGGCAGAATTAAAGAAAACAATACAGCACATAACCCAAATTATCCAGGGGTCCGCAGGGACATAAGGAAACTTCAGATATTGAAGAGGCCAGCTGGCAGACCTTTAATTCCCCTGATCCCAAGCACAGAGTTGACATTGCTAACAGTCTCTCCTTCTGCCGGGTTGCTCAGGGAGAGGCATCGCATTTGACTCCAGAGTGCGTGTCTTGAAAGGAGGATCAAACCCACCTGTAATGGCTTGAGCGCTCACATTTAAAAGAACAACACATCTTTGGATTGTAGGCACAGTTCTACACTGTGCTACGTCTGACTAGTCCAGCCTTACGTGCTGGGGTAAGCCATGAAGAACAGACATGCTTCTTACAGCTTCTTAACGCCCTGCAGGTTAGAAATTTACCTGCATTCACCAGAGGCTCCTCCAGTCTGTGACGCTTTTCCTGTTCTCACGGGGAACAGTAACGCAGGGTTTGCCCAGAGGTCAAGAAGAAAACCTAAGGAAAGCGTGTTCTGTCAGTCTCTCAGTTAGCTCCCCAGCCGCCACCTGTCCGGTTTTTAGCAAAGACTGCTCAGAACATCCCAGGAGAGATGGCTACAGAAATACTGGCTTAGTCTTTCAAGTTTTCCTTAAACAGTAGCCAGTCCCAAGCACTAACTTGCTGTTGTTCTGGGTAGATGCCTTCTGTGTTTCAGCAGCGTCGGGCTCCTGCTGAAGAACAGAATTCTACCGCAAAGTGTTTTTCCCCTCCTGGGAGAAATCCGGGGCTTTATCGTTCCTCAGGTGCCATCCAGAATCAATTCAACCTTAAGCTTAAGCTTCTCTTGGTCTCTCCAACTGGTAACTTTTGATTTGTAGCTAAGTAAAAAAAAAACCAAAAAGCAAACTGAAAACACCAAACCCCACCAAAAAGCAAAACCCCAGGACCAATAGCCATGCAGGGTATTTTGAGTCGCTAAATCAGGAAATGGTTTTTTAGTTCTTATTAATTTACTGTATAAAAAATGCAGGAATGGTTTTGTAAGCTGCTATGTGCACACTCAGAGAATGAACTACCAGTGTGTGCTGATCTGTGCCAGTGAGCAAAAATCCTCCCTTTCACGTGATAAACGTGACCCCTAAGCTCAGGTACAACGGTGGAGCAGCTGAGGACAGGCTGCGTATGGCAGCTGGGATTGGGGTTTTAGAGGAGGCTGCTGAGCTGTGTTGGGAATAAACAAGCTGCTAATGTTCAGCTCAGAGGAAGAAGCTGGAGACTACAAAATTCCTATAGCTCCTTCCTAGCTTGTCTTGTCCAGTAAATGTCCATCTGCACACAAAACCTCACTCACAAGAAAATGAAGAAAAAATTGTATCATATTACTCATCTTTCCTCCCAAACACTCCTGAGACAAACACCAGACAGCCGTCATACTCTTTCCCAAGGGGGTAGCAGACCTCAGCTTAAAGCTCTGTTCCTTTCCCACCTTTCCCCCCCAACCCCCCCCCGGCTACTGAAAACCTCCAATTATGCCTGAGCACTGTGATTTTGGAAAGAGATCAAACAATAATATTTTCTAAGAACCCCAAAAAATTACCGTCTTCCACCCTCTTGTTCTTTTCTTGGGATTTTTCTGGTAGTGAAGTTGTTGGAAAGGTCCCATAATGATGCATTCATTGTGAGGCTCACCCCAAGTACACTTCGGCATGACTGATACTCAGAAGCACCACTGCCAGAAGATAAGTATCAGACTACAAAACGTAGATGTGGAAGCTGTGACACCTCTGCTTGCACAGAATCATCCTCACAGCTTCTGTTCCCTCCAGGGAGAATTGAAACTTCACCTGTGCCCAATACTTGAGAAGATGACATTAGGGTTTTTTCAGGTGAACATCTAATATATTTTAACATGCAAACTGTTGGAATCGTACGAGATGCAACAATCTTCTTCCTCCTGCGTGACCAGGTCACAGTCAATGCAAAGTGAGCTAAATTCATCATTTATTAAATGGTCTTTCTGAGTACTGAAAGCTGTCAGAATTTAAACAGGTTCAGTGTGCTGTCAGTATTTTGGAAAGGGCTTACAGAGGTTAATTTTAATTATTTCCACTCCTTTAAAGTTCAGTACTTTCCACAGGATCATTTATACAGCCATCTTTCAGCTAATCTTATGTAAGAGAAACTCAAGTGTGTTTTGTTCCCTGACCATGAAATCCAGGCTTTGTGAGTCCTACCTCACAAGTGCTCAGGGGAAAGGGTTCCTAAAATACTTCGCAGGCATCACATACTGTTTGCTTCATTGATAGGGGCTGCACCTTAAAGTGAGAATCATGCATCAGTCTTCACCTAATTCTGAAAAGGAAAGAGCAGTCCTGCTGTGATGCCTCAAAGAAGGTAACTTCAGTAGAACAACACCTGCAAACAACAGGTTTCACACTGGACCCTACTGACACCCAAAGCCCTAACAAGCAAATGGATTTAAAGCCAATCCTCAGCACCGAGCCACTAATTGTCTTACAGAAGATAAAAAACCCCCACACTATTGGAAAGAAAAGCAAGGCAAATGTTCATTACTAGCTTTAACTGCTCTGAGATTACTTCGGTCTTGCTGTCACGATCAGCAGGCCCTAGCTGATGCTTGTCCTCCTGGAAGCACCTGCTTTCCGAGAAGATTCCCTGCGGATCCAGCACACTGAGGTCAGCAGCTGGCAAGCGGAAAAGATGGGAAACACACTAATTCAATACCTCCTGCTCTCCATTTGGAGGGCTGACTTTGCCTTCCCTTGCTGAAATCTCAGGTTTTCTGCTGTTGGTCTTAGCCGTCAGAAAGCAAAATTACCAGCTCAGATCACTAAACGGTTTTCCAATGTCTGCAAGAAGGCGACAGGTTTTTGATGCTAATACAGACAGAAAACCAGGCACCTGGTTTGAACTGAGCTCTTTGGGTAAGCTCTGGCTTTAAAGGATATGCACACATCCATGTGCCATTCTTTCAGAAGAGTAAGGATCTCACTCACATTTTGAGATAAAACTATTCTGTATGGAAAAACTTATGGGAAGAGGAAACTCAAACACAAACTTAATATCAGGTGTAAAGCTGGCTGGTTACAGAGCTCAGTCTTCCTCAGCACATCTTTAAAGGAAAGAATTTAAAGGTTGAAAGAAACCCAGAGCAGAGGAAGGGGAACCAAAGGCTGAAGAAAGCTGCCTTCCTGAGCAGTTTCTTATTTCTCTGGACTGATACATGGTTCTCCCATTGCCTGGCAACACTCCTAACTACGCTTATTAAATGAGGCAGCATCAGTCCTGCAGACTGCATCAAAAAACATGTGGAATGTAGGGCTGCTTGCAACATCTGCACACGCTGCTGAGGCTCTATAAATCCCTCTCCGGCAAGCTTCCTGCTTTCCCTGATGAAGAAATGAATCTTGAGCAGTTCGTATGATTGAGACCACATTAAACTCAACTTTCTGTTTAGAGGAGCTGCATATTCTGCTCCCTCACAAAAGGCAAACCCTTCAAGATTTATTTTTTTCTAATACAATAAGAACAAAATCTGGTATTTCTTACTACATTGTTATCATAACCCAAAGAGCTCTGCAAGAATTAATACAAGAATTAATGTTTAGGTGAAAATACTTCCTGTTTTGGGTTTTTTTCCCCAAACAGATGCAAAGACACTGAAATTTATACTGGATTTCACAGTGTAGTTTAAGGTCAAAAATAACAACAAGAAGTTCACACTGACCCACTAGCAGCCCGAGGCGCCACTAAAAATGTGCCGGCCAAGCAGAATAATGACAATTTCTTGGTCTAGGTGATCCTGCTGTGGCAGGGGGATTGGACTAGATGATCTTTTGAGGTCCCTTCCAATCCCTAATGATTCTATGTTTCTATGAAATAAGACAAAACTACTATAACAACTGTTTAACTCTCCTCCTCCACTCCTACCCTCACGTAAACACTAAGATATTACCCTGCATTTTGCAGGGAGAGAGATTTTTTTCTTCTGAGGGTGGTAGGAAAACAGAGTTGTGGGATTTCGCTTGTTGTTGTTGAAAAGGGAAATACACAGAACTTTAAGAGAGCATTTCATAGAATCATAACAGACTGGAAGGGACCTCGAAAGATCATCTAGTCCAATCCCCCTGCCACAACAGGATCACCTAGACCAAGTCACACAGGAACACATGCAGGCGGGCCTTGAACATCTCCAGTGATGGAGAGTCCACAACCACCCTGGGCAGCCTGTTCCAGTGCTCCGTCACCCTCACCATGGAGAAGTTCCTTCTCAGGTTGACGTGGAACCTCCTATGTTCCACCTTACAACCATTGCTCCTCGTCCTATCACTACTACTACTACTACACAAACAAAATCATGTACTTCTCTTTCTCCCTCGAAATGTACCAGCTTACACAGGGTCAACAGCGATCTCGACAGGAGCCAAAGAGATGGTTCCTCCCTTTTTTCATTTTGACGTTGTGCCGCACGCGACTCTTCACCGTTATTGTCACGTTTATGTTCTAGAGGCAGGCGAGTGCAGTTACAGTGTTTAATTAGAACCACAGTTGTAAAGGGATGGAGTATTTAAAAGTGCAATTACTTTTAGAGCTAGGGGCTACTGAGCTCCATAAAAATGGCATCTAGACACTGTGGCTTTTCATGAAGCTTCAGATTAAACTTATTCTGCGTTCCTCTGGGAGAGACTGACTGCAGCAGCAACCCCTCTGCGTCTCACTACTGCTCATTCATGCTTTTCCACTGTTTCTTTCTTCTCTTCTAGGTCTCTAAAACACTTTCATAGTGTTTTTCAAATAGGTTTAACAACCTTTTGACATCTAGTGAAACTAGTTGTCCCTTCTGATACTGCTGTCACAAAAAATGCAAGTGATATTACTCATTACCACCGAAAGGCTCTTCTGGACATCAAGTAACATCACAGGTATTTCCATTTGAAAAAGGAAGTTGATCCACGGCAGGTTTCAGATATAAACAGTCTTCTGAGAGTTTCAAATTGAAAATTAACCCTGTCTTGTAGTCACTTGCTTAAATCACAGATCTAGTGAAGTGTTGCTGAAACTACTGAGACAAAGGAAACAACACTGCAGCTGCCTTTGACTCTTTTTAATTTCTAAGTGTTTCGAGCCACTTCTCAATGGAAAGATTTGGTCGCTTTTAGGTCCCTGCCCACTGACAGCACATCATAGGAACAGTAAGTCTTCACCTATGAAGATGACCTTTGTTTAGTCTATCTTAGTGCACTATGCAGCTGGAATGAATCAACCATCTCAATGAAGCCACTCAAGTCACAGTATCAGTGCTCACTGTGTGAGTTTGAGGAAAGGCCAGAAGAAGCCTGTCAGAAGGGACGTTCCAGTGTGTAGTAGGACTAATGCTGCTCCTCCTTGTGAAGACCACATGATTCTTCCCATTGTCTTCTACTTTATTCATAATATTGACTAACAATAGTCTTCTTGTGGATATTTTCCATGCCAGTAACGTGCTCTAGGAACATGGTGGGATGGATCAAACAGCACATGCCTATGGCTCATGAAACACCTACAGAAGGCAGCAAAACTGGGGTTGCATAGAGCATCCTTTATTCTGGAAAGCTGAGAATTTAAGAGGGCCCTATACCAATCACAACCTTTAAAAAACTGCCCTGACAGTATAACCTAGATATCATATCTCACAACTCATCTTGCTATTCTACTGCATTATTAATTTCTTATTAATTGCATTATTATTCCTTTGCATTATTAACACAATGTGACTTAGCATTAATCATGTCAGATGTGTGTAGGAAATGAAATTTGAAATCCCAAGCGTTGTCCTAGAAATCTGTTCAAGGAGCCCTCCAAACAAGGAATAGCAATTTACCACACAATTTGTATGTAACTAAAATAATTAGTCAACCCAAGTGTCAAATAGCAGAAACTCCTACAAATTAGCCAGCAGCAACTGGAAGGGAAAGAACTATTAACCAAAAAATGAAGGTTGTCTCCCACAAATGAGAGCATGTGGCATTACCATTAGATATACACTGACAACCTGAAAAGTCATATTAAATAAACACGAAGAAGTTGGCATGCTAAATGATTAAATTAGAGCGCTACTAAGTCTCAATTCAGTGGACCAGTTTAGCTGGTTAATCACATTTAAATAGATTCATGCAAATTTCACCATCAGTTGCTGTTTATATTAAAAGAGTCAGAAAGCATTACAAGAAAAAACAAAATCTAGATAATTGTACTTGTCAAAATCATGGTATATTTTGTAAAATATCTGTTTTTAGAGCACAGAGCAGTATCGTCTATGTAATATTAATTTCTTCGTGGCTTTTGGAGATATGACACAACTAATTTTCCTTCACGTTTATGTTCCTAGTGTGTTTATTTGATTAAATAAACACATTTTTTATGCTTATGGTTGGTTAAAAAAACAGTGTATAGACTTTAAGACAGTTTCCTTTATCAAGTCACTCACAATAGTGACAGGAATTAATTAGACATTGATCAAAAGAGAAGCATTCTGAGTGCAGAGCCGCAGCTGCAGCATTAAGCACTAGATGTGAAACATGCGCTTAAATTTCTGCATGTTAAACCTATGGGCTGCTTCTTCAGAGATACCAGAATGTGAAGCTGCACCTGAGTGAAGTCTGAGCCTCAAGTGAGAGTTGAGTCATTTCAACTGCTGAGAGCTCTAAGACATAATCAGAAGCTATCAATTTTCACCTCAGAACATAAAATGTCTACCCCAATGTAAGAAAATACAGAATAAAATACAACGCAGTAATTTTGTCATTGAGACAAAATGTACTTATGATCACTCTAAGATGTTACTTGCATCTTCATGTAGATGCTCAAGATTTTAAAAAGGCCTTTCCTGAGAGACTATAATATTGCCTTTGGGCTGTTTCTGCTGCTGTTGGGCAGGTCCTGCTATCCATCACTTTGTTCAACATAACAGCCAACAGAGACTGGACTTGGTCTAGGTGATCCTGCTGTGGCAGGGGGTTGGACTGGATGATCTTTCGAGGTCAATTCCAATCCCTAATGTTCTGTGATTCTGTGAGACTGTCTGAACCACAGTGACCTAGTTTGTGGAAGTAATTTAAAAAAACAACAACAAAAAAGGAGCTGAGAGGGTTTAATTTCCTTTCAGTTCAGCTTTATCACAGAATCACAGATTTTTAGGTTAGAAAAGACCTTTAAAACATTGGAGTCCAAAGATTAACCTAACTGTACCAAGCCCACTGCTAAAAATGTCCCTAAGCTCCACATGGGCATGGCGTGTCCAGGGATGGTGGTTCAAGCACCTCCCTTCCTGGGCAGCCTGTTTCAAGTCCTCATGACACTTTCATCAATGAACAAATGCTTCCTGATATCTAAACAAAACTTCTCTTGGTGCAACCTGAAGCCATTTCCTCTTGTCCTATCACTTGTTTGTTATCTGTGAGAAGACATCAACACCTACCTTTTTTACAACCTTCTTTGGGATAGCTATAGACAGCAGTAAAGTCTCTACTCAACATCCTTTCCTTCAGACTAAACATCTCCAGCTCCATCAGCTGCTCCTCATAAGGATTGTTCTCCAGACCCTCTGCCAACCTCTCAGAACCCACTCCAGCACCTAAATGTCTTTATGGTAACAAGGTGCCAAACAATTCCAGTGTGGTGCTGGAGGAGTGAGTAAAGTGATGAGTAAAGCAATGCCATAATGAGCATGAGCCAAGTACAGTAGTATATCACTCTTCTTCAGCAGCAGCCTACATTTTGCTCTCAGCTGTACTGTAACGCACCAGAGAATGGTCAAGTACCCAGAGACAAAGGACAAGCAAGAAGAACTTTCCCATGTTAATTCCCATGGTTTCTTTGCCATATTTGATCACATATTTATCATTTTTTATCACTAGTCTATCACACATTTGTATTGGTATTTAATTTTCGTTTTACAAACAGTCACAGTATTCAGAACATAACATTACCTATACTACTGTTTAATTACTCAATGCTAAGTTAATTCTAAATGTTCTGAGTGTTGAGGATAACTGCCTTGAATTAGGTGGTTTATTCTAACACCCTTATACTAAAGTGGCTTAAATAAAGCTGAACATGTCAACACTTGATTTTTATTGAAACAGGATTCTGCACTGTAGAAGTCACCAATATATAATGTTCTACTCTGACATAAAGGAAAGATGAAAGAGTTGCTATCTTTTTGATTAATTGTGTTTTTCTTATAAGCCCTGATACCTGGAAGAAATAAACACTCCCAAGGTTTTGTTCTTTAAAATTAGTATCACAAATTAATTGTCTTCATGTTTTCCACTTTAAAACACACCACAAAAGTACAAATCCTGAAACACAATTTCTATTCAACACACTGGTAGCAAGCTAAAACATGGAGTTTTGCCATAATTGACTCCTCTGACGGCAATTAAATCTTTAATCTATTTTCCTAACTATTAGGAGTACTTAGCTCAGCAACATGCGTTTAGCCCAGATAGAATAACCTAAAGGAGAGTAGGAATTCCAGTAGTGTGGTTTCTGTGTTTTCTGAATTATCTGTTATCTATACACCCAGTGAGACTCTCCTCATTCCTCCTTTCACAGTGACAGAGACTATCTCCAAATCCACACCCCTCAAATACTCTGCCACAGTTGCAAGGATTACTTGTGCAGCTAAATCCCTGGTGCTGCTTTACAGAGCAGTCTTCTTGCACGAGTTGTAACATTAACATTTCTATGAAACCATAGAAACTATGACAATCAAACTGAGCCATAAATAATACTCAGGAGATGGAAGCCATCAGCATAAATAATAGTGGAATAGCTGGACCTTTTCTCTGTATGTATTTTCTTCTCCCCTGTAACTGTACTGCAGTCAACTGCAGTGACCAAGAAAATATATATGGAGAAACTCTGAAGCCCAAAGATAAACTCTTGAGGATCTACCTGAAGCAGACGATTTTCTTCTACATAAGACCAACTTATACAGAAAAATCTGTCTCCATTGCTGCATGTTTAGTGGGCAGAGTGGGGTCCTGTTGACTGTTGGACTGGATGATCTTGTAGGTCTCTTCCAACCTTAATGATTCTATTAGTCTAAATCCCAATGTAACAGCAACATCAATATCTGCACAGTAAAAATGGAAGCATTCACATCTACCTTGCACCTCAGCTCACCTGTGTGGCACAATGTGGAAAGAGCAGTTAAAAAAATGTTACTAGCAAATTCCCAGCACTACAGTGTGGCAAAGGGACCTCTAGAGATCATCTAGTCCAACCCCCACCACCAAAAGGAGGATCACTTAGGGTGGGTCATATGGGGACATGTTCAGGAAGGTTTTGAAAGTCTCCAGAGAAGGAGACTCTCTGGGCACCTCAGTCACCCTCCGTCACCTGTCACCCAGTCTGTCTTACAGCAATGTGCTGATTTAATTGCCCCATATTTCAACAAAACCTAAAAAAGAAGCCACCAAAAGATACTAAATTATAAACCCACAAGTTCAAAGAAATTGCAGAAACCAGAAATTACTTTTTACCGCTCTCCCTGTGTTTAATAATTTTGCTCAAAGATTTCTGAAAAGATTAAAGTTCAGTCACTGAAATAAAGGCTTTTCATCAGCTTGCCCACAAAACTGCCTCTCATGCCATCAGATTTTCGTTTCATTCTTAATCATTAACAACATGTAAGTTAGTGACCTGACAAAGTTCACGGGCATAAAAATAAACATTTTCAAGAGTTTTATATCTGCAGAAGGGTTCCATAAAAGCAAGAGCACTGACTTCTGATGAATCAGTCAAACTCTGTTCTTCCTGAGCTTTAAAGGCAGACTATTCCATTTCCATCCATGTAGTGATCCTGACTATCAAAGATACTTCTACCAATCTAACACAGATAAGAAAAGCTTCTGTCAAGGACATGTCTTTAAACTTGTATTGCTCTAACAAGATTAGAGTGTGATCCTAAGCAATATGATCACCCCAACCCTCTTTGGCAAAAAACACCTGCTACACAATGTAAGAAACCCGACTCCAGCCCCACCTGAGAGGACAGAAGTGGACTTTATTGCCCATTTTCTTTCACCTCTCCTGTTCAAATCATTAATCTGATTTTTAAAGGATGGTTGCCGGGATTTCCTGCAATCATACCAGTCTCCTGTTAAATTATCTGACTAACATCAGAAGATAGCATCCTACAGGCTTCAGTGTTAAAGTCTGATGTCAGTGGTAACCTGTGCCTTAACTGCTGTCGTTAGATCCATAAGGCTCTGTGAGTAAACATCCTGTGATTAAATCATACCTGCACATCTACAGCTGAATCTGAACACCTGATCTGTGTGATTGGCTCCTATTTCTCCATCATCCACTTGCCATGCCCATCTCAGTACCACTGGCAACTCCATCAGACTCTGCATTACCATCTGGACAGAGACCTATTGTCAGAGCCCTGCAGGCACCGACTGGCCTTAACTCCCCAACCAGCACAAACAGGAACACCCACACATGTGCACATGCCTGGCCTGAGCTGCACTGGAGATTCACCTTAAGTCTGCTCCTGGCTGCTCCTGTTCTCTCAGGGGCATTTCACAGATTAACCTCAGACCTCTTACCCATTGCCAGATCACCGATAGCTGGAGCCTCAGAAGGACCTGCCATCAGCCCTGTTCTGATCAACCAGCTCAGATTCTTGGGACCATGCCCAACTGGTGATGGTCCTCGCTCAGCCCATGTCAAGTCACGCCTAGGCTTCACCACTTTCATGGACCAGTCCCCAAAGCCCGTGCTGGAACAACACAGAACTGGCCAGCCTGTAAGGAGCAGCCTTCTTGGCAACTGCCTCACAAAGCATTTACTTTTGCTAATATAATTCTTAATATGCATCACAGTATCAATGTGACTTCTGATTTTGAGCTTCTTATTAACCTTCTGGTTAATACCCCTTTCCTTTCAGGAAAAAGAAAGGAAGCTCTACAATACTTTTAAAGTCTTTGATTTGTTAATATGTGCTTTTCATCCTCCCCTTACATAAAATATTGATGAAGTACATGACAGTAAAATATATTTAACCCCCTTGGAACTGCCGAGGAGATTTTAGGTTATTTTCACATAAATCCAATACTAAAAGATATTCTAAGTTATTGGTGACCTTGTGTAAATATGCATTAAAAGGCTTTTCATGCAAAATTGCACAGAAGTTACAAAGAATTATATCATCACTCACAATTTTTTATAAGTGCATGTTAATAGATAGTTCAAAAAAATCTACATTCTAGCAACTAAATTACTTTTATGATAATGAATAGAGTTGCAGTAAAAGAAAGAAAACGCTGTTAAGATTTGCCAAACAAAATTTTTCATGTCCTATTTTCACACATTAGAAGTATTTAGTATCACTTTATGGCCACAGCTAATAAAGTCAATGCTATCCATGTAAATATATTTCATAGAGGATGATACTTAACCCCCCCCCAGTAATTTCATGCACTTTACCAGAAACTCCAGCTTCCCAAGACAACTTCTCTGTGCAGTCAGAATCCAAGTGAATAACCTAGAGCAGTGACTATGGGCCAGCAGACAATAATTCATATCAAAGTAAAACTTTGGAAGAAGAGAGCAGGGCTCAGAGTAGATAAAAGATACGTCGTACAAGACGTGCATGCACTGTGGTGCTTACGTTTTTGGGGATGACTGGAGTGAAGCATCTTCCCCACCTCTACCCACCACTGAAGGAAGACCAGTGAAGGCTAGCAAATTATGGTTTACAGTCTATTGATGTTTGTTCTAAACACCTTAAGGCTTTCTTTATAAACATGGATCCCTCAAGACTTGGTCTAGGTGATCCTGCTGTGTCAGGGGGATTGGACTAGATGATTCCAACCCCTAACATCCTATGATCCTATGATCTTTTGAGTCCCTTCCAATCCCTAATGTTCTGTGATACTGTGAGTGGCAAGTGTCAGTCAAATGTAATGGTCACTTAAAAACATGGTCAATAATTTGAGTCATAGTTTATGCTGAGGGACATCTGTCAAAGCACAAAGAACAACTAGGTACCTGGTTCCTATTTTATTGTCTTTGTAGATATGGAAGTGTTATAGAGGAGACTGGAGAAAAGAGCATTACCTTGCTGCAAAGCTTCAATTCAGCGACATCCGTTGCCATCCTATCAGGCTCTGGCAGCTTTATCCCTCTTTGGCCCAAATCTCAGTAATAATTCTGGTGAAAGCTCAAAAGTGAGAGAAATGGAGGTGGTCAAAAGTTCTTGGTATAAAGATAATAACCTTTCTTGGGTCATGCAATTCTGCATGAAGCCACCACAGGGAACTGAATTTTGTAGTTCTGAAGCAGCAGGAGTTTGGGGACTCCTGCAATTATGGAGAAAGGTATCAGCTCCTTTTACTTCTCTCTTCTACTTTGGCATTGATAGTACTCAGTTGGAATAAAGAAGTGCAAGAACTGTCAGCATGAGTGAGAGGAAACAGAAGACTGTAAAAAAAGGCCTCTTGGTCACCCTTCTCTTTGACCTACAATCTTTTCTTCCTTTAAACTCACACTTGCAGAAACATATCTGAAGATGCAAGATCTTTTCAATAACACCTAAAAAAATAAATGGACAAGTAAAGCATACTTTGTTCTGCGGAGTTGTCCTGGATTCAACCGGAATTCAATGAGAAATTAACTTAGTCATAGCACCATGAGGTCTAGGTTTTGATTTATAGTCACCTTAGCTTTGAACACACTGAAAAGATGCTGCACTGCAGCAAGAAGTGATCAGCAAGAGTATGGTCTCAAGTCCAGCTGGTCAGTAACTGTGATGAAATAAAACCTTAGCAGCCATTGCCACGAGCAATAAGCCCTCAACAAGCCGTTAACGGCAAAACTGCAGCATAACTCAGTTTCGAGATTCTATCAGTCAGGAAAGCTGGACAGAGTTTTCACACAATTACTAGATGTAGAAAATTATACAACAGTGCAGGCAAGGGAACTAATGAAGTCTAACACCCCCAGCACAAAGCAACATAAAATGATCACAATTAATAATAGAAAAGGGGGAAAACAGCATCACATTTGCATTTTGAAAATGCTCTCTTCCACAGAAGTAAAATAATGAAAACATCAAGTTCACCTCTCTAATTGAATTGGGAAATGGAAGTCCTATCTCTATCACATTAACTGTTAACATTGAGTGCAGAAGCAGACTGCAGAAGTGAATAAATGTGGAGACTCATCCTTGGAGCACCAGAGCCAGCTAAACAAAGAAATACAGCCCCTCTTGAAAGAAGGTTCCTGTTGTCCTGTTGGTGTTTATGCAAGACTCCCAGCTGAGATGGCTTCTGATTTCTGATACAGTATCTATTGTTTGTTAATTGAAATTAAATGATGGTGTTGTAATAATTAATGAACAGTAGATAAGCATAAACATCTCACTAATAGACTATGTTATGTTGCAGTGTTCCTACCAGTATTTAAAACAGCCTCCAATCTCAAGTGGTTGTTTTTGAGGCAGCTGGTGCTTCAGTTTCTTCATTACGTTTCTATTAATTTGAGTTCTGAAATCTGGCCAGGCTATGGCACCTGTTCTGCTGCCAGCACCCTTCCCAGCTTCTTTTGCTTGTTGAAGAATTGCTATTTGATACTGCAGTGTAAAGCAACATCACAAGACAACGTGAACTCCAATTATAATGCAAACTCTTCAAGAATTTACACAAAAAACACATTATTTAAAGAAAAAAGATATTCTCAGAGGGAAAAAAATAGATTATAAACTTATGTCAAGTTCCCTTTGCACTCAGATTAATGATAGTGGGAACAGTGAAACATGTCACAGAACCACAGAATCATTAGGGATTGGAAGGGACCTCAAAAGACCATCTAGTCCAATCCCCCTGCCACAGCAGCATCACCTAGACCAAGTCACACAGGAACGTTTCAGTTTGCAACATCAAAGCAAAATTAGAATCTTTATTTTTATAGTGACCATTGTAATCCTGGTGACCAAAGCTGTTATTAAGAAACTAAAACATACAACCAAGGAAACAAAAAAAGTCCAAAACATCCCTGACATTTTGATAATGTTGTGACAACAGCAGCAACTCAAATTAAAAACTATGAAAGATATTCCTTAGAAGAATCACTTCCAGTATAAACTTGTGAGTTTCAAATGGCAATTGTCATAATTTTGAAGTCAGCAAAATGCAACAAATATTTACAGAAAAAATGAAATTTAAAAAAAATGCTATCTTTTTGTTTCAAATTGGTATCTAGACAGTTTGTCTCTGTAAAATGATTTACCTTTTCATTTAATGCAGAAGACTAACCAGTCATGCATTGCTGTCCTTGGTAGAAACCTTCTCTGGATGTCAACTTCAAAGAGGGCAATTTCTTCTGTAGCACAGCACATACATCTCTAGCTGAGAATCTGAAGTGCTTTTTGTTATTAAGCAGCACTGCTAAAATAAAATTCACTGCTGCAAAGAGGTCAACATGATGAACATAAACCTTTGAGATATTTTTACTAAATTGATAAATAAATAATCACGCCCCAGAAAACCCTGGTCCTTGGCATTTTATTACGATGCTCCTGCAGAATGTCCCTTATCATGGTCAAGATCTACAAAATACAGTTTATAGAAGCAGTGATTGTACCGAGCTAGTCGCTACTTTGTTGGTGGAAACAGTGTCTTTTCATACTTCAAATCCCATTTCCAGGGGACAGGAACCAAACTGTCTCAAATTACACATATATAGTGATAACGAAGTACTTTGAGATCTGCAAATCCAAACCATTTTCACAGCAGCTTAGCAATTGTATGGTTATGGCAGGGGAAAACGTTGAGTATTCAGGCTCATGAAAATTCACAAACGTTATAGAAGGGAAATAAACAGCCAGGTTTTGATAGTTACACAACTTCATTTATATGCTGCACATTAGATTCTTCAAGAAATGGTGTCTGTGTTGACTGACTTCTGTGTGTTCTTAAACGGAGCTCACGTCTGTGAAAAGGACATTGGCATCTACCCTGAAAAATTTTATCTTAAATTAGAGTTATTTACTTCCGACATTTTCTTAATAATAAAATATTTCACACCTTTCTATGTCAAAACTCTTAAGATATTTAGCATCTTGACCTAGTCAGGTCAAGGACTATGCAATAATCAGTATGTGTTGTTCTTAAATGTAGACATCTGAGACTAAAAATGCTGAAACAGGAAGGTAACGACTGCGTGTTGCAGAGTGCTCTATGGACTGCCGATTTTCTACTCAGCCCCTGAGAATAATAGTATATAAACTTTATCCATTTATTTAGCAAATACTAGTGAGATAGTAAGAAATGTTTAAAGTTATTTAATACATCTCAGTTTGGCACATTAATTGACATAGCTGGGTTTGCAGCAATGCTGCTATTATGAACATTGCCTAAGGTTGGAACTGTCTATACTATAAAAATAAATCCCTGACAGTACTCGGTGGGGGTTTTTTATGATGATTTTTTAAAATGACAAGATAAAATCTGAATTATAATTGAAAACCTAATTAAAAAATTAAGTCTTCTATAGGCAGGAAATACTCTTCCACTTAACAGAATCACAGAATATTAAGGATCAGACGGGACCTCAAAAGGTCATCTAGTCCAATCCCCCCACCACAGCAAGATCACCTAGATCAAGTCACACAGGAACACATCCAGAAGAGTTTAAAATGTCTCCAGAGAAGGAGACTCCACAACCTCCCCTGGGCAGCCTGTTCCAGTGCTCTGTCACCCTCAATGGGAAGAAGTTCCTTCTCATATTGATGTGGAACTCCTCTATTCCAGCTCACACCAATTGCCCCCTGTCCTTTCATTAGATGACACTGGCTCCATCCTCCTGACACCTGCCCTTCACATATTTATAAACATTAAATGAGGTCACACCTCATTTAATGTTTATAATCTCCATTTCTCCAAGCTCAAGAGACCTATCTCCTTCAGCCTTTGCTCATCAGGGAGGTGTTCTACTCCCTTCATCATCTTTGTGGCCCTGCACTGGACTGTCTACACTTAGGTTGTCTCTAGTAAAACTACACAACTGTGCAAACATATTGTTTTCAATGATATAACAATACAAAGCCTTCTGCATTCTCATATCACACTTCCTACTGTTATTTGTGAAAATGAGATATTTTTTTTTCCACAAGGGAAACAGTGCCATCTTGTGTATTATGGACTTTTTTCCTTGCCAAAGTAGTAGTCCTCTCCAGGGATGCTCATAAATTATTTGTTACTCCTCCAAGAATGAGATCAAGTGCCAGAAATAGCTTGGAATTTACTGATGAAAATAGTTGCTCAAATCATGCACAAAACGCTGTTAAAATAACATCCTCCACTGAAGCAGGCAAAATGAAACCAGTTTTCAAATGAAACATCATAGTCAGATTCCGTTCTCCACAAATGCATTTTACCAACGTAATGTGTTAGGCTGCAGTTTCTCTGAGTAATGGTTCAGATCCTGTTTTAATTCACAGCTTAAAGATGTCGCTTGTATAGACTGAATGTCTGTCCTTTTAATGTCCCAGAGAACCTATGTAAGTCATCGCGCGGTTCTGGAAATATTGATGGCCATCATTAACACGTGGAGCACAGCTCACAGCTCACAGCTATGCTACTTGCAGCTTATAGATACTAATCTAAACTACTACTGCTTCAGACAACTGGAAATAAGTAATTGCTACCGTAGCATTCTCATATCACATGAGAACGAGCAACTAACAATTTCAATTAACAGTTCACATTTGCAGTCGTTTGAATGTTAAAAAACCCCCAAACAACAAACCCAAGAAAATTGTGTTTAGCAAATGCTGACATGGACACGTAGTAATTAATAACTCTAGGGTTGCTCGCCATGAATGCTCATGTAATTCTAAAATTATGAGGTGACATGTGCTGCCTATAATTTGGGTAGACGTGCACAAGATGAAGTTGTTCCATCAGCTGATTATTCAATGCCTTTTGCATCCATGAACTTATTAATTCCTGCTGACTGTCTTGGCTCAGAGAGGCAGACTGAAGGGCACAGCTCCTTCCATTACAAGCAGCGGTGAGAAAGCCTTAATGTGTCTTAAAACCTTTAAGATAGTCTCAAGTTTTCAGAGAACAAATCTGCCATCTCACTAAGGAGAGTAAGCTCTCTAAAGATTTAGCTTGATATTAGTGAACTTCAAAATATTAGATGTCATTCAGCTGCTAGAACTGCTCCTGGTAGTGGGAGTCTAAAGCTGCAGAACTACAGAAAAGTCTCCACACTGAAATGAAATTTCAAGTATTACACCGACTAAATTAATCTGCTCTGGGTATGGGTTGGCACTATGGCAAAACAATGCTGAAATTAATAGCAGTTGCAGTTAATGGAGGGAGGGTTCTTACTCTAGGTAAATAAAATTGCTTTGTGATGAGGAGATGATGAGCTTGAGGAGCGTGAAAACTCTTCTCAATGTCATCTAGTGGTAGGACAAGGGGCAACAGGTGTGAGCTGGAACAGAGGAGGTTCCACATCAACGTGAGAAGGAACTTCTTCACATTGAGGGTGACAGAGCACTGGAACAGGCTGCCCAGGGGAGGTTGTGGAGTCTCCCTCTCTGGAGATGTTTAAAACCCACCTAGAAACATTCTTGTGTGACTTGGTCTAGGTGGTCCTGCTGTGGAAGGGGGATATGTCTACATGATCTTTCAAGGTCCTTTCCAATCCCTGATGTTCTGTGATTCTGAGAAGTGCGGAAGTATTTCCTGTATACAGAAGACTTAATTTTTTAATTAAGTCTTATATTCTAGTCCAGATTAGCACTGGAACGGGCTGCCCAGGGGGGTTGTGTAGTCTCCTTCTCTGGACACATTTAAAACCTGCCTGGATATGTTCCTGTGTGACTTGGTCTAGGTGATCCTGCTCTGCAGGAGGATCGGACTAGACGATCTTTTGAAGTCCCTTCCAATCCCTAATGATTCTGTGAAAGCAAATGTCTTTATAGATATGGACTTGAGAGACCTGAACTTGTCAGTTATGCTAAACTTTTAACACCCTAATTGACTTACTCACAATAATAAATCATTGAGGACTGAAAGCCAAGTTTTCCAATGTTATCAAATGTTCTGCTTATGTCCATAAATATTAAATTACAGCTTAAATGCATCTGTATGACAGGCTGCCCAAAGAGTTGGTAAGAGGCCACGTCCCTGGAGACATTCTGTCATTCACTAGGTGAAATAATACGGTGCAGTGTCACACAAATAAGTGAAATGCCCAAGTACAAACTAATTCTTAGAGCAAAAATACATAGAAGTAGAACAAATATGCTGAATGTTTGAAGAGCATCTGGGAAAAAAACCCCATAAATAAATAAAGCTCTAGTTAATTAAGGATTTCAAACATTTTTAGTATTATGGAAAACATAAACACAGTCAGCCTGAGACCATTACTGCCATTGACTTGAACTAAGTCTCTTGTTCCTCAACCCAGCCTGATGGTTTATGGCACTGAAGAACATGTTATTCTAACTTCTGGGTTTCTAAAGGAGATACAGTTCAGACATTATAATGAAGCTGGTCCTGTCTTTTTTAGATGCAGGATGAGGAAGCAGGAATCACAACATTTGTAAACATATTTAACACCGATTGTTTTCTGTCTCAAATAAATACACTTGGACCAAACCTGAGGAGCTGCTATTCTTCATGTCTACTTTGAGGAAAATCAATGTAGTTTTTAAACCTGACATTCACGACAGTTGCAAAGTACCTAGTTTTGGGGTTGTTTAGCACAACTGAAATTCACCCCTCTGGTATCTCAAACTGTGATCAATATTTTTAAACACAAGCCTTAACTTCGCTTAGATGACTTGTTGAAATAAGACCGATGCTCTGTACTGGACTTTTTGAGAAAGGATTAGTTCATTAAAGCATCTCAAAGATCTTACAACATTATTTCTTGGACTCCAAGACAACCTTTTATCTTCTGCAGCTATGAAACTGGCCAAGTTCTACAAACTCAGGTGATTTGCTTCTTCAGAAGTGGATTTAATCCAAATTTAATTTTAGCCTCATTAGACATCACAGCGCATGTCCTGAAGAATGGTGCCAGAAGAGTATCTTCTAAAAGAATTTATTTCACTGAAAGACAGAAAGATTAATCTCAAACCTTGAACAGGAAATTAGGGGAGGAAAAAGTAAAGTGATTCAACTTTTGTTTGAGAATGAAAGGGACCTATCCAAAATAATAGGTGAAAGAAACTGAAATGGTGTAAGAGATGTGAAGAGCTAGATACTCCTCACAGTGACACGTTTCAATTACTCTTCTATTACACAATTTTATTCATTAAAGGGGAGCAAGCTGGTACTCCAGCTGATATTCAAGTACGTCCTTTAAAAGGCATTTGTGAAATGTTATCCATCACATTCTTGCAAGTGTTCCAGATATGTCTTGCTCCTGTGAAGAATGCTTCTGCCCCTGCAGAGGAAATGTTTTGGTGTGCTTTAGGGGATAAAGTCAATGTATTATAGTTTTTATAATAAACTTTATAAAAATAATGTTAATAAAATAATAGGTTTGTGGTTCTAATATACCACAAAATTCAAATCCTGAAAATGCATTTAAGAGCTTTAGAAGTGTTATAAACCAGACTGTCTGACCACTTGATCTACTTCCTAGTAGGGCTTCAACCGTTTCCGCCAGACATACTATAACGGTCTTTGATTTTAGGGAGTATGTCTCCTGTTCAAGCCAGCTTTACTATTCCAGTACTTAAAATGACTGCTCAACACCAATTTGTTATCCAAATAGAACTGCTGAAATTAATTCTTATTTATATCATCCCAGATAAAAGGGCTGCTGATCCTGGAAACAGTAGGCACAAGCCTACTGAGATACAATACAACCCCACCCATTCATTAGGATTACCCAAAGTCAATTTTAAAATTCCCTGAAGGCAACTGGCATGTGATATTCTGCAAAAACTATCCACACATGATCACCATGGCTCCTGCAGAAGGTTAAAAATGAACTTATCAGACATGTTCTGATGTGCCGCAGTGGTAAACGCACCTCATGTTTCATTTGAAATGGTTAGGTGCAGTGATTAGAGGCTAAGCAGACTCTCACCAATTTTATGCACTGTGTTTCTGAGTATTTCAGGAAATCTTTCATACTTCAGGATCAATGACATTTGCAGGGCACAAGTATTATTGCCAATTGAACTATCCAGTGTGTCCAGTAACCGCTGCTCTGCCAGAGACACTGTGGGAAAGTAAGGGAAGATTGAGGAACATCAAGGGGGGTAGAAAATACACAGCTGGGGTGTAGAAAGACATATCCATCACACTAATTGTGTTTAGCCTTGTGTGTTGGACAAGTAAAAGAACACTGACATAGGCCTGTGATAGACTTAGAGGCATCCTATCAGACACACTTGAGATTCCTGTCCTGCCATGGGAAAGATCAAAACACAGTGGTAAACTGTACCTGCATGAATCCCTCATGCAACTGCAGTGATCTTCTAGCATGAACCAAGCTCCATGGTGCCTGCATCTCTGCTTGTGTCCCTCTGCCCAGATGCTGCTTTGGGGATCTCCCAGTTGATGAGGTAATCACAGAACATGGACTCGTTGTCATTTTGGCCACCCCCTCCCATGTGTATGGAGAAAACTGAGGGTCCACTGCATGACAGCCATCGATAACTGAATGGAGTCAATGCACCTGAAAACCAGGTGTGGGACAGTGCAATAAATAAGACAGAGCCTGGCTCATCACCATGGTACTCACTGATAGGGCAACGGGCAGAATTTGAAATACAAGAGATTTAACCCTGAGAAAATAATAGCTCACTGTAGGAGGTGATTGAACACCATCTCCATCTTTGGTGATACAGAACCTGAATAGACAGCCCTGGGCATCGTGTCCTAGCTGACCCTGCTCTATACTTTCTACTACATTTTTCTTTCCTGCTTCTCCTCATTATGTTTTATGACAAACAGTAATTGAGCAATTGCAGATGTGGGAAGAACTTCAAATGAAGAGAAGTCCTGGTACAAGCAGAACCCCCGAAGCAGTATGTGAACAGTATCCAGCTCAGCTGCATTATTACTAGAAGAGCTGGTCAAACCAGCAAAACAATGCTTTATCACTTCTTCAGTACCAATTTCCCCAGCATAATATCCTTCACACTGGAGAGCTGTAAATGTAAGCCTTGATGACATAATTCTCAGCAAAATATGACAAGCTTGTCAGTTAATATTTACATGTAATCTTTCTTAGCTCCTTAATAGAAAACCTAGAACATCATTGTTTTGAACCTGAGTTACGAGGTTTGGAGCAGCCCATTAACAAGGCTATTGCACAAAGAAAGTCAGAATATAACTCTTGTTTATTTTCTTTCCATGAAGGCCCTTGTATGTTTCCTTTTTTTTTTTTAAATCAGGATTCAATTACTTGTCCCTGAAAAAAGTGCTAGCCCACCTCTGCTCACTGCTGCTTTGGAAACTGTCTCATGTTAGAGATGTGGATGGTGAAAAACAACTTCTCATGTCAAAGGAAGTGTCTGGTGAGTGCTGCTGGGAGGAGGGTTCAGTCATGTTTTCATTAAATTCCTTGTTAGCGATCTGAAAAAGATTTAGAGAGCATGCTAATGAGAGTCACATATCTAAATTGGAAGGTGCCTTACAGTCCAGACAATAGAGAGGAGTTTAGAATGTGGGGGAGAGAAAATCCCGTGTCTTTGCTTTGGAAAATTTTCTGATACCTAGCAGGTTTAAAACAAAACCCACCCAACCTCAAGTGAAGAAATGAAACCTGAACTCAGCTGTATTTTTTATATTTGGTTGGTTGGTCTTTCTTAAATGAGACATGGAAGGCTGTTCTAATGAAAGATGTCTATAATGTCTCATTAATGTCTATAAATATTTGAAGGGTGGGTGTCAGGAGGATGGAGCCATGCTCTTCTCAATGTCCTCTACTGATAGGACAAGGGGCAATGGGCGTGAGCTGGAACACAGGAGGTTCCACATAGAAATGAGAAAGAACTTCTTCACAGTGAGGGTGACAGAGCACTGGAACAGGCTGCCCAGGGGGGTTGTGGAGTCTCCTTCTCTGGAGATGTTTAAGACCTGCCTGGATGTGTTCCCGTGTGACTTGGTCTAGGTGATCCTGCTGCAGCAGGGGGATTGGACTGGATGATCTTTCAAGCTCCCTTCCAATCGCTAATGATTCTATGATTCTATGTCTTGGAGATAGTAGTGACATTATGTAATTGAGACTGTGCACACCTAAGAGAGTGCTGCTGTGCTCAGATTAGCCTCCACAGAAACACAAAATCATTCATAGACTGGAAGGGACCTCTAGGGGTTCACCTAGTCCAACCTTCACGGCCCTGTAACTCCTTTCTCCTCCAAATCTGCATCACGGTAGCCAAAGGACAAAAGGCACCTATGCACAGATAGATGGTCAGAGGTGCAGTACTGTAGAACAGACCATTTGAGGCAACTGAGCAGGGCTCTAGGTGTCATCTCTTAGTACCACACATGCCTGACAGCAGCTTGGTATTAAAGAAAACCTTTGAGCCCAACTACTGTAAAAATGACCAAGAAAAGTGTTTACCCAAAGGGTTAGGCTGGCTGAAATGTTAGGACTGCGTTAAAAAGTGTCCTACGTTTAGGCAGACATCACTGAACAGAGTTTATTTATAACAGTTCAAAGAGAACCCTGCTACAGATTTTCTACACCCCTTTTCACTTTACAGGGGAAGCACCAGATACTTTCAGGAATTCATTTTTTCCCCAGAATATGTTTGAATGTCATAATGGGGGAAGAGTTATGGCAAGAAGACGTTTTCAAGGGTATGGTGAGCAGCACATTGCTCTCACAGAGCTGTATCTGAGAGCATGCTTGAAGTTACAGAATCAGTAAAAGACAAATACAGGCATCTTTAAGAGAGCAGAGACTCTCCATGTTTCTTTAATACAAGATCATCTTACTATCCAAGTATCACCACATTGATGGTGATCTTTCAACCCCACTGAAGTCACATTTAAAGCTGGCTGGTCTGTGGTTTTCATGATTTCCTGAAAGTGATAGTTCAGAAAAAAAGTTCCAATTTGGGCACTAGAAACAAGCAAAGGCTTTCCTGAGATACTAAACCAAAGGTCTTTTATTTCATTTCAGTTCAGGAATTTTAATTTAAAAAAGTAAAATCTGAAACAACAAAGTCCACGATGGTTTCTTTAGAATTTGCTATAATATTAAACTTTATGTAAAAAAAAAATAGAAAAGGTACAATATCTGTGTGACTTTTATTAACTGTATTGATTTAATTATGGATTTAATAAATGTATGCCTAGTTTTGCTTTTGTTGCACACTGATGAAGAAAACGAATCTTGGAATTTCTTGCTTGTTACAGTTTAAGAAATTTGTTTCATCTTATGGGAACGAGGTTTGTGCTTAATTTACCTTAAGCAGGAACTAAATTTCTATAACCTTTGCAGTTAATATTATTTCCTAATCAGGAATCTTAATGAATTTCTCTTTCTACCACTAAATTACAAGGATCTGCATTTAATTATGAGAACTCTTACTAAATGAAATAGAGTGCAAATGAGCTCCCATTTAACCTTACCACCACTCCAAACCATGGATGTCAAAGATGAATAATAAGCATTCAAAGCTTCAAACTTCTTCCTCTAGAGCTGCTAAAGTCAAACTACTAAGAAGGGACACAGTGCAACTGTGAGCACATTATTGTGATCTCTTCTCCGAGAGGGTAGATCCCCGGCCAGGTAACCTAGCAAAGAAGATGCAGATAATTCAAAAGTGTCACATTGCAGAATTTTCAGATGACCTGAGGATGACTTTTGTGAAGGCTGATGCTACCTAAAACTTTCCACGAGATACCACCAAAATGAGAAGCCTGGACTTTCATGTGTTAATCAGAGTGTTCTCTAATAACAGAGTAGTAGAGAATTTTTAAGAAGTGATTTCACTACCCTGGTTTAACTTTCAGAGGTTTTCCTTCCTCTGTGTATATATATATATACACAAACACCCCCCCTTTCTCTTGCCTTTACATAAATATAGCAGAAGACCATAACTTAAGAAACCCCAAGTACCTCAGATGAGATAAAATGAAACAGTGCTGCTGAGTGCTGAGTCTTCGATTCATTTGACTTGTTTTATGTGCTGTAAGATAATTATTTAATTCAGTATGACTTTCCCACTTCTGGCATGAACAAATCTGGTTGAATGGAACATCAGTTACTGTAAAATTTCAAAATCAATGACCTCCTGAAAATAATCTTCCTAAAATACACAACAGCAACAGTGAGGCTTCAGCACAAACGACCTGTTGTTCTTCTCAGTTAGGAGTTATCTCTATACATAACTTCCCATAAAGGACTATTGTAATATAAACTAATATATCACAACATGTTTCCATCCAGCTTTCTCCTCTTTTAAACCAAATATCGTTCTTCACATTGGAAAGTGGGAAGAGCAGAGACAAGGAAGGGCTGAGCATCACACCTGGAATACTAACAAGACACCAGTTCTCAGAGTAATGTTGTTTACAAATGGAAGCAAATGATCCTCCTCACTCAGCCATCACTCACTGGCAACAGCATCAGTTATAATGTATAGTCACTATAAAAATGTTATTTGAATGTTACTTGGAATAGGTAATAAATAAAACACACAACTGAAAGATTTCTGAGATGGAAGGATTTGGGTTTTTTCCTTCAAATATTTTAGCAGCAATGCTCAGTCAGCTGTCAGTTATCAGCCATCAGTTATTGTTAAAAAACATAACCTAGCTGGGTTACAGAAGTAGTATAAATATGATTCCAGTGCAAAATTTTACGTATAGAAAACATTGAGTGGGTGCTGACTTGGACATGTTTATGTTCTACCCTCATCTGCATCACTGACCTTCTGCTTCCTGTAAATCTTTTCTTAAAGCCTCTAATAATGTGTTATTATCCATGCTTTTTGGCTTTATAGACCCATTCAAGACTAGTTAGTCTCCCCAGAATTATGGTCACAGTATCTCAGTGGGCCAGGTTGGAAGGGACCTCAAGGACCATCCATTCCAACCCTTTAAGCTAAAGAGTTTAAATGAGATGGCCCAGCACCCTGTCAAGCTGAGCCTTAAAACTATGTAAAGCTGAGGACTCTGCTCCCCCAAAACAGAGTGACAGTTGTGAAAAAGACACACAAATTGACTTTATCCTCTCTAAACCCAAGACAAGTTGTAGGCTTGGATTAAACCTATTCTGGTGCCTCTAAATCAAACACGCTTGTTTGGTTTTGTTTTTCTCGGGAGCAGTGCTCCAGCAGGATTTCATAGGACATCCCCAGTATTTCCTACCAGAAACCTGGCATTAAGACCCCTGAACAGAAACAGCCTGGAGACTAACACAGATGTTAAAACAAATGCCGGGCACATTTCATGAAGCTCAGAGATGACAAATGGCAAAGAGATACCTGAGATGAAAGCCTGAAGGAAACAGCATCAAAATGTTATTTCTACCACCTTCCCAAAATTATTTGAAAGCAACATATGCGATGGTCAGCTACTTCTTATGTTCCTGTGTGACTGGATCTAGGTGATCCTGCTGTGGTGGGGGGATTGGACTAGATGGGCTTTCAAGGTCCCTTCCAATCCCTGATGTTCTGTGGCTCTGATTCGTACCGCAGTTACACAGCTGAGGAGTGCCTCCACCTGCAGTACCAAACTACAACAACAACACTGCAAACCTTGTACGTGTGGCACGCATTCACTAAGCTGCCACTCACAATTGTAAAAGACATCTCTGAAGCTCAGAGCTCCTGCACCAGTAACATCCACCACAAAGCTCAACAAAGGTATTTCCCTCTGATCTCATAGCCAGGCTTTTATCACGCTACTGCAGCCTGCTCCGATGATCAGGTGTGAGTAGCCCTCTCTTAAGCAAAGGTCATCCTGTACCAGCCAGCCATCTCTCTCAAGTGCAAACGTATCTTAAAGACATATTAAGTTTATCTTAAAGGTATATTATAAGATATATTTAATATATAACATGAGAAAGAAACCACTTCCGTAGTTACTCATGCTTTTAACATCAAAACCCCTAAAATCTCAAAACTTGTGTTTTTAAGCATCCCATCTTATACATTAACAGAAAGACTGAAATAAAAGAGTGTAACAGCAAGTCTGAGGAAAGGGATAGGCTCCCTGACAGCAAAGTAATAAAAACTACTAATCACAGCACCGAGCTCTTTCAGCGGCTCCACGCAGCAACGCGACTGTAACACGTGTCATAAAAATGAGTTAAAGGTTGCTACTGGGTTGTACAGTTTTACACGGGAACAACATGGTACTTTCACTCTGAAATGTGGCAGCTGTTTTTAAATCAGAAGCACCATCCTAAGCTTTGAAGCATTTATGAGCCCTCTATGCATAGCAATATCTATAAGGCACCCTTCTCCCTTTTTCCTTCCAGCAATCTCTTTGACTAGCTCGATGCGTAAGCACCCACCGCTCCTCTCATGCCAAGATCCCCGTGTGTTCGGCCAGGCATTGTGCTAGTGGCCCTCTTGCTTTTTGACAGCAATTTGCTTGCTGCTGCTTCTTCCCATGGATAGAAAATTTGACTTGTGATTGCTCCTGAGCCATCCTAGGTCTGTGGCTTGTTTAAACCAAAGTCCTCCACACGTACAGGCTGCAAAGAGATTTCTGCCCTGTCCGCATGCTCTTCCTTCCCGTCAGTCACCATCTCGTTGACATATTGGTAAATAGTTCAGCCAGTCTACACAACTGGTTTAATTAGTTACTCTTCTCTCTCCAGGAAGTAGAATTTTCTGTGTGTCAACATCTTAATCCCTATTAGGGAGTGAAGGAGGGGGTGATGTCACCCAGGAAGCTAAGCACCGATATCAATCAGCCCTGTGACCTAATTACCACCCCATTAAATCTGACACAGAATACAGAGCAGAGAGATGTACTCTGCATCTTGCACTTATTGCCTTCCCCGATTCCCCCTTTTCCCTCGAGTTAAATTGTGTGCTGTCCATAAATGGCTGGAACCTTATCTCAAGAGCAGGGACTAATCAGCCTCAGTGTTCAAAAATTGATCCATTAAAAAAAAAAAGGCAGAAAAAAAAAATTCCTCTGAGCACAGGCCACATCTGGACACAGTGTTTTGGAGTATTTTGTTTTATATCTTTATATGTAAATACTCACATTTATTTATTTTATCTATTTTAGAGCATTTGGAACAAATAGAGACTCCATATACCGGTTCAGGCAACACTGCCGGTTGCAGGGGGATTGGACTAGATGATCTTTCGAGGTCCCTTCCAATCCCCAGTGATTCCATGATTCTATGATCCTATTTTGTTTGAACATGACTGCTTTTAAAAACTTAGCTCATTTGACTGTAAGGAACAGAATCACCAGTTACTCTTTCCTGCTGAAACTAAACCAAAGCAACTCACAAGTCGAAGAAGTAGGATTTGAAAATCAGAAGGATAATGTAAATATTTGTTGGGAAAAACTATTTGTATTTCTGGAATCTACAGAACTAAAAAGAACATGGAAATAATAAAATTTGGGGTAAAAACTGACACTTGTGCCTTTGCAAATCCTATTTACAACAGCATTTTCAACTGCTGTCAGTGATGTGTTAGGCTGTGCTCCTGTGTCTTCTGCAGGGAAAGAAAGTGAATGGATTTTTGGTCACGTTCTGGGATTTCCCTGAAGACCACTGAAGCAATAACTGGTTTTAATCACATAGATACAGGGAAAACTGCCCATAGAAATGTGGGTTTCAGTGCCTTTTTGAACCTGTTAGTTTTTAAATAAATTTTAAATACAAACAAAATCCAACACTGTGCAAATGCAGACAACAGGCTGGCAAGCATGAGCAAGAGTGGACTGTAGTAAGTCTCCTGCATACTGGATGGCTGACACCCTGCTGACTGAGTCACACCTAATGCAAGAAACATTCAGTCTGAACCCACTGCAAACGTGATGGCACCTGCAGCACAGTCCAGACTGCAGCCATGAACAACCACCATGTGCCGTGACCCTGGTTCACCTCCACCCCCAACCTTGGGGGCTGCTCAGCCCCCGCATGATGGGACTGTGCTTGCCAGGGACATGGCCCCACTGGCCTCTGGGCATCAGATGCCCTGCTGCCCTGACATGCAGAGACAGCTCTGCACAGGCAGGTTGTCAGCATGCCCTTCTTAATTAGGAATAGAAATTGAAATTTGAAATTTATACAACTGAAATGATAAATACAATTAATTCTTCCTTCCCTTCCTGACTGCTTTCTCCTCTACGTTTTACATACAAACTTCAGCTGTGGTGTCACTGTTTTTAGTCCTAAAGTGGAAGGTAATTGACACCAAACTCACGTAGGCAAGCAAATTTGTGAGTAATCAGTCACTTTCTTTACGACCCTGTAAGGAACTGCACAGACTGCACGAAGCTCAGATTGTTTTAACGGGCCATCCAAATACCCAGGCTTTGCACTTACAAACAAGAACTGTTCCACAAACAGAACGTCAGACACGTTTCAGCAAAACCAGCTCCTAGTGCAGACTGGTCACGCTAAAGACTGATGCTTCACTCTCCAGTTTTCATCTCACATTTAGAAATATTCCTAGAAACCTTCCTGGCATATTTGGATGGGATGGTTGAATATTTACTGCCTTCCCAGAACAGTTGTGTATTCAGCTGATGTGCAACCAGACTAATAAAAATTGTGGACTCGCATCAATCCAAACACAGAACCAACTAAAAATGGTCCCTGAATACTTTTTCTTTTCTGAAGACACACAAGGTGATACTTTTCTGATCGACTGCTTTTGCCTTTGACATCATTAACATCAAATGCAATAAAATCCTCTAAAGCGGAACAAAATGTTCATCTGTTTATATTTATTTTGATTCCAGAAAATTGATTTTATATCCAGAAATTTGATTTTGTGAAATGTCTTGTTTCAATATTTTTTTTAAAATTTTTTTGCAGAGTAGAAAACCTTGAATTATTAAAATTGCATATATTCAAAATTTAAGCTGGCTGTTTTGTAAGATTCAACCCACTTCCTGCTTTAAGATGCCTGTCAACTTAAATTGAAATGACACACAAAACATTGTACAATCTTTCCAAGTTTCCAGGGAAGTAAGATGCTAACTATTCTCATAGCACTAAGAGAGGCTAAAACCCAAAGTTGACTAAGATTCCATTTCTTTAGGCAATTCATTTCTCAGTTCATATTCTGAAAAGTGAGGCCAGCATCCAGCAATACTGAATCTCAATTCTGCACTTCAGCCTTGCAAGAGGAGAGTTTCTGTAGCTGCATAATAAATATATATCAGCGATAACGTAGCTTTGAAACTTCCATCTGCATTTACCAAGTCAGAGTTTTACATAGACGTACAGAAAGTTCAACAAATGTTGGGTGCTCCATGTATAGACTATTTTCATATGTTCATGTTTATCACACAGATACACGAAGAGGACCCAGTATGCATTTTGCATACAGCAAAGGTGTACTCAGTCTCTAAGGGCACATGTGAGAATAAAAGACACACTTGGCCACGGGGAAGATCAGGTAACTCCATTCTAAGTCAGAGAAACAATATTAGCTCATTGCTTTTGCTATGTTTTTCTGTCATTCTCCTCAAGTTCCTCTCTAACAGTTGTGGAGATATCAAAAATCATCACAGAAAAATAAGCCTAAGGGTTCAGAGTGTCTCTAAGCTCTAAATTTCAGACAACACTTTGTGTTCTCTGAGTGCCTGGGTGAGGTGGTTCAAGCCCACAATTAAAAATAAAGGAAAAGAAAACAAAGCAGTTAGGTCTCAGTGAAATCTCTGATAGAATTTGCCCGACAATGGATAGCTTAGGGAAAATGGAAAAGAGTTTATTAACTCTATAACGGTACACAGAAAGAAGAAAAGGTTAAGCAAGATAGTGCCCACAAACTAGAAACTGTGTCACAAATGCCATCACATATTCTGAGAAAAATACAGTGAGAGATCACTATCATATGGGTCCTTGGTTTTTTACATTAGAGACCTGGGGAAAGAACATGTCAGTTAAGTAGAGAAGGGTACCACCACCTTCTCTATTATTCATGGGTCACTACTCTCTGCAGACACTGACACCCTTCGCTGTCCACACTGGCAAACTCATCATAGAATTATTAGGGATTGGAAGGGACCTCAAAAGATCACCTAGTCCAATCCCCCTGACACATCAGGATCACCAAGACCAAGTCACACAGGAACATATCCAGGCGGGTCTTAAACATCTCCAGTGAAGGAGACTCCACAACCCCCCTGGGCAGCCTGCTCCAGTGCTCTGTCACCCTCACTGGGAAGAAGTTCTTTCTGATATTTATGTGGAACCTCCTATGTTCCAGCTCACACCCATTGCCCCTCATCCTATGACTAGATGACATTGAGAAGATCCTGGCTCTATCCTCCTGACACCCTCCCCTCAAATATTTATAGACATTAATAAGGTCAACCCTCAGTCTCTTCACCAAGACAAGATATTAAAGTACAAGTTCAGATAACAAATAATTTTTAGAAGTCTAAAGTGAAGACTGAGGAAGGATGTATTTACATACATGTGCATATGAATAACAATTATCTACAAAAATTCTCTCTTTCCTGCTCAGATTAGTATTATCATAAAGAATCTTAAGTGAGGAAGTCAGTCCTCTCTTCCACCAAGGACTACGCTTACTATGGAAACTGCCATTGCAAAGTGATTGGAAGTCATTTGGGTAACCTGACCATAGCATCATTCACTGAAGTGTCAGAGATGTTGAACTACAGAGTAAACAATCCACTCAAAATCCATTCTGAATCACGTGGTGACCTGGCCATCACATAAAATCTATGTTACGACAGTAACACTAAACTGAAGATGATTAAATAGTCTGATTCATTGAATGAGAAAGGGCAGACATGTTTTGCCTTTATTCCCCCCCTTATATTACATTTTGCCTGGTGCTTTACAGTTACACCTCCACAACTGAGAGAACTGCATATTGTATAAGAGGTTAAAAATATATTTAATAAAAAAACCTCAATGAGAACACTGAGAGACCAGGCTAGGCAAAAATACATCAACTTTACCAATAGATATGAAGCTATAGCTCACTGATTAAATATTATTAAATATTTTACTTGGCATCTTGCTTCAACAGATCTAGTAAAATAAGCTACTTTTTTCTTTAAATACTTCTTCCTGATGGCTGAATATAGAAATATTGCCTTGTGAAAGCAATGTGTACTTCACACCGACATCACGAGCTTCTATCCTTAGACTCCAAGTCAAACCCAATCTGCAAGACAAGTCGTGCCCTAAAGAACAACCATGTGTCGCAACAGGAGTCATGAAAAGGCAAAGGAGATGTTCCATTTATCAAAAACATGGTTCTCGGGCGTCAGTGCCACGTGTGTAGAGCCTCATCAGGAGTCCAAGAGCAGTTTGAGTTTCGTGCTCCAATGTAAAATGCAGGTATAGTGTCAGATAAGAGAACAATATGTTAAATATGTGAAAACGTATTTGCTGGTTTTGCTCTTGTAATTTACTACAGCACTTCAAAAACTGCTTCTCCAAGGAAACAAGGCTGACATTAAAAGAGGGATGTTTGTGGTTACAAATGCTGGGAGGCACAAAAGGTTCTCTGAATGTACTCATGGTGAATAACGTTATACAAATATAGTTTATAGCACTCAGCTACTTAATCCCAAAGGCTGCAAACCTGTTATTAAACATCTGCTGTAATGGGAGAGGAAAAAGCCGACTGTCTCACACAGCTAGGTAGTCTTTAAAGAAAGCTGAAATAAAAGTCTTTTTTAAAAGAGGAGTTTCCTCCTCCCTCAAGAGGGAAATGTATTTTTGGAGAAAATGCATGTATCACACCACAGCCTTGCATTGCTTAAACCATGAGATTGACTGCGTCACTAGCCAAAACTTCTGTGTGGCACTTCTGACAAGAATAACATGAGCAAAGCAGCACAGATCTATGGGGGACCTGGTAAAAACAACAGCCTATAGGGGTGAGACACACCTACTGCAAAGGAATCATAGGGTCATCAGGGATTGGAAGGGACCTCAAGAGATCATCCAGTCCAATCCCACTGCCACAGCAGGATCACCTAGACCAAGTCACAGAATCAGTCAGGGTTAGAAGGGACCACAGGATCATCCAGTTCTAACTCCCCTGCCATGGGCAGGGACACCCCACCCTAGATCAGGCTGGCCAGAGCTTCATCCAGCCTGGCCTTAAACACCTCCAAGGATGGGGCTTCCACCACCTTCCTGGACAACCCATTCCAGGCTCTCACCACTCTCACGGTGAAGAACTTCCTCCTCACATCCACTCTAAATCTACCCATCTCCAGCTTTGCTCCATTCGCCCTAGTCCTGTCGCTACCTGAAGGAAGGGGGCTTCAAGTGAGGACTGACACAATCAAAGATTGCTGGATTTCAGTATTGCTGTTGGGAGAAAAACACCTACTCAAAGAGAAAAAACCCCACCTTGTTCTTTGAAACTCAACAGATCAAAGGAAGAAGAAAACTAGGATTAGAAGGAGTCCCAACACAAATATTTCCCAATGTAAAAGAAATAATCCTTTCTAGCCCCCAGATTTTTTACTGCGTGAGGACAATAATTAGCTCTGTTCAAGCTCCTGAATAGACTGACAGCTAGAGCTGCAGTGAAATGAGCTGCAGCTCCACTTGCTTGGCACCCCACAACCACTGCTGGTACATTTCAAAAAACGTGGAATCCGACTTACTGAGGTGAAAGAGCTTTTGTACCTGGGACAGTGTGAAATAGGCATTTTCCAACCTGTGAAAAGGCAGCGGTGAATTCCTTGGTGTATCCTCCATTATTCACTCTACCTACTCATAGCTTTCCGTTGTCTGCCCTATTGAGTTGTCTGCCATCTACTTCTCCATCGCGCTTTTCTTTACCTCTAGCTGATAGAAATGTTTCTCCTACCTATTTAAAACACAGCGATCTGCGCTGCGCACGCGGTGCAGTGTTTACAGCTTTCTCCAGAAGATTTTTATTTGGAAGTTGTTCGCGCTAGCTATGACACACGAAGAGAAGCTGTAGCTGTGAATTCAGAAGGAACGTAGAACCGCTGCGGTTTCTAGCTTCGCATCTGGCTATAGCTAATTTTCTAGCCAGAAATACAGTGGCAGATAAAAGAGGAGCAGATTTATAGTGAAGTCCCCATGCTTATCAAAAATAAAAGAGAGGGGGGAAAGAAGGGTGTTTTGGAGTCTCCTTTCAAACTGAGCTACATCTGAAGACGTGGGAGAGTCAGTCATGTTCAAAAGCACTCGCCACTACTCTTATACGTAGCAGCAAGATTAATAAATAATTAACAGCATTTCCAAAACAAACATACCTCAAAGACATTTGTGTCTTAATTCCTCTGAAGAATTACTACCTCAGCTGCCTTTTTTTGTCTTCTGGTCTTGAATTTGTCATGTAGCCTAGGAAAAATAAATCCTTGCTTACTTTCAAACTGAAAGCACAAGGCTAGACCCAAGGAAGAAAAAAACCCAACTTAATAGCATTGCAGTTAATTCCTCTGTAATCCTACCTCATTATCTTAAGTAAATAAATCTCTGGGAAGGATTGCCTTATTAAAAGCGAATTAGAAAGCCGAATGTCATCTGTGCAGGGAGACATTCTCTTAAAATGCAGTCAGCAAGGAAGCTCATAAATAGGGCACTAGTTGAAAAAGTTCCTACCAGGCAATCCTTATCAGATTTTCCACAGACGTGTAAGTAACTATGAATTCACAGATTCCTGAAATAAAGTGTTGACATCATTTACAATAATTTTTTCAGAGTTTTAAAAATGTGTTCACTTAGATTCTACAGAAAGAACAGTATTATGAAGAGACGTAAAACACAACACAACAAGAGTAGCCACTGAATTGTCATGGCTCCCACTCTTTCACGTCATCATAATGTTTGCTTTACCAGGAGAACCTTAAAAAATATTTAAACTCGAGGTAATACGTTTTGATTGTATTTCTATAACCAAGTTCAAGAGGCACAGACCCAAGGTTCTTCCTAACGCTCGTTACACATTTTTACAAGTCCATGTGGAACGTATAAGTTGTAAAGAAGTCTTGTGTGTGCTATGACCAGAAAACAAAGATTAAACTACTCTAGTCACCATCATTGTCACGTTTAAGTTTTCTCAGATAGTGATTGACAGCAGTAAACACTTTTTGATATGTTACTTAGAGACCAAAATTGTGGGTTAAGAGATTCTTGGAAAAATAAATCCCTACTATTAAGACAAAGATATTTTTAATTTCAGTAGTGAGAATTTTATTATTAACTTAAGAGTGAGGAAAAAAATATCCATAGAAACAAATAGCCCTTTGTCATTTTAGCTTTGTTAGAATCATAGACTTGTAGAATCATTCAGATTGGAAAAGTGTTAGTATTGAACTTCAATCTGCACTTTAAGACACTCATCTTAAATGCCCTGTGAGTTACTCAAGACACTCATCTTAAACGTCCTGTGAGTTACTCTTTCCTTCAACTTCATATATCCCTACCAACACAATCAAGTTGTTGTAAAAGGAAACCAAGTCACAGGAAACCTTAATGCAATGAGGAAAGAACTAACGAAGACAGTATTCTGATGAGTGTAATAAAAGGCAGCCAAAACAAAAGCCCAAATGAAGACTAATGAAAATGTTAATTGGATCTTTGTTCGTACCTACAAGTCGGCAATGCAGCAGGTCAGAGAGAAGTCAGGAACCTAGGTGCTGAAAATAACTATAGTTATATATAATGCTGAAATACTTCAGAATTTCTCAAGGAAAAAGTTCCATATAATCACACAGAGACGTGAGTTTGAGCTCCTGAAAGCCAATGCACAGTGCAGAAATTACAAGGCACCCAGCACTCACAACAAGATGTTAGAAGTGCATGTGTAACTTTACCATGTGAGATTACGAGCTAGGAAACTGTACTTAGAACAACCACACTGCCACCACTAAGGCCAAATCTTGACATATAAGTGTCAAAGTGACTTAAGTGTTTTGCACCACTTATTCAAATGGCAATGAGATCTCATATAATTTTTCCTTTTGTTCCATTTGATAACTATTTTTGAGACTTACAAGGTTCAAGCAGAACCAATGTCTCTTCATCCAAGGGTATTTTGGTCTGAGTGCTACAACATTTTCATAGTACATTGAAAATGAGTTAATGGAGTGACAGTGGGAAAAGTACCTCTTGCTTGAATGATTTATCTTTTAATCATCCTTCAGGTGAGAGACCCTTTCTCTCATACTGGCATATTTTTCTTCATTTAGACACTATGCAGAAGTCTGCAAACTCAAGGTTTCACAGAGCAAGAGCACACATTTAAAAGGGCTTTGTAGTCTCTCACTCTAATTCTTACACCTTTGTACTGCTAGATTAGGTGGAGTATTTAATCAGAATTATTGCTTATATGAGAAAAATCAAACTTGAGAAAAAGTCCAATTATTTCCAGTTTAGTCCAATATGCTAAGATTTTTTCTTCCCATTTCTGTTTCTCCTGACTTTGGTTTGTTGGTTGAGGTTGCTTTGTTGGTTGATATTTATTTTAAAGGCTCCTACTAAGTTGGCATCTTTCTTGTTCATGTACTTGTTAACAGCCCTGAAACCTGATGTCTTCTCCTGTGCTATGCTATCAAGTCCATAATTTTATTGCTGGTTGCATCCATTCATAAAGTTTTTCAAACTTCAAGAAATACATAAACTGTTCTTAATTGTATCAGATTTGAAGAAAACCCATGGATTTTGTCTAGTCTTTCTAGGCATTTGGAGGTCCATATTTATAATCAGAAAGTCTTTGCTCGTGCAAACAGACAGTATTAGGTTTGATTTTCCCAGTCTTTTTATTCCTGGAGTGCACAAATATGTGGAAGAGTTTACATCTATATGGGCTCAAAGGTATCTAAGATACAGAACCACCATTACTCCTGACTGAAAACAAATGTAGTGTTCAGGATTTTCACCTGCATCTATGAATGAATCTTTAAACGTTTAGCACTGCGAAGTTGAAATCAAGCAAAGGACTTCTGTTTCACCCAATCTAATGTTTCCACTCCTAAACAGACATTCCTAAAAGTGGTTTTTCCATCTAATCTGCATCTCTACAGATCCACACAAGCACTCAACAGAAAAGATGGAAATTATCTATACCATTACACCAATCAAGCTTTGCATGAAGTTGGGGCCAAAATCTTAGTGAATAGAGAAGCTGCTCTATCGCTGAAATGTGTACATGACTCAACAGAGCATAAGAGCTTCTTGAAAACCATACATACAGCAGTTCAAGAGAAAAGCATCTTGAAATCAAGTGAACTGATGGAGTGAAAATATTTTGAGTAGAAATCAGAACTATCAAAGCATCAAAACCACTATTTACACTCTACACCCTCACGTGCTTGACTCTTGTGTCACAGAAACTAGCAATGAAACGACACTGTCTCTAGGATGTGTTTTACCTACATTAGATGTCAGAACACAGGTCTTTTGTTGTCAAACACTTGGTCTTGCTTTGTGATCAAACTTTTTTACTTATAGTGGTTTAATGCAGACTCTGAATTACTAGGAATCAGTGTACCACCTTCCCTGAGTGAAGGGTAATGCAGTCATTCACCAACAGAACAAAACCCAGCCAGAACGCTGCCTCAGACTTTGGCCACAATCCTGTCTCTGCTACCACTCTTGTTTGTGGAGAGGGAAGCTGTACTGGTTTTCCTGGTTAGTTACTACACCCAGACCCAACGTTGTATTCAGAGGTATGCAAAGAAGAAAGGGAATGCAGGGTGAAGAAGGAAATGCAGACAAATCTTCACTAAAATAGTAATTCAACACAGTTTTTGTTTTCAGCTCAAGCAGGTAAAACTACACAAAGTCATGGAAACATAAATAGTGCAAGGTCTAAATAGCATTTTACTGATTATAGATGAGTGATCAATAGTGAATTGAAATGTTACCTCTCGTTTTAGAGACATCCGTATTTTACTTTATTCATCATTTAACTTGTTTATGATGTCTTGATGAGAAGTCACATCTCACTCTTGAATGGAGTGCCGACCTGCTGGAGGGTAGGAGAGCTCTACACAGGGACCTTGACAGACTCTATCAACAGGCTGAGGATAATTGCATGGGTTTCCACAGAGCCATGTGTCAGGTCCTCCATTCTGGTCACAGCCACCCCATGCAGCCCTACAGGCTTGGGGCAGGGTGGCTGGGAAGCAGTCTGGCAGAAAAGGACCTGGGAGAGCTAATTGCCAGGTGGCTGAATACGAGCCAGCAGTGTGTCCAGGCGACCAAGACGACCAATGACATCCTGGCCTGGATTAGAAACTGTGTGTCCAGCAGGAGCAGGGAGGTGATTGTCCCCCTGTACTAAGCACTGGTGAGGCTGCACCTTGAGTACTGGGTCCAGTTTGGGGCACGTCAGTCCATTGAGGTGCTGGAGCGGATGCAGAGGAGGGCAATGAAGCTGGTTAAGGGCCTGGAAAGTAAATCTTAAGAGGAGAGAGTGGGAGATGTTTAGTTTGAAAGGACAATGTAGAGATGTTGGTGCTGGTCTCTTCTCACAGATACTTAGTGAGAATACCAGAGGGAAGGGTTTCAAGCTCCAACAGGGGAGGTTTAGATTGGACATGAGGAAAAAATTCTTCATGGAGAGAGTGGTCAGGCACTGGAATGGGCTGCCCAGGATGGGGGTTGAGTCACCATCCCTGGATGAGTTTAAAAGATGATTAGATGTGGTGTTGGGGGATGTGGTTTAGGGGTGAACTTGTGGGGTAGGGTTGATGGTTGGACTCACTGATCCCAAGAGTCTTTTCCAACCTGAATGATTCCACGATTCTATGAGAATAAATTAAACCAAACCCCTTGCTCAACACTGAGCTTTAAAGAAATTCCATGACCGCTTAAGTCCATGCTACCACAACGATTCCTAATAGTTATCCAAACATCTCTTGAAGATGAAAAAGTGTGAGCATCCACCACAGTGTTCAGGTATCTGATGCAATGATAGGACTTACAATTTAAAGCCCTAAGGCAATTTGCACTAGTACTTACTCCTGTACATACATTAGCAAACAACATTTAGAGAACACATTAGAATTCCACTGGAAACAGTGACCCTTCATTTACTACAGCTCTACATCCAATTTACAGGGAAACCACAATAAATGAGTTGGCTGAATCTCTGTCTGAAGCAGATCATAGCTGTGTCCTACCAATTAACCTTCCTGTGCACAAACCTCAACTGGTTTCTAGTGAGTTTTGTTTCCAACTCATTGTAAATGAGTTCTCATTCCAGCAGTAAAACTCAACTGCTGAACTACATCAATTTTTAATAAAGTTTCTTCATAAAAAGAGAGGGGGGAAAAGGAAAAATAAGATGTTAATATTTTTGATTGAATTTGATTTCTATTATTTAGTCTTAATGCAATTTACTAAAATAGGAGTTTCCAGTAAAAATACTGTCAGTGGGAAGGATGGATCATCTAAATATTAGTCCTCAATAAACAGGAAGTTTATCACAAAGCTTCACTTCGACTTACACCTTGTGTATGTTGTAGATACAAGCACACACAGATAACTACTAACCCTTTTCACGTCACTTCAGAGAAAAGTGAGAACATTCAACACTGCTATTACCTGAACATCTCAGGGCTTTCCAAACCAAGCTTTGATCAAAGTCAGCTAAGCCTGCTTTCACACAGTTGCTTTTCCTGACACAAATACACCCAGCTGTTAAAATTCCAGATGAGTTTAACCGTGACTTATTCTTGATTCAAGCAAGTCTCAGACTTCTGGCTGCAGTGACATTTCAATTTGTATTACCAGAATGACAAAAATAAATGTCTAACACAGAGAGCAAACCAGACTTACTACAAACAAATACACAGGGAAAGAGGAGTGCAGTTCTATTAGGCAGAAACAGGACAACACAGAAAGCAGGGGAGCAGCTTTAGCTCACCACAGCAGTCTCATATAAATTCTCTTGAAAACAACGGTGAGTGGTGAGAGTTTATTTTCCTGTCAAACAATCACAACTGATGGCAGATAGGATACACAGAGGTAAAAGCTCTGCTCTCCTTCAGACTGCTTGAAGTCTGGTGAAGTTTTTAACATAAAAAAAGGAGACATCTCAAGTCAGAGGAAGCCACCACTTAGAAGGTAATTTCTGAGCTCCCGGAAGGTCTCACGGCACATGCTAACTCACACACTGGCATACAGTCTTTTGTCCATAAAGTATCGTGAGGTCTCACTCTGTTCATTCAGGGAGGTTACAAAACAACTTTCTATTTCGCATACATTGACTCTGCAGTAAAAACAGCCTGTGACTTGGGGGAGAGGGAAGGGTTTGAAATGCCTGAAAGCTTTATGGAGGTACAGCACTGACTGTAGCTTTCTGTGCATCAGCGGACCAGAGCAACCAGCTAGTCCAGCTTGGGAGTGAAAAAAGAAGTGATGGGGATCACTTCTTTTTTCCTTTCAAGTAAAAATACCATAATAAAGCCTTTTGGAAGACGGAAGAGGCAGCACTTAGACCTTCCCACCCATTGGGCCACTTCCTGATGCTGGCTCCTGAGCCACTTTGTAAATCAGTACCAGCCATGTGCTATTGCCTAACTACAAACTGCAGGAGGCTGGGATACCTTGGCACCCTCTGATCTTCCTAGTGGGGCAGATGTCAAGATTATTTCCCTCCCGCACATCCTGGTGTACCAGTTCAGAGAACAGGAACGGTTAGACACCACCTCACCACACCTTTCGAAAGGTATCCAAAAGACCACAGTCCCCACTAAAGAACTCCCACACTGGTCTGACAAGTGGCCACAGTGAAAAAGTGCTAACCAAAGTCAGTCATTTTGCAACCCCATCAATCTTCCTTGTGACAAGAGGCTGAGAGAGCTGGGTCTGCTTAGTCTGGAGAGAATGAGACTGAAGGGCATCTCATAAAGGCTCCTAAGTATCTACAGGGCTAGTGGCAGGATGATGGGAGCAGGCTGTACCTGGTGGTGCCCAGCAGTAGGACAAGGGACAATGAGCATAAACTGGAACACAGGAGACTCAGCGCAGTGGCCCTGCATTTCCCCTAGTCTACTTTTTGTCACCTATTTATAAAAAGCCTTTGTTGTTGACTTTGACATCCCTGTCCAGATTCAATTCTATTTGGGCTCTTTCCCTCCTGACAGCATCTCTGCAGGCTCAGGCAGTGCCTCTGTATTCCTCTCAATTCACCTGTTCCTGCTTCCTCTTTACATTTGAGTTTGCCCAGGAACTCCTTGTTCATCCGTACAGTGCCATGAGTAATTCTGCCTGACCTTCTGCTTGTGGGGATGGACTTAACCAGAATACTTCAACATTTACACTTTTTATCTAACGGCTTTCTCAGCAGTGTGACCCACGGGAGCCAAATTCATTAACCTATATGTACAAAGGACGCATTTACTAGTTAAACACAATTTGTAGAAGACCAGCATAAGCAATAGGTTGGCTCTGCGCTGACAGTGCTGTTCTTGTTTTGGTACAAAGTCACTGATAAAGAAATAACAGTGTAAATTCTAAACAGATTAGGGGAAGACAATGAATGACTGGAAACACATCCAAGTGCTTCCTCTTCCATCTTCCAAAAGCCTTCATTATTATGATATTTCTGCGAGTCACTTAATTCAGAGGAGCCTTAAAAAAGGTCTCTCCAAGGACTGGGAAGTGTCAACATGTTAAACTTCAACAGCTGCTGTAGCACCCTTCTACCCAAACAGCTAAGAGCTTTCAGAGAGCACACAGAAGAGAAAACTTTTGCTCTTTGTTAGGGATTCACCTTAGCTTAAGTGCCCAGCTCATTGCTTTTGCCAAGTGCAGGTAGGTAGCTCAGCTCCCAGTAAAGTAAGGCTTTAGGCACATTCAAGAAGTACTTAAACTAAAGTAACTGATTTGAAGCTGCTGTCTGGACCATTAGTGTGCTGGCAGCAGACTCCCAAATCACTAGTTTAAGAATTGCCACTCGGTCATTAACAAGCGTTTCAAAGTGCTGCACCAGCACTCAGGGAACTTCAAAAGGTAAGGAACTTGTTCTGCACCCAGGTAGCTACTGACACTTCTCAACTGCTGTGACTTTTTACATGCATGCTGCAAGCGTGCAAGAACTGCACAACGTGAGGAAGAGGTAAAACATCGAGCCTTCTCCACTCTTTAGGTACTGTAATCACCACAGGGGCAGCTACTACCAGGGTTGTTCTGTTGTGAGCTGGTTGTGTGATCACTCCTGAGAAAGATGCAATATTGCACCAAAGTAATGAGGTAACACCTCAGGCAGACTACGAAACCTGTTTTGAGCAGGACAGAATACGTGTAGAAGAAGGACTAAGAATACAGCTAGATTGTCCTCTAGCACAGAACACTTTTTCCATTTTAAGATTTCCTTCTCTGATGCCCACATGAAACCACAGGACAAACACAGCTGAGCCAAGCAGACTGCTATCCCTGTAAACACATCCACACACTTTCCACCATGCACTCCCCCACATACATAGACAGCATCTTGACTATTTTGAATTCAATTGTGCTTTTGACATTCGAAGTAAACTTAGTTTATTCATTTTGACAGACAACATGGTTTAGCAGCCAGTCTTACTAAAAGTGTAAAACTGACACAGAAAAATTAGAAAAAAGAATGCTTAAAAAAATCATCATCATCACCATTACCTGCTGCACTCAGACTCCTCCACTTTAAAAAGTGATGGCTTGAACCAGGTTATTAAGTCAGCAGTGATAACTGATCAAGTTTATGTTTACAAGCACTTTCAGTCTTTGCAAAGTATCTAAACAGACTGTAGGTGGATTGATATATTAAAATTTAGACCTTTAAAATGCCTTAATCAGCTACTCATTTAGACTCCCTTTAGGGTCAGTGGAGGGAAACAGGCATCTGTGCCACTCAGCCTTAACCAGATGCCTGTAACAGGGCAGGAGAGTCGCTTGCTTCTTTCCATCAATCCGAATGACCAGCCTCACTTGCAGAAATGATTTCTATGTAGATGTCCTCCTACTCAAGCTAGATCATGGAGACATTTTTAATGTGTGAAGGTCCAGTTCTGTCTGTCTGTAATGAAGCTCCTGGAAGGCAATGTAATGCCTACAGTTCTGGGAATTCTGTGTTGCCTCACAGAAAACAAAAGTTTCCAGAACTGAATAGTTGAGACATATTCCTTCACATGCCCTTTACTGAAGCTGGTCTTGGAAGATCAACCGTACGTAGATAAGTTACTCCAACAATACCACACAACTGGCCTCCAAATGACACGAACTCCTAGAGGTTTTCCTGAGTGCTGATCAGAGGGCATCCTGATGCCCTCTGATTTGTCTCTCTCTAGCAGTATGTTCTGTTATCTACTACTTCTGCTGTTACACAAGTATCAGTAAAACAGGGCAAATGATGTCTCATTAGAAAATCCTTTAGAAGGAAAAGTAGATCACCAGTCTGTCATTTTAGATGGGCATAGAAATCTGCTAAGGAAAAAAAATACCTACAGGGCTGTTTTCTTCCAAAACTACCTGGTGTGTTCAAAGAAAGCACAATAGGCTTTGTGATACCTTTGCATTACCAGTTATCACCAAAACCACAGTATGAGCAAGTTGCTCCGCACACAGAAAATCTCCTAAATTGCCCTTCCTGCAGATTTGTGTTTATTCCTATTTTTATGACAATGACATCAACTCCCCAACATCCCCATCACAGTTTTGCTAAACAAAAGACTGCACATGCTGTGCCTGCAGCTATTTGCTCACTGAAATGATAGGATAAATATCATGACCGAGCTGATTAGCTGCTACAAACAGCATGTGTGATGCTCAAGTCCTGTCCTCCCCTCAAGGGAACAATAATGCTGCTCTCCCATTCCAACCATTAACCAGCTCTCACTGAAATAATCTATAAACACCATCACCTTTGGGATGTCTTCCTTACTTTCACCTTCAGTAGAAACCAGCAAACCAATTCACGTTAGGAAGGAGGGACTGGCAGACAGAAGCAGGCAACCTCATTAAACCACATTTTAAAAGGAAAACAGGCCAAGAACAACCTAGGCATGTAATGAAAATGGAGTTGAGGAACTAATTTTATGTAAAAGTAGTAAAAAAGTCATCATAAATCAAAATTGTAGGACATTACGCGCTGATGGGCTATAATAGCTCTGCAGTTTCTGTTCTGCTGCTCTGCCAGTGCTGCACAGCCCTCCCTGTGCATGAGAAGGAGCTAAAAAACTCTTCTTCACACTATGCTAACCATATGTTCAGGCCTTCAGCTTAAACAAGCTAGATGAGGTGTCAATACCATTTTAGCACACTTGAAAAGAGAATGCAAATTCAAAGCCTACGACTGCATCCATATGGCCGTATAGTCATCACCCTGGAACATACAGGAAGCAAATATCACAGGTAGCCCAAAATTCTTTCCAGAGCTTTAACATCAGCTTGAAAAACAACCTTAATAATCGAGCACTTGAATTTTGATCAGTCAGCATTATTTTTGTGAAATCACAGACGACTAATACAATTAATCAATAGAATGTTATAAGTAACAAAACAAAAAACCTTGAAGGAATCAGTACAAATCTAAGTGCATCCCAAAGAAAATATAATAAAGCACAAAGGCTTAAAATTAAAGAAAAACTCTGCTTTTCTAATTGGGACCTCATAATGATTTTCCCTTTTACCTCTGAAGTCTTAATGAAAATTTAAACTAGTTTAGAATTTATTTTGCCCTATCACCACATTTAGCTGACGTTTTTCCTTCACAGTTTAAATGTGTCCTTTCAAATAACAAACAGTTAATTTTGTGGAACAGCATTCTGATTTTGCACTTGAGCATACACGGTAAGAAAGATACTTCCACTAGAAACTGAAAAGGGAAGAGAGAATGGTTTGTTCACTTGAATGTTTTCCATACCACTGTCTTTATTTAAGTGAATATCAAGCATACAGACTTAGGAGACTAACTTTCTGGCCTGAATTCTTTTAGAACTAATATTTAACTTTTTAATTGATTTTCATCTCTAGCAGTTTGGAGGGAGATGAAAACGATAACTGTGAAACTAAAGAGCTGACTAAATTAAAAGAAAGGTCTAGGATACTGAAAAGCACATCTGAATGAAACATGGAAATGCAAAAATAAATTAATACTTTTTTTAATACCTTTTCCTTCTTTTTAAAATTACAAATGGTAACTTGTGAGATCAACCCAAATATCTTAGTTTGCAGTAATGAAATAACTCGCTTTCTTCTTGTAAAAGAAAAGCTATTCTTTAAATAAACCTTTTCCAATTTGTTGCTGTTGGGTCAGAAGTGAACTACTGTGCTTCTCTAAGTCCAGGCGACAGTCAAGGCTGTTTCAGCCAAACATCATTGACTGATCAGTCAATTCAGTGAAGAGAACCAAAACAAGCTAGGCAGGAACATAGCTAAGCTGGAACACAGGAGGTTCCACATCAATATGAGAAGGAACTTCTTCACAGTGAGGGTCACAGAGCACTGGAACAGGCTGCCCAGGGAGGTTGTGGAGTCTCCTTCTCTGTAGATGTTTAAGGTCTGCCTGGATGTGTTCCTATGTGACTTGGTTTAGGTGATCCTGCTGTGTCAGGGGGATTGGACTAGATGATCTTTCGAGGTCCTTTTTAATCCCTAATGATTCTATGATGCTAGGCAGTGTTTTGATGTTATCATAAATATATTTTTCCAAACCACCTTTGCAAGCTTGACTTTATCAGTTAGCAAAGTTTTCCCTTCCAGTTTCACAGCCACCAATATCAACAATGAAGTGCCAATTTTGCAGCATTCTTCTTACTACTACTATCTTCAGCTGCTACTCAGTCAAAACTAGTAACTATTTGTTCCATTGTAAGGAATGGTTCCTGTCTTAAAAGCTTAAAGTAAATGAACAATGAAAAAAAAATAATATGCATGGATGTTTGGGTTTAAAATTGGATTCCTTGGGTAGTCTATACTCAGTTTGCACAATATAGGGAATTTAATTGGAAGATAGAAAATTTTGGCATCATTCTTAAGTACCCAACAAGCAGTCTTATTTTTAGGCATTGCCGTGAATCAAAGAGAGGTGAACTTAGTAGTGATGAAAAAAATTACTACATTTCAGTGTCCAAAGAAAAGATATAAAACAAGGAGCCAAACTATTCAAGAATGACTGAACTTTATGGGGCTTTTTAAAGAAAGACTCAAGCAACACCAAAGAGAATCCCAAGTCAAACCAAACCACCAAACACAACCCCTTCAAAAACCACTTACGCTTGCATCTTCAAACCAATCCAGAAAATTCAGAGTAGCTTTTCCCCCAGAGACAGACTCTAATGAGGATAATAAATGCAATTAAACCATCTTATTATCCACCCAAGTACTCCGTTTTCTAAGATGTGATGCACAGTAATGCATATTCAGGGTAGCCTGAACTTCTAATCTGTGGCTCATGCAAACTACCAGGTGTGGAAAGCGTGCCCTCAGTACACTATAAATGATACACAGATGGCAAAAGGATTGGCAACAGCTGCAGCTCAACAGGTACAGAGCATGATTTCACTTTGCAATCTACAAGAGTCACAATTACTGTCTAACTGGCTGCGACCGTTGGATTCTTTACTTCATACCACTCAATAAAATCTGAGCTTCTAAAGTTTTCACAAAAGGTGTGTGTTGCTACAGGCTCGGCTGACATTCATGAACATCAAATACAAGCAACAGTTAAGTGAATTAATAAACACAGTATCTTCATTCCTCTGTTCTGAAGTCTCGTGAAGGAAACATTAGTGATCGTGATGTGTGAAGGACTGGCTCAAGTACTCACACCCATTACAATTTTACATTTGAAGCTTTGCCTACTGTGGCCTCTAGTTGCTAGGACAACCAACACTCTAACTCATGCAAGAAACACCTCTAAATACCTCTGATAGAAAGAAATACCTCTGGTACTCTTCAGGTAGGACTAGAAGGAGAGTTTGCTGCACCAGTGGCTGTTGCCATCACAGGAGTTTTCATTAAGAAGTTTATTTACAGAGCTGCTAAATGATGTTTGAAACCAATCTGACCACAATAGCCAGACACAGAAATCCATGGAAAGGATGAAAGACACATGTTGCAAGCATCTTCAAGAAGAGCCACCGCCCATGAAACCTACAACCTGAGAAAAATAACAAAGTCCTCTTGGTCTGTAGCCCTTTTTCAGTTCTCCAGACTGACTCTTAGAACTCCACAGGGCAGGGGAAGGGTGAGGAGAACATCAGAAAAAGGTGTAGATCCTTGAATATTTTGTGTTTATCTCATTTAACTGAGTATGCTCTACCAAATTACAAGTGTTAGCATTATCATAACTGCACAGATGCGTTGTGACTGCAGTTTGTTAAACAAAAAGTAGGCTCTAGTCTCTCAAATTCCAGCAAGAAAAACTGACATTTAGATGCAACAAGTCGGTAACAATTTTGGTGTTTCTCATTTTCACTTCTCACTCCACTGGCTTCTTTCAAAAAAAAACTAAATTAAATAACAACATTGCTGATGTACATTATCTATATCTGATAACTACTTCTGTCTTATGTTCCTTGCCTGTATAAATGCTGCTCTAATGAAGAGCCTTCACTTCTGATAAGAACCCACTTGACAAGATAGCTTGGAATAAGTAAATTAATTTAAATACTTTTAAAATGTTGATCATTACTAACTATCTTGTACAGTCACTCTTACATATTCTAAAGCTGCTCCAGATCGTTAGGGAACTAAATGTGTGCTCATACTGGAAGGTGAGGAAAGATAGGATTTGGTTTCAAAGCTGTCATGAGCTCCTGATCACACAGGAGAAGGGAGATACTCTTGAGCTGAATGGGAAAAGCCTGAAAACTAGGTAGGAGCATCCAAACCCCACTAAGTTTAGAAATCAGCCAAAACCTGTTGCCTGACAGAAGGAAGAAATTCTAAGTGAGGTGACTGGCACACTCCTGAAGACAAGCCTCAGTCGGCTGGAGAAGCTCCCTTTCAATGTTAGGCAGCCCTCAGCAAAGGGCAGGTTATGGTTCTAGAGTGCCCTGCTCTGTTGATCAAGTATTTCAGCCTAAACGCTGTGCTTTGAACAAGACAGCTCTTCAGCATTTGCTGGGCCTTGGTGGAAGCTACACTTCTTGTAGAGTTCCAACACACTTTTCCTCATAGAAAGGAATCAAAAGACAGACAAGATCCAGTCATGTTTAAAATAAATAATTAAATGTATAAAACAAAGCAAAAAACCCAGAAAAAAAAAGAATGACAGAGTCACTAGATGATCTTTTGAGGTCCCTTCCAATCCCTAGTGATTCTATGATTCTAAGTTTCATTTTGTTTATTGTTCTTATAATAAGACAATTTGTACCAGTGTCACCGAGGTCAAACTTTACCTGGCATTCAGGACATCCTACTTAGTTCAGCTCACAAGTGCACGTCGGTACAAAATCTATTCTCCTCTGCTTTCAAAAACCATCAGACTAGAATAAAAGACGATTTGTCTCAGGAAATGTCAGTATTTTTCATGGGGGAGATTCCTGTATCACACTAATTAAAAAACCAACAACCCACCTCAGTAGTGCCTAACAGCACAAACACCAGTGCACTGCTCAGATGAGATTAGGGAAATGTTCACTAATGTTCTTGGCAAGTTTCAGTGTTGGGGCAACACAGGTTGTGAAATTTCACAGTCTGAAGATGTGATCAACTTTTAGAAATAGTTCCTTTCTACTAAAACATACGAAATTATTTCCATGCTGCAAAATGAAGGTGTTTAATACAAGAACTGGGCTGTTCACCTTACAGGATGATAGCCCTTTGAGATCTGTAACAAAAGGATGAGTGTCTGGTTCAGACACAGAAGTTTACAATTTCTAGTGAAAAAGAAAGTGTATTAATAAATTATTGTGCTACAACCTTTGCATTTATTTATCCACAGATAGATTTAAATTACGTACGTTATGCTTTGGTTTAATTTCAGTACAAAACTCATTTACTTCTGCAGCGAAATGTAGCTTTTAAACAATAAGTGCAAACTTTAAGTAACTAAAGATGCCGTTTTCAATATCATTCATTAAAAACTTTGCAGTAGTTTTTAGCTGCAGCAGGCCATAACAACTTTAGTTCCAACTCCTTGTTCAGAACAGTTAGGAATACATGTGAACATGCTAATGGAGGTAGTTAGAAAGGAACGCTTGCAAGTTTTGCAAGTTCAGTTTTAAAACATCCTACATCCTGCCTGAAATGTCACCAGTAATAGGACACTTGCAGCTACCAATATTGTCATAACTCTTCATTTATGGTTCCATCGAAACAGTCATCACTGGTTTTTTCTTCAATGGAAACAACAGCAGTTGTTGCATCTTCTCTGCTCCACTGAATAGCCCTTCTCTTGATGCAAGTTGGTTCAGATACAAGTTCCTTTCTTTAGAGACTTCAGGGTAATTTACTATTAAAATTATAATTTTATTTGAAGAATGTTCAATCAACAGCACTTTCATGATGAAATGTAACTGGAGGAGTGTTGTAGTGTATGTTGTTTCAGGCCTAAGACATCACAGCTAAGTAATGCTTCTAGCTCGTGGAGAAGAACCAGGTGCCATGGAGATGACATAACCAAGAGGGCCACAGGAGACAAGGATGGGGTGCCTGGGTGCAGAGCAAGGGAAGCTCTGCCTGCCCACCAGCTGGACCTGAGGAAGGACCAATTGGGAAGCCAGCTAGAAGGAGTGACTGTCTTGTGAGCACTACCTGTGAGACAGCACTACTTGTTGTTGTAACCAGCAGGATCACGTGCAGGGAGAGGTCGTGTATAAAGGACAGCCTGAGGACTAATAAACAGCTTTCACTTGATCACACTGATCATGGTGTGATGGTCCTTCTATCCTTCTATCTAGAAGAGCACAAACAGTAAAAGCTGCAAAGTGCATGATAAGAAAAAAGCCCAAGCCTAATTGATGAAGACAGCATCCTAAAGAAAAGCATCATGCTTTTCGATGGCACGTGTATGGTGTTTGAACAAAATGGAAGGTGCAGGATGGCTCAGTTGTGCTGCTGTGTTTGGAAGAAACTAATTTTCCCTGCACAGTGATTCCTGCTCAACAAGAATTCCAATCCAACATGTACTGCCAGCAGATGTTACATGAAATCACAACTCTGCTGAGCTTAAACCTTCTCTTACACCCATGCCAACATGGCTTTCATCCTCAATTAACAGGAAGCCAAATAACCTAACAGGAGGTAGTCTTTGTTTTTTCTCATTCTGCTGCTTACCATGTCTTACAGTATGACCGCTGTGGTCTGTTCTATTTGATGGAATCTTCTCAACACATCTTAGAAGTTATTTGCAGTTGAATATTAATTGAGAAGAGACCTCACTGCTTTCTCTGACTGCTTGAAAGGAGGTTGTAGAGAGGTGTGGGTTGGTGTGTTCTCCCTAGGGAGATAGGACATAGCCTTAAGCTGCACCAGGGGAGGTTCAGGTTGGATGTCAGGAGGAATTTCCTTCCTGAAAGGGTGTCAAGCACTGGAACAGCTGCACAGGGAGGAAGTCCAGTCCCCATTCCTGGAGGGTTGAAGAGAAGGGTAGATGTTGCGTTGGGTTTAGTGGTGCTGATAGGGCTAGGAAAAGGTTGGAATTGATGATCCTGAATGTCTCTTCCAGCTGAAATTGTTCTATGACTCTATGACTGGAAAACCCTCAAAAAGACACTGCATTGTAACTATAATAACTGCTGTTACTACTTCATCTTTCTTTGAACTCTTACTCAATAAGTGGCTTTCCATTCAAAAATACAATAACCTCTCTGCAAAGCAATTAAAAAATATTCCAACACCTTTCTGGTTTTGTTGGAATCTCTCCTCTAGCTAAAATCACAATCAAACTGGAATAAAAATTACAAACACGAATTCCAAGAACACAAAACACAGCCTTGATCCCTGAAACACTCAGAGAGGAGCAGATTAGTACAAGCATGAGCCAGAGGTCCTAAACAGGACCTTCCTCCTTCAACAGACTAGATGAATTTGTGTATTTTCTTTGTGTGAGCCTAGACTACAGACTTCACAATAAGCCTTCAAAACTCTTTTTCCATTCACCAATTATTAATTCCTGCTCAAGCAAGATGTTTGGGAGGATGCCCACAAATTGTAATAGAAAGGCCAGGTAATAAAGCTTGAAATTCACAAAAGGATATTGTTAGACACCCACTCAAAATGATCTTCAATGAAGATGTTCCCTTGTGCAGAGCTCACCTACCACATTGGACAAACTGAACTGCACTCCTGCTGGCAAGGCAGAACACAGATGTCAAGAACTAGCAGAGGAGTCCTGCTGTCTCATGAAGCTCCCTGGGAAATGGATCATCATCATCAGAAATGTTTTGACCTATAATGCATGTGCCAGACCTTTAGGGATGGGTCCACAAGTTCTGGGCTTATTTACTCCCTGCAAGAGCAAGAATGCAGCATGTAAGAGGAAAACACAACTATTCTTAGCTGAGGGAAGAGATACAGCCCTGCATCATTTTCACCCCACAAATAGGACTCCAGTGTAGAGACAGTTAGATTTATGCAAACCAGTTTAGGTCTTCCCTGGGTTAATAAGCTTGCTCGTCCCCAGTGCTTCACAAAAGATCTCTGATCCCCTCACACAAGAGAAGACATGCAGAAACCATATTTTAACTTTGCAGAGAGGGACATGTTCACAGAACACCAGACTGTGATTCAGTCTTCTTTTCCTGAAAAACCTCTTCTCAGTTCAACAAATCCAGCTCTATAAAACCAGAATTACTGGTCTATAAAAATGATCAGCATCAGATGCTCTGCGATCAGTAAGTGTTCTCATTATTAAAGTAGCCAAGGCTTCTGGAAGACACCCACAGACTTTGCAAGCAGCACAGAACAGTTAACATTACTACTGAAATACTCCATCGATGCACTCAACAGGCTTTCAGCGGTGCCGCTTCCCACATCCCAGTGTGGATGGAAAGTAACAACATTATTGGCAGTTGCCAGACCACACTGTCAGAGCAGTTAAAATCAAATTAGATTTGACAGTCATTATTTGAACTGTTAACTGATCCTGGGTAATTAATGCAATTAACAGTCTAAAACAGAGAACAATGTACTAGCGCCATGAACATGTTTTTGCTCAGATGAATCGTTTAATTGATGTGACTTTTCCTTCAGATACACTGCAATTACCACATCATGTTACAGTAGATAGACGGGAAAAAAGGCTAAATTGCTATAGTTTTTTTTTTTTCAAGGACAGAAGTTTAATTCACAATTAAAATCCTTCCTTGCTCAATAATGTGAAAACCAATACACCGGTGCTGAGAATCTACATCTCTCTCTCTCCACAATTACCTCAAAGGAGGTTGTAGTGAGGTGGAGGTTGGTCTAATCTCCTAAGTAATAAGTGGTAAAATAAGAGGAAATGGCCTCCAGTTACACAGCTGAGGTGGGTATTAGGAAATATTTCTTCACCAAAAGGGTTGTGAAGCACTGGAACAGGGGTGGAGTCACTAACCCTTGAGGTGTTTAAAAGACTTGTGAACATGGTGCTGAGGAACATGGTTTGGGGTGTTGACCTGGCATTGCTGGGTTAATGGTTGGATTTTATGATCTTAAGTGTCTCTTCCAACCAAAGGTGTTTGGTGATTCTGTCTACTGGAAATTATAAAAGCAGCAACTACCTTCCTGAAGGGCTGCCCAGGGGAATTGTAGAGTCTCCTTCTGTGAAGACTTTTAAAACCCACCTGGATGTGTTCCTGTGTGACTTGATCTAAGTGATCCTGCTGTGGCAGGGGTATTGGACTTGATCTTTTGGGGTCCCTTCCAAAACCCTAATGTTCCCTGATTCTTTAAAGCTCTAAATCTTTGAATGATTTTGTCTCTTCAACTGGCCTTGATGCCCTTCACAGAAACTTACCACTCAGTATTGTACAAAATTTTGTGCAGTAGGAGCCTACACCTTGCTGGGGGCTACACTGGAGCAATTTAAGAGATGAATCTTAACTCCTCTGCAAGAACCATTCCTATCACAGCCTTCCACAGTGCTAACCTGCACCACTCTATGCAGAGACCCTTTCTGAGAGCCCATCTGCTCCTGTGTACTGCTGCTGATGAATTTAACTGGCCAAGAATCCCTTCTGAGTCTTTGCTCCGATGGTAAATTTCATTTGGAGATGAAACATACTGCTGGTCTGAGTGAACAGGTAAGAAAAGGTCACTTAAAAGCTACTTCAAAGTACATTAATTTAAAAAGCAAGGAACAGCTCGGATGAGGCAGCAGAGCAAGAGAGTGATGCCATTAAATGTATAATTAGCTGGGAGATGGTTTTATTAACTAGTCCGGTCATACATTCCAGAAAGCAAAAATTAAAATAAAAACCTTAAACTAAGAGGCTTAGAAGCAAGAACAACCAAGCTACTTTTAATTTTCCATAAAGATTGTGTTTTTTACAGGAGCAGCAAACAGCAAGATGAAATACTCTACAGGAATTGGAAAGCTAAAACACAAAATTGGCTTTCCTCCGTGTTGTCAGAAGCTGATTTTCATCTCTTCATTTTGCTGATAAAGAAAGGTTAGAAATGCCTGTTGTTTTCCAGCCACGGCTTGGAAAACAAGGCAATTCGAGACTCTTAACTTAGTGATTTTTCTTCCTATCACAAATGATCTATAAGTTTCATTACTTTATGATCTTTGATTCCTCAGGCAGAAGTTCTGTTATATAAGCCTCCTAGAAACTGAAACCCAGACATGCATGGAATTCCAAGCAAACAAAAACATTTCAACACAAAGCCTTACTTCAGTTTATCTACTTAACTGTGCTCTGCCTGTAGAGACACCATCCATTGTCGACCTGCCAGCAGGTGCTGCATTCCCTTCTATGGGTTCATTCTTAAGAGAAGGCACTTTTCTTCCTAAAAAACCCAAAATCAAAACAAAAAACAACCATTTTCTTTTCACTGACTGCCATCCTGAAAGCTGGTTTTCATGCTCCTCGTGCATTTTCCTCTTGCTGCACTGGAGGACAGGTACTATGGCATAACTGATTAAAGATGGAGGCAAAAAACCATTTTCCATCTTTTTCCAAAAAGAAAACCTGCCAGACCTGTTTTTTCTGGCTCTGAGAACTGGTACCACTGGTTTGGACCTCTGAGTGTCTTGAACAACCCACTTCATTTTCTTGTAGAGAGACAGGGCTAGATATGGCAACTCTCTTGTCCTGGAAATGTCATGAATGGAGAGAGGAAATGTACTTCAAAGATCAGTGAAGGGAAGGTTTCATCTGAATTCAATTGTTGCTGAAATGGAAAGCTTTTCTCCCTGTTGTGGCATGCTGGAAAAGGAGGACTGGCTTGAATCATAGAATCATTAGGGATTGGAAGGGACCTCAATAGATCATCTAGTTCAACCATCCTGACACAGCAGGATCACCTAGATCGAGTCACACAGGAACACATCCAGGTGAGTTTTAAACATCTCCAGTGAAGGAGACTCCACAACCACCCTGGGCAGCCTGTTCCAGTGCTCTGTCACCCTCACTAGGAAGAAGCTCCTTTTCATATTGATGTGGAACCTCCTGTGTTCCAGCTTGCACCCATTGCCCCTTGTCCTGTCACTAGATGACATTGCAAAGAGCCTGGCTCCATCCTCCTGACACCTACCCTTCACATCTTTATAGGGATGGAGATTGCAGCTTGTCCCAGTTATGTAGGAAAAAAGTGATTAATCTCTTTACATCTTTGTGTTGGGTTTTTATGTGGGGTGAATTAAACCCATCTTCTTGTTCTTCCCCAAATCTACTTAGTTTTTTTTTTGTTTTGCCTTCAATTTATAATTGATTTTTTAACCCTCTTTGTTTTCTTTTTATTTAGACCCAGAAACCCTTTATCTAAATTATTTAGCTGATTTTGTTTCAGGATAAGTCCTTGACACTCATGTTCTCGTATAAATAACTAATCTACTTGGAAATGCAGCAGGTGTTACCACCCATGATGTTGACTCCCACACACAGTATTTTATGTGCTGCCTGAAGAAATACTGAAATGCAATGTATTTATTGGAAAATACCTTATCTGAAAATTGTAATTGTGTACATTTTGTAGGGGGTTTTGGAGAGATATTAACTTTTGAAACATTGCAAACACCTCTACTGAAACTCACCGTGTTTAACATTTTTAGTAGTAATTGCAAAGAAAAGATTTCCAATTTTGAACGTTAGCATAAAAACATTGAGAAAGGCACTCCATCGCCAGAACAGTCTCTAAGCAAGTACCTTTTATTGAAGAAATCCAACTTCTAACACGTGGAATGTATTTTAAGATCCTATCAACTGTGAATTATAATCATCTTCCGGGGGCATGCCTCATTATTTCCTGACATTCAGTGCTGACAAAATGAAATATCTCCTGCAATTCTGAAACTGTTTTGGCAGGTGGGAAAAAATGATTGAAAACTTTAGTTACACAACCTTCAAGATCAAATGATGAGTTATCTCAATAGACTGCGGTAGTATTTCACTCTACAGTGCAGTACAGAGATTGAGAAATTAACTATAAGCAAGTATTTGTTATAATACTCAAGTAATTTATACACAGAACGATGTCTCACAAAGTCAAATACATCAGTTTGATCCTAAGTATTTTTCATATTTGCCAGTATCTTACAAGCTTTCACTGCTATCTTGAAATTCTACAGCTCTATTCCAACACAAAATCGTTTCTAATATCATGATCCTTTTTTGGAACCATCACGAGACACTAAAGTGATGAAAGTGAAGCATCAAGTGATGTGAAGGAAAAGTACATTCTTTTCCAGCAAAACCTACTACAATTTTTGTAAATAAAAGAGGAGCTAACATCCTGCTGCTCACTCACTAAGTACACATCTAGCACCACCAGAAGTAGTAGTGGATGTCAGAAAACATTTACAGGGGGATATCAGACAACAAAACTAGCTGTTGTCCCACTATTTCTTTCAGTGACTGTAAATCACATGTTCACATTGTTTTATTGCGTCTGCAGAAGACACCTTATTTTCTGGACGTTTCTTAAAAGTGATAACAACTTTTGCCACTGTCTTAAAAAATACACCAGAATTATTTTTATTACTAATTCTATTACCTAGAGTCAACAGCACAGACTTCTTCAGGACAAAGCACAGGAAAAGCCTTATGAAAGCTGCCATCTTCTTAACTGACTGATGTGAAGTCTCCTTGCCAGTAGTTTGAAAATATATATAGATATATATTTTTACTGTTACATGTTAGGGGACAAAACTAAGGACAGCTAGAAAGAAACAACCGTGAGGAAGGAATGGGCCATGTAGAAATGCAGCTTAACCATCTGAAATTGAGTAGGCTTTGGACACAACTTTAGTATCACAGTACCTGCTCCATTTATGAGGTAGGATAAAGAAGCATCCTCTGTCTGTAGTCCATTACATAAACTCTTGGCTGCACTAAACACAGACCAAATAAACAGCCTGATTGCAGAACTCATACTCTTCTTCTAGATGGAATAAATATCCTGGAAAATGCACTTTGGATGAACTGTTCATTTCCTCTAAGTGTTGAAAACACTTCTTGAAGTGTCTGATGACCAAGAAGTTTGTGTGTTTCCAGCTACTTTGTAAGCAGTATTTGGTGTCTAGGACAAGAGGTGATCCAAACAGCAGCAAGTCGTTCTTATGAAATGGCAAATGAGCTCAAATTCACTTATCCTAAAGTGCTCCAGAACAGGAGAAACCTTACAGATAGCTCATCCATTATTCTAATTCTCTGCATCATGAGCTAGAGTTTTCAGTTTACAAGCAACGTGCACAGTTGAGGGCAGACATCAATATCCACCCATTCTGGAGAGTCCTTCACTCTGTTTGTTTATACTTTCACCAGGTCCCTGTCTTCAGCCTAAACGAAGCTCAGTTCTTTTCACAATTCTACTGCATGGCTTCAACCCCAGCCTGCATCCCTCAGTACCTAGAAAACGTTCAGTACATAACACACACAATGGTGATGCAGCACTGAGTCTTCTTTAACCTTCTTTTGAGCAAACAACTCTGATGAGACCTTCACCTAGAACATTCCAGGATCTGGTAGGATGAACTGACTTGCTACCCAGTTTTGTTTCATGAGCACAGGACTCACTGAACTTACTGTCCTTATGCAGAAAACTTACATAGAAAAGTATTTTTTGGCTACATATTTATTAATCTTCCACAAACAGTTTTGCTGGCATACCTGACCTTCTGTGGGGAAAAGTGCAAAGACAGGCACTGAAGGGGAAAGAATGTGTTTTAGGAGACAAAGTAAAGCCACTGCCCCTGTTTTATTTCAATGTAAAATATGTTTTCTTTTGGAAATGCTAAATGAGATGACTCTCTCCTTTTTCCTCCCCCCTCTCTGAAATTTCATGATTTCTTAAAAACAAGTTAGTTCAGATGTAAAGACCTGCAGAAAACCTGTCTCAATCAGCAGCTGCAGTGTTTGCTGTCACTCAATATAGATATAGCTTTCCCTTATTTGCTTAATGGGTTAATTAAATACGGACTGTCTTCAAGTGTAAAGGACACCTCAGAGAATGGAATGGTTTAACGACCCTCTAGGGCACCTGAGAGAAAAGCATTTCCTGAGCAGATCCTGGGTCTGCAGTGAAAGGAGATGGTCAGAATGCATTCCCTGATTCACTGAGAGAATACAATTTAGAAGTTACCTAGCACTTCAAGCTCCCCACCTTCTCCCATACGAGACCTTATGCTGATGTCCTCATTAAAAAAATTCTACTTAACCTGTTTCTACTTCCCCTTCTTCCCAACTGACCCATCCTATTGATGGTATTGAAAGAGCCCAGCACCATTTCCCAGCTATATCCGATACTCACAACTCCCTTTTTTGCTGTCAGTCCTGTCCAATACATGTGATTTCTTCCTCTGCAAAGGGCAACAGACCAGATATTCTCGCCTCACTATGCCCCATCTCATTTATGTCCAGATTTACTCGCTATCGATTTTATATTCTGTGTGAACTGAGATTGTAAGAGCTTTTTTCAGAACACCCCTGCTCCTCATCACAAGAATTGGCAGCTGAATGAAATGTAACCCTTGCAAGGCTGAAATCACAGCAAGACACTTTTATGCTGCTTGCTGCAATCTGAAGGAACATGAATACAGAAGAAAAGAAGTTGTTAATTTTTTTAAAAGTATTTAGATCCATTATAATGTGAAAAATGTGTCAGCACTTTCTGTTGATACCGACGCACTTGTGTGTGACATTTGTACTTAGTGCACTTCAAGAGAAGTCCGCTAGAACTTTCTCTGTATGCAAAGTGACTCTTTCAAGTACTGTAGAGTAGAACATTTATCACATTAAGGAAATCAATGTTCTGTAACTGATGATTAAGCAATGAGATCAGATTACTCGGTAAGAATGAGTATCCTCACACTCTTCACATTAACATTTAAAGCAACAAAGAAAACAGACTTTGCATGTTAAAATATTCATTAAACACCATTTAACCATATGAGGTCAATGTGGACATCCTGCTGACAAACTTATTTACAACTTCAGTCAAAATCTTTTCAACAAACAGAAATAAAAACATAAAGCAAATAATTATAGTACTACTGTTTACTTCAAGTAGGGATTAGTAGCTCTGTTCTGACTTGAGACCACTGATAAATTCATCACCTTCACCATTTGCTTCTGTCCTCCATGAAAGCTAGTTATTTTCTAATTTGTAAGTGTTTGTTTAGCCATATTTCAGATCATACTCTGTTATAGATGTGTTTTGCCTTTTCTCAACCCATTTCTCCCCAAGGCTTTCACCTGCCTGTGGCTGAGGGGTGCTGGGGTTATGGGAGCCAGCAGGAACTGACTGTGTCCAGCACAGGGCCACCCCTGCCTCCCCACTCAGGGGATGCCCCTCCAGACCTCCTCAAAAACTTTGCCATGGACAATTATATGACCAAGATGAAAAACAGAATAAAGCAGTATAATGCACTAAATAACAACTACTGTTTGCATTTGAATTTTGTAGATTAAAATTAAAGCTCCAGTAACAGATCAAAGAAATAATTGCCAGTGAACTGAGAAGTTGAGGAACTGAGCTTAAATTATGTCCCTGGGTTATTAATCAGAATAAAATAGCACTACAAAATAACCCAAGATTTATTAGCATATGGTTGGTCTTATTATAATAACAAACAGTAGACTTTGTTTATGCTGCATCATAAAGAGTTAATTGACAAAAATTAAAACCCAACATGAGAAGATCTCCAAATACACAAGGAACTCTTGAATTACAGACATGACCCTTGCTTTGGTGTAAAAAAGTTTCCCTCGTGTTCATATAACTTGAAAGAGAATTTTATGGACACCTATGTAAATTCTTTCAAAGACCTTTCAAAGTCATAGAATCATCAGGGATTGGAAGGGACCTTAAAAGATCATCTGGTCCAATCCCCCCACCACAGCAGGATCACCTAGACCAAGTCACACAGGAACACATCCAGACGGGTTTTAAATGTGAAAGAGACTCCACAACCCCCCTGGGCATCCCCTTCCAGTGCTCTGTCACCCTCACTGGGAAGAAGTTCCTTCTGGTATTTATGTGGAACATCCTGTGTTCCAGCTTACAACCCCTGCCCCTCGTCCTATCACTAGATGACATTGAGAAGATGTAGGAAATTGCATTAGGCTGTAAATTAGTTTGAAAGAGAAACAAACAGCTCTATGCTTCACAAAAAAGGTTTAAGATTTTGAATAGTGAATTAGACACAGTTTCTTCCTCCTTTTAGAGGAAGCTACAAGACTGCAGAAGTCAGTAGGACATTCTTGCAATCTTAAAACATCCCAAAAGCCTTTCAGGTTACTGACCTAAACCACAGCACCAAGGATTCCAACAGCATCTTGTTGTTTGTTAAACTATTCCTCACCAAAATTTCCTTTTGACAAGACTTATGTCTTCTCTTAGTATGAGTAACATTAATTTCCAAAATTGAGTATTTTTTTTTAATACTAAAGGAAAGCAAGTCAAATGTCTACTTACTCTCCTTAGTAAGCTTTTGGTTTTCTATATTTCTGCTCTTAACACTCAAGATATAAAAGAAGAGTAATTATTTTGCCTCTCATTTTCCTAGTCCTGGCAATTTAAGTCTCAGCTGGAAAGGAAGACTTTCCACTCATCTAATTAACACGTCTACAACTTCATCTCTCCTGAATACAGGGCCAGTAACACCTTACCAGAACAATCCGATAAACTTTGTGTTTCTCCACTTTTATGTGCTTCATAAAACTCACTTTTAATTATATGATTGCTTCTAATTTCAAAAAGCAGATTTTTGGGTTTTTACTATTTTATTAAAGTTCATTTATTTCAAACCTCAAGGTCATCACTTTTCAAATGATATCTCAAGTCATATTTCTAGCCAAAATGTCTCGGTATTTCCTGCCAGTGTTTATTCACAATTCTTCTTTTGGAGACAAAGTAATTAAATGAAGTATGAATGAACCCCTAGATAAGGAAAAATGCCATTAACTTCTCTCCAGAGACATATTTCTTCTTTAAACATAGCAGAGTGCCACTGCTTTAGCCATTTAGCAACCTCTACTTTATAACACACAGAATCATCGAATCACAGAATGTTACAGATGGGAAGGGACCTCAAAAGATCATCTAGTCCAATCCCCTTGCCACAGCAGGATCACCTAGATCAAGCCACACAGGAATACATCCACCTTTCACATATTTATAGACATTAATGAGGTCACCCCTTATTTCCTTTTAGTTAGAAAATAAGTAAACTTTGTGTACATCCTTCCTGTGTTTAAGTTGAAGTTATGTGAAGCTGCCCAACAAGACTTCATTTGATTGTTCCCAGTTACAGCTGACATTTTTGTTTTTACACAGATGCAGGGAATTGAAAAAATTTGAGAAAAAACATTTTAAAATTGACATGAAATATTGCTATAAGTTAAGATTAAAGAGGTCTTTCTGAATGCTTCACAGCTTCTACTTTCTCCCTATGATCTTTAAAATCTTTGTTACACAAACACATGAAGACTAAATAAATGGGTCACAACAGGGGTGGTTAGCAGATGGAGAGAGGTTCTCCTCCCCCTCTACTCTGCCTTTTTGAGATCCCATTGAAAATATTCTGTCCAGTTCTGGGCCCCTCAGTTCCAGAAGGACAAAGAAGTGCTGGAGAGTGTCCAGCGCAGAGCCACAAAGATGACGAAGGGAGTGGAACATCTCCCTAATATGGAAAGGTTGAGGGAGCTGGCTATTTCTAGCTTGGAGAAAAGGAGACTGAGGAGTGACCTCATTAATGTTTATAAATATGTGAAGGGTGGGTGTCAGGAGGATGGAGCCAGACTCTGCTCAGTGTCAACTAATAGTAGGACAAGGGGCAATGGGTGTGAGCTGGAACCTAGAAGGTTCCACGTAAATATGAGAAGAAACTTCTTCACAGTGAGGATGACAGAGCACTGGAACAGGCTGCCCAGGGGGTTGGTTGTGGAGTCTCCTTCTCTGGAGACGTTTAAAACTTACCTGGATGTGTTCCTGTGTGACTTGGTCTGGGTGATCTTGCTGTGGCAGGGGGGTTGGACCAGATGATCTTTCAAGGTCCCTTCCAATCCCTAATGTTCTGTGATTCTGGGATCAAGAATCTGCTATTTGCAATGAGAAAGGTCTAAAACACAGTGAAAGTCACTTTCGAATCTGTCATAGTTGGATATAAACATCTTACAAGGCCTTCACATTTTTTTCCTGCATAAACATGGTTATGTACATGAAATAAATTCAAATGCATCCTCAGACTAAAATGCTTAATGGCAGATATTTATTTCAATCTGCAAGTTAACTTTACACATATCACTTAAAAGCATATTTGGGCTTCACTAGGGACTATCCAATCCTGATTATTATACAGTAATTGAGTATTGCATTAAAGCTTGGCACAGCCACAGGGGACACGGGAAGAGTAAGAATTTGGCAGAGATAATAGGTAATTTGTAGGAATCTGTATCCATTCGGTCTCCCTCAGAAGTTTCCTATTTGACAGTCAAACCACTGAGTTCAAAAACACCACCACTTCAATTGGAAGATGAAAGTAAACAAATATAAGCTGATGGATCAAAGGAAATTGTTGTCTTCAGCCAGTTTGCTTTTCATCCGTGTTACACTTTACAGATCATGCTGAACAGTAGAAGAAATTATCATTTTTTGTAAAAGACTGCTTTAAAAAACTTTCCACTAAGGCTGGAGCTAAGTAAATCTTTTCAAACAAAGCAAAATAAGATAAACTAAGTCCATAAGTAATTGCATTTTAAAATATGCATGAATTTTGCTGATTTTTCTGAACTCTGAGCAAAGGTGTGAACAAGCTTTGGTGTAATCCAGTCAAGAGACACTGAGTTATTGGTCCATTAAGAAAAAAGATCGATATTACCAAGGAACAGGCACGTTGGAATACATTTTTCACAGTGATCACGACATTACCAGCAAAGCCCAGAAAATAAATGTTCTCTCCTTAAATAAGTCAAGTAAAAAGCAAGAGTTTCACTCTGCTGGAGAGGAAGGGCTCACCCATTTGTTTTTGTTTTTAAGCATTTCAGCTGAAGGACCCAAGGATCTGCACTCAGTTGTGAAGTGGCCTAGTGAAATGTCAAGAGCACAGAGCACTAATCACCCTGGCACAAGACAGCCCAAACCCAAGTGAAACAGCTATTATTTCCATTATTGCTATCCTTTGCAGTGTATACTCCAGGTAACACTTAGGTTTAGATGGCAAAAGCTTTTTGCTTGTTTTCATCCCATAGCCTCCTACAAAGGTGGAAGTCAATAACTGAGGGAACATTTGGAGCCAGTAGACAAAGTCTTGTCACTCGGAGAAAGGAACATCTGCAGGACTGATACAGGAGATCCCACAATTTATAATATTATAATTTTGTAATATATTATAAATATAATATTATAATATTATAATATTATAATATTATAATTATACAATGATATGAAAATATAATATTGGAATATTATAAATATTTCAATGCAAAACCAGATTCAATATTAAATAACCCCTAATGAATAAACACCCAGAAAAGTAGACACTGAATCTCCACCTGGCAGTTTTAGGAGATGTTTCAAATAAGACCACGATCTGATTTACCCTCAATTCTGCCCAAACAAAATTCAGCCAGCTAAGATTTGGAAAAATTGACATTATTTCTATCAATAATAGAGAAATATAACTACCCTCTATCTGCCAAAAAAACCCACCAGACTGTAAAACCATGCGAAGGCTAGAACAAAATAGATTTCATGTATGTAATTGTGAGTGTTATTACTAGGTGGAGTCACAAATCACTGTTCAATAACACACACTGCACAGATTTTGAAGAAGTGAAGACAAATAAATACTTGACACGAATAAAATGAAAAACAACATTCACCACCACTGAAAGCAAGTAGTCTGGAAGTACGTAATTACTTCTTTGTCGTAATAAATTACCCTTCCAGTAGATAATTACAAGCTTTTTTATGTACGTCACACTGGGAAAAAACCAACCCAAAACTGCAGTGCACAGATAATCCACAAGCCGAAGCGACAGAGACTGCAGGAGTGAAACAAAGGTCATGGAATCACAGAATGTTAGAGGTTGGGAGGGACCTCGAAAGGTCATTTACGTCCAACCTCCAAGGCTGGAGTGGGATAAGCCTAGAGTACCTGGCATGTGCAGACTGTCTCAACATATGAGGTCCTACATGGGGCTCAGACCCATGACCCCAGGAATTCAGAGTCTCATGCTCTACCAGCTGAGCCAGCCAGGTGCCCAGGTCAAGTGTCTTAGCTGACTAACCCTACTATGTAAAGCAAAATATCACCATCAAGACAGAGATTTAACTACAGGAATGACTCTGAAGGCACTTGTATTCTGTCATGGACTTGGTGTATCAAGAAAATATTTGCAGCTTAGACAGCTTGCTAGGAATCAGGCACATCACTGCCTCACCCTTAGAAGGGAACTGAGTCTCCATCACCAAACCCTGGCCTAGAGTCACACGCACTGCAGCAGCTGAAATGGGTCGTGTTACTTCAAACACCATGTGGCCATGAAAACCTTCCTCAGCTCTCCAAATGAACTATTAACAAATCCTGGACACAGAGTCTATTATTACTTCCACATAACCACAGCTTTCCCACAGTTTGAAAAAGTTATGAGATTGGGTCAGTATTTAACTGTAGGACTCAGGCAGGCACAAGAATTCAACAACTTTGTACAACAACTGACTTGTTGGCAGGGTCTGCTTCAAAGACAAAGTAGGTGTCTTTCTTGTGACACACCTGCCAACTCTACATATCCAGTATAAAACATACATGCATAGAATTTCACACCACACTGAACACTTAGCTTTTTTTTTTTTACTCTGCCTGACGTCTCAGAATCATATTGAAATATACTCTTCTGCCCCAAATAAAGTCCAGAACTCCGACATATCAACAGGCTATAAAAGCAGAAGTTGCAGAAGAATACAAAGCTGAAAGGTAAAGCAGGAAATAATTCCTTAAAGCTGAGCATAAATCCTGTGAGGAGTGTTGGAGGGAACTGGGGTTGTTTAGCCTCAAAAAAAAAGGGCTGAAGGGAGACCTTATTGCTCTCCACAACCACCTGAAAGGAAGTTCAAGAGAGCAAGAAGGCAGCCTCTTCTCCCTAGTAGCAAGGGATAGGACTGGAGGAAATAATTTCAAGCTGCACCAAGGGAGGTGTAGTCCGCATGTTAGGAAGAATTTATTCACCAGAAGGGCTACAGAAGACTGAAACAGGCTGCCCAGGGCAGTGGTGGCATCACCATTCCTGAAGACATTTAAAAGGCAGATAAACATAGTGCTGTGTGACAAGGTTTAGGGGTGACCTGTCAATACTAGGTCAGGTCAGAGGTTGTATTTGATGATATGAAAAGGTCTCTTCCAACCAAAGACATTTTGTGAAATGAATCAACGCTTTACTTCTGACTGGCATTTCAAAGAGTTTCTGAAGGAACAACCTTCTAGGAATACATTGGGGAATAAGGATGAAAGAATGACATTATTGCACACACTTACATACAGTAGATGTGTTCATGTACAGACAGATCTCATTTTCTACCCAACCATTTTCCAGTTAACTGTGGTGTTCCTCAACATTTATCACAACTGGACCCTAGATGCCAGGGATAATGAACTTGTACCTTGGATAAAATCCTCCCCCACCACATCCCGTCGGAAGGTTCTTGATTTACAGTATCAAAGAGCCCTGCCCACACCGCAGCATTTCTCCAGAGGTGTCACTATCAGGAAACGCATTATATATTCATGAGGGGGAAACAGACTGTTAGATAAATAATTGAATGGGAGACCTTTTAAGGAATAAAAGAAGAGTGCTCCCTGTCCTAGAAAACAACGTTAATAAAAAAAGCAAACAAGGTGACATGAATGTTTATCTTTTCTAACGTAGCATGAACCAGGCTAAAAACCTGCCTTGTGGATGTGGATGTGATGCCCTGATGCCATCGCTATGAACGTCTGCCACCGTAACTAAGACGACGAGTGACAACTTTCAGCTCACCAAATTTTTCTCATATGCTTTAATTATTCATAACCATCATACACAGCAGGAACGGAAGAGCCCATGAATAGGATCTCACTGATACACAAGCAACATGCATCAAAAGAAGCTGACACTGGCTTCTTTTCTTTCAGGCTATTTCACCACTGATTTTTTTTTTCCCTGCACATCTGAACCAATCCCTTCCACTTCTTGCAAATACATTTCCCTACTGTCTGTCCAGTAACTGCACAAACCACTGATAGCATGAGTCACTGTGATGAATCACTAGGCATTTTTACTAAAAAACAACAAAGCTCTAAGATACCAGAATATCTTTTTTGTGCCACAGAATCACAGAATATTAAGGATTGGGAGGGACCTTGAAAGACCATCTAGTCCAATCCCCCTACCACAGCAGGATCACCTAGACCAAGTCATAGAATAAGTCAGGATTAGAAGGGACCACAGGATCACCTAGACCAAGTCACACAGGAGCATGTCCAGGTGGGGTTTAAACATCTCCAGAAGAAGGAGACTCCCTAACATCCCTGGGCAGCCCCTTCCAGTGCTCTGTCACATGTCTACAACTATAGTAAATTTATCATGTCATTGAATGAGACCCACTAGATGCTACAAATACATTTTACTGCATCTTTTATACCAACAGAAATTTCACAGTATCACAGTATCACCAAGGTCGGAAGAGACCTCATAGATCATCAAGTCCAACCTGTTATTATTGGCAAGAGGGGTGCACATTTCATNTGCATCCTCTGTTTCCAGGGTACCCACCTCATTCTGCAGGGGGCCTACACTGCCTCTAGTTTTACTTTTGCTTGCTATATATTTAAAGAAGCTTTTTTTGCTGCCTTTGACCTCTCTTGCAAGGTTTAATTCCAAGGAGGCCTTGGCTTTTCTAGTTGCATCCCTACATTCCCTCACTAGAGCCTTGTAATCACCCCAAGTGGCCATTCCCTCCTTCCATGACTTATAGGCTTTCTTCTTCCTATTCAGTTTGCCTAGTAGTTCCCTGGTTAACCACGCGGGCCTTTTGGCCCCCTTCCTCGACTTATTCCTTGTTGGGATACTCATTTCTTGTGCTTCTAGAAAGCAGTCTTTGAATGTTTGAATGTTTGAATGTTAATTTCATTTAATCTAATATGTTTTCTTAAAGTTCTATTGAATTTTGTAAGCAAAAAAATATGTGATCAGTGTAAAAATGCTAAAAAAATAAGTAAGAAGCCAACAAAAGTTCTGGAGAGAGATCTTAAAGGCAAAATGTAGTTAGAGGTGGTCCAACATATGTAATTATCAAGCTCCTTACATGGCTCTGTGGTTTGTCACCCAATAGCTGCAAAGTTACGTGATGAATTAAAGTCGTGTAATAAACAGCGTGCGTGCTTTGAAAAGCTTAAGCACACACAGAAAATCATTGAACAGGCTGCCAGCTTTGGGAGATGACTGAAGGGCATTTTGAAAACTCTGAATTAATGAACCAGGATGACTTAATTTGGGACTTAAAAGCAACGTTACACAAAGTAGGTAACAGATGAGCCAACGTTTATTTAGCTAAGTGCAGTTCAGCTTGGAACACCAAACTGTCTCAAGGCAGTATCACCTGTGGCTTCAGGCTGTCTCACGGTAAGACAACAAGTTTATACAATAAAAGGAAAAAGAGAGGTTTTGAAGCTTTACAGGTCCGCAAGAGTCAAGCAAGGAACCTTAGCAACACGTGAGAATGACACCAGAAATGTACCAAGTTATACAAAAAAATTGAAATTTATAAAAAAATTAAAATGAAATTATTTATAGAAATCACACTACACTTGCAATTAACGCTTTACACAGAAGATATTTTCTTTTATTATAATTACCTATAATTTTTGGTATTCTACTACATTACTGCCTCTGAAAGGCAGGAAACTGACTGCCTCTGAAAGGCACTTTTTGTCCTCTAGATTAATTTTGCTAATTTTCAACTCATTACAAAGCATGTTAATTAAAATTGTCTAATGTTAGTGAGTAGACAATATAACCTGTTTACCTTCTCAGAAAATTAACTGAATTGCAGCATCTGTTTCACTGAAAATAATTACTGTTCTCAGCAGAGACAAAACATGCAGGAAATGCAAAATGATGAATGGAGCCTCGTTGTGATACAACAGAGTAATTACTTTAGCAAAACATTACAAGAAGCAGCCTTACTTTTTCTTCCCGAACTAAATGTCCAAATGAAGTTACATTTTATTCTAAGTACTTCATTAATTTTAGTAATTATTTTCTTTTTTAAATCCCTTCAATGTTCTTATTTGATTCCAAATGTTCAGTAGTGCTTGCTACTTAAACGTCACAGCAGTAATAGATCTCAAAGGCAACTCTGAACCGGAAACAATTAAGGCTCTTGAGCGCATTATGCTTCTCACAGACCAAAGAGCTCAACGTTATCTTAAGTTAGTTATGCTCAGCTAAACATACCCACATTCTTATTGTGCTGCATTGACAGTTCCCAACAATAAGCCTAGCTCAGACAATTAAAAGCACTACAACAAATAAAGAGCCCTTAGCTTCATCCTCTACCACTGCTGACACTTGCAGAACAAGTCCGTCTCCTCCTCCAGATAAGAGCAACAAAAGAAACTACAAAAAGAAGAAGAGTATAAAAACTTATTACAATTCTACATGTGTTAAAGTAGGTGGGGAAGAAAACAGGACAGGTAAGGCTGTTTGTTTATTCATATCTGAGACCACCTTCAGTGCTATACTTTCCCCTCATCGCAAAAACTTCCACAAGCTTCACAGAGTTAAGAAAAATAATGAACAATGACCAATACTGTGCAAAACACAGTAAATAATGGACTTATCAGCTCAAAGTAAAACTTCAGATTCTGGACTACCAGTGTGGAATGTTTTCTAATGTTTTTAATGTGTTTTTTCATATGAATTAAAATATCTCTGCTAGAAGCCAACAAGTTATGAGTATCCACAAGATATCCAATAGACGTCATTAAACCGTGATACATTCAGATATTGATGAAGTCAATATATTTCCAATGAACACTGTAACCAGGTCAAATCATCTATTCAACACTGTAATTAGCCAAAAATGTTCTACTGGCATTTCTCAAGCTGTACTTTTTATGTTTGGAGAACTATTTCTGCAGTACATCATTAAGTGACTGAAAAAGAAAACCAAACTATGATCAGTCACAAGGCAGATAAATACTGAAAATAAGTAGTTGCCCAATTCCCACGCTGAATGTAAGAACAGGAAAGAAAAAAGGAATGCTTCATTCTACGTCATCATGGACAGCTCTTTGTCTGTGAACAACCTCTAGTGTCATGTGGAATCAATGCCTTGGTCTATCAGTCTCAGGGAAAAAAAAGTATTTCATGCATTAGTCCCAGAACCTCTAGATAGAAGTGTTTTATCTGAGAAACCCTTAAGTGTAAGCTTCTTATCCCATGCAGATCCAGAAAATGTCCAGGAGTCACACAACATAACAATTAATTCCCTTTTCAGAAAAACTAATACAAAAAGAATCCCAAACCAATCAGAAAAGACAACTCTATGAACTTCAAAAGAAACAACTGTAATGGGATTACAAGTAGTATATAGGTTGGTGTGGCAGAGAAGTTGCACAAAACCAATCTTGCCAGAGTCCTCAGAAGCTTAGAGGAAATTCTCCATGCACATGCAGTTTAGGTGTCATTGAGGAGAGTGTGCACAAACATGCATTTGAGTTTACTGTCCACAATGCTCCGTTCTTTGTATCGTTCTACACTTCACAAACTGTCCAACTGTAATAAATAAAACATGCACATGCAGAAAAGGAAGCTCATTCATCATCACCTGTGTGTCAGGTTGAAGAATCTGAATATAAAGCTGATGTCAAATCAAGGGCAATTGATTTGGATTCACCGCCTTATAAACAATCTTTATCTGCTTTACTGATACTTCTCAAGGTGACAGTTCATCAGCATTGTGTGATTTCTGCCTTCTTCATCCATCCTACCTCCTACACATCCAGTGGGAGGCTCTCAAAACTAGTCAGCACTGCATGCACCGTTCATTAAAATGATGTAATAATTAAAGGTTTGATTTCTCATTACTTTTGGGGTGTCGTGTGACTGTATTTTTCCCTGCATGTTATGTGTTAAGATCCCTTCCGATCCGTAATGATTCTATGATTCTATGAAATCCTGAAGTGTGCTTCTGGTCATTTTACCCGGAACATCGCTCTTCTCAGCTGAAGCCCAGTGTGCAGCACACTCAGGATGATCCAAACAGCTTACAAGTCACAGAATCACCTACCTGTGATTACAGAACACAGAAAGCTGATTTTTCTGAGTTCTTCACTATTTACAGTACTGTTTGTTAGCTTTCACTGGGTAATTCTACCTGCAGATGTCAAAGGTAGAGTGGCCAGTGTCATCAAATAATTTAAGAATCACAATCTTCTGCTATCTTGGAATAAGAACATCATGCGTGGAATTAATCAGGGATATTTAATCAGCAAAAACATGTGTAATCAAGCCCTTAAAATTTAGTTATCAGGTCCACCGGAATTGATTAGATTACAGCTTAATGCTGCTACTCATTTATGTAATTCCTGCTTGATGTAGATTGTTTCTTTTAGGTTTGGTAGTACATTGTCTTCATTTTGTCTTTGCTTACACAACTAGTATTTAGAATAGAATCATGGAATCATTAGGGATTGGAAGGGACCTCGAAAGATCATCCAGTCCAATCCCCCTGACACAGCAGGACCACCTAGATCACATCATACAGTCAGTCAGGGTTAGAAGGGACCACAGGATCATCCAGTTCCAACTCCCCTGCCATGGGCAGGGACACTCCACCCTAGATCAAGCTGGCCAGAGCCTCATCCAGCCCGGCCTTAAACACCTCCAAGGATGGCGCCTCAACCACCTCCCTGGGCAACCCATTCCAGGCTCTCACCACTCTCACAGTGAAGAACTTCCGCCTCACATCCACTCTAAATCTACCCATCTCCAGGTTTCCTCCATTCCCCCTAGTCCCATCACTACCTGGCATCCTAAAAAGTCCCTCCCCAGCTTTTACATTTTTATTCCAACACTCAGAACCATCTCAAAAACTTTCAGGTGGTTAGATAAATTGCTTGCTCTTTCCTGTACCAACGCCCATTTATGACAGCTACTCAATTTAGATAAGCCTTATAAACATAACAACATTGGGAGACCATCAAAATAATGAAAACATGTAAACAATAGAATGGCAACGTGCCTGAGAAAACCACTTGGAAAAGTCTCAATGCTAAACAATCAAGTCAGATAAAGTTACAGTACCAAAGCATAATAGCAGCAAAATAGGAGAAAAGGAGGCAAAAAAAAGAGCCAGAAAGAAAATGTAGAAAAAGACCTCAACAAGAAGCAGCATTTTTCCTGAACTACATTTTCAGGAAACTCAGTTGCCCAGAATCTGATCCGTGCCACAGCTGGACACTCAGTCTTAGGCTGCTACATAAACATGCTGTTGCCTATTCTATGCAATGGCTCAGTCTTCTACCTTTGTCACATCAACCACCTCATGGTCACAGCTGTTCTCAGGAACGATGAGCATCGTGGCCATAAGTGGTCCAAATTAATGACCACATATCCTAATATTCATTGCTAACTGTGGGATTGCTTTTGCCCTCAAGTAAATTTCATTCTCCTGGTACATTCTTACTGCAGATGATTGGCTGGTTAATACTCCCAGACAGAAAGTGCTAGGTGTTATTGCTGTAATCATCCGCAGCAGAACCTACAGCCTTATGTAGGTTAAGCACTTCATTTGTTATAGTTTAGTGAAGTACAAACCTGTCTGTTAAATCATGATTTGTGGTATGAATCACAACAGTTGAGCCTTTCAACCTCATCAACTATTATTTGACCTTCCAGCTCTTATCAGGGCCATGTCCAAAATTCAAGAAGTATATTTTATCAAAGTGAGAGTGGCACGAATCTAAGCCCTCACAGTAGTTTTGCTGCCCCTCATTACTTCAGGTACAGCATCAACTCTCAGACTCCCTGGCAGAGTGGCAGGACAATACACGAGTCTGCAGTGTTGCATCACCGAGGTGGAATCACCCAAGTCACACAGATGCATGCTGCTTTCTATATATTTACTCTGATATGACAGAGTGGAAGCCAAACCACATCCAGAACACCCTTCTACTGAGTATGATGTGTAGATAAAGTGAGTTAAGTCCAAGAATAAAAACAAACGTTTCTTTAGTTTCTTTCTCTTACTGTGCTCTGCCACACCCTCAAAACTGGGAGCTCTAGTCCTACTCACATTTACAACATACTGTGGCTGTGCCTGCAGAAAAGATGGTTACTCCAAATCCTCCTAGTAAAACTCATCCAACATTATGGCTTTGGAGTGGGACAGCCATCGACACCGAATCTGCTGAAGACATGATGCCTGCAAACATGCAGCCTGCTGGAGAGCACGTTTTCCACTAAAACAACTGTCTACTGTTGAGGATGAAGGAGACAAGACAATAGATAGTAAAAACATCTTGTTATTGTTATGGTAATTCTGCCACCATATAAATGTTGTGACCATTGTTACCTGGTATCTAATGCTAATTTACCTTAGTTATATCAAAGAGCTTGACAGAAAAAGGCAGTTCTACTGGGTACTGAAAGAGCTCAACCAGGAAATTCCTTGTGTAGAGATGACTGCAACAATCTGTTTCCAATTGTTAAAAATAACACTTTAAAAATTACTTTTTTAATACAGTTCAGATATCTCTAAATCACAGAATAACAGAGAGCTGGAGCAACCTCTCCGGGTCATCTGCTCCCAGCTGAAGCAACTTGCCTGCTTAGCAACTTGAACAGTCAGCTTTTGGGTATCTCCAAGGATAGAGAGTCCACAAGCTGTCTGAGCAGCTTTTGCCAGTTCCCCATCACCCTCAGAGTAAGGAAGTTTCTTCTTTTGCTCAGACAGATCCTCAAGCAAACAGCAAAGTAATGATATATAAATATATTTGCCTAGATCAGCTTGAATTATTTGCTCTAAGAAAACAAAAGCCACTGGAGGCTAAAAGAATTACAAATTTCCAAGCATGAGGGATTTTTCCCCAGGAGATCTCAGCGTGGTGACCAGAGCAGATTATGGTATCTTAGGGTTTTATTCCATCTTGGAACCTAATTAACTATATGTAATGCAAAGTTTGCTTGATATTTGAGTGAAATAGAATCATTCTTTCTTTCAATAAGAGTTCTTTCTGGCAAAATGCCCAAACAAAGCTCAGACTACCCCATCACATCCACACACCACACTGTAAATTCCACAAGTGAAATCGTTTCTAAGGGCTCAACTGGCACGTGAACACGTGAAGACTGACCACAAACCACAGCACTGAATAACATCCAGAGGCGCAGGGATTGTTTTAGGCGATGCCAAGCTTTTGTGCGGCGATTAGCAGAACCTTGCAGAACGTAGCATGCACTGTCCCAGGATGGATCTTACCCGCCCTTTTCCATCTGTTATGCAGCCAAAGGTGCTACTTAAGTTTCATGTTTGCTTAAACAGAGTGCTAAGAAAATTGTGTGCTTATCAAGTGAATCTCTTCCAATGCCTCAGCTTCACACACGCAACAGAGCAAGGCAGTCTTTCTGATCAGAAAGAGTGCAAGACACATTCTCTTCCAAGTCTAGAAGTAAGGCATTACTAAGAAATAAAACTATTTTGATTTTCATGCATTTAAAAAAGGTAGATATGTAGACAAAGGTTCTTGGAGTATTATCTAAGCTCTTCATTTTCATTTAAAAAAACAGTGTTGGTCTGCCACCGTAGCTCTCGCAGCCACGGCGTGTTTCCTTGACACAGAACAAAGCACTCATAAAAATTAAAGCCTAGCTCATGTATCCTCACCTAAGCTCTAGGGTGGAGAATAATAAAGGTGAGATAAAATGTAGTTGCCTTGTGAACAATGATGGCTGGCAGTTTTGCAAACTGAAATATTTAATCTGCTGATAGCAGTGAGAGTTTTTCCACAGACTTTGCTAACACAAGTTATGTGAATAAACACTTGGCAATCTGTGTCGCTTACTAAAGAGCCAATACGTCTCCTAGAGAAATGCCACCCAATAAAACATTCACATTGGTAAGAAGACATGAGCGTACTCTTAATGTCTGTATGACTGTATTTCACGGGATCATTTACATATTTCAAGGGCATACATTGCATATCCAATAATCCTGATTAGGAGAACTAAAGCTACTTGAAACTCCAGTAACAAAAGAAATCCCATCCTATTAATTACATCAGAAATGACCTTGGTGTTACAGATACATTCACTACCCTCTGTGACATTCAGATAAAGTTGCCTGCACTGTGTATCAAGCACTGAGATACTCTGAAGTGTAGAGTCATAAATCTGTACCTGTTTATGTATGTACTGGCTCATATGCTAGACAAAACCCAGTGCTTCCAACACCGCTACGCATAAGCGCCCGCTGATGCAAACGCATTTATGGTGGACGGCATGTAGTGGGTGAGATGCCCCTAGGGAGAAATAAAAGAGAAATAAAAGACAGCCAAAACACACAGGATGTAAGATAGTATTGGAAAGTTGTGCACATCTGCATGGCTGAATAATTTCTTTATATCAGCTTGTAATAGGGAACCAAGAGGCAGAATAGGCATAAATATTTTACTGGTCTCAAAACCTATTATTGTTGATACACTTATTTATTGAAGCATCTCGTAGTCAATGAATGTCTCTGTGCTACCATTCCGACCCTTTAACCGTGCAAAACAAAAGGAAATCTTTCAGTACAGCCTTCCAGCTGAAGACTTCAAAACTGACACCATCTGCAATATTACATTGACCAAGGTCACTGCTAAATCCTGTCTCTCAGCGCTACATCTGCACGTCCTTTAAACACCTACACTGCCCTGTATAGCCTATTCCCATGTTTGATAATGCTCTAAGTGAAGAATTTTTTCTAATCTCTAATCTAAATCTCTTCTAGTGCAACTTGAATCCATTTCCTCTGGTCTTGCTGCTTGTTGTTTGGGAGAAGAGTTCCATCCCTACCTCACTACAGCTGTAGAGAACTATATGAACTCTCATCACCCTTCTTCCTTTTCTCCAGGCTAAACACTCCCAGCTCCCTCAGCCACTCCTAAATCTTCGACTCCAGACACTTTCCATACTTACATATGGTCGTAGTATGGAGCAACCTTTCCCTATTATCTGAAACAACCTCAATGCAGGAGGCAACCTCATTTGAATCCTATATCCAATTTATCAAATACAACCCATGCATTTGCTTTACGGCTACAGTTTTCTCCCATTTACCTTTAAAAAGCCCCACAAAGCTTTGAATACATAAATGCATACCTCTTCTCATCTAGGTATGACTGTTTTGTCTTGTGCTCCCCCTTGCTCGAAGCTGACATGTATTGCCACCAGCCGATTTTCCTACCCTCTACCTCGGAAAACAATAAGAGGTCTCCTTCTTACTCCTGTTCCTGTTCCTCTTTCACATGCTCAAATGCAAATTCCCCTCTTTTCTTGTTTGCCAGCTGTTCTTATATGCCTTTAAATTTTTTTGACTAGGTCAGGCTTGATGTTTTTAACAGAGAGTAGTAAACAAAATGAGTAAACCTTTCTCACACCTTCAGCAGTAGTGATTCTGTATCTCTGCATCACAGAAAACCTTCAATACAGCATCTAAACTTTAAGCTACGACCAAACTGAGCAGGATCAAAGTCACCTTTGGAGAGATAGGACTCGCTACTACTTCAAGGGCAAAGCCCTGACACCTGCAGTTCACAAATTGCTGGGCTAATTAATTAAGACCATCTGCATATGCATGGCCAACAACGTGTTGGCAGTGAGAACACACAAAAATAATGACATCAGAAAACAAAAAGTACAACCCACTCAAGAAACAGCTACATCACTGCCTACTGGGTGGTAAACCTCCACTAGCTGTCCAGCCTTGTTCTTTCAGCGTATACGAAATAGAAAACTCAGATCTGATCGTCTCTGTAAGCAGAGAATCACAGAACATTAGGGATTGGAAGGGGCCTCGAAAGATCACCTAGTCCAATCCCCCTGCCAGAGCAGGATCACCTAGATCAAATTGCAAATCCAAAGGTTACCCTAACATCAGAGTTTGAGTCATTAAGCTCTGGTTCAATATTTATATTTGCAGCTATCTGAATCACAGAATCATTAAGGTTGGAAGAGACTTTTAAGATCATCAAGTCCAACCATTAATTTTGCATCAATCTATTCGCGCAGCTTACTTTTTGTCTGCATTAAACGCCAATTATATAAATACCAAGAAAAACAGAAAAAAAACCAACCCCCTCCATGTTCTACTCTTCTTGCTGTACTTGCAAGAGAAAAGCCTGGAAACTGTTAGGTAATTTTGTTTCTTGCCTTACAGTAAATTATAGCTTCCCCCTGCTGCTGAGTCGCCGGGTCCCTGCAGTGCGGATGATGATTTTCTGTTTGCTATTATAATGTACAATGTAGAGAAGCATTGACAGAGATCTCTGGAAATGCAATTTCTTCTTCAACAAAGTTTATGGGAACTGTTAGTGTGGCTGGAAATGGATAGAAATGAGATTTTTGTCGGTGTTGAAAAGGCTGATGTAGAAAATCTCCGAGATGCCAAGAATAACAAAAATTCCAATTTACAGCCAACACACATGAGGAGATGGGCTGGGATCCTGGGCCACTTCAAAGATACGATTATTACACACTACTGGGAGAACAGTTCGTTCACGGGCAAATAACATCACTCCTCCTTTGCAACAGCCACAAGGCAGTATCACAGACGTGTTCACACAAGCAGCCCTGGAAAGCTAATGCAGCAGCCAGATCAGGTCATTTCCCATTATATTATCATTAGTCAGCAGAAGACAAGAGCTTTAGCCCAAGTCATGGACCATTTCCAGAACATTAAAAACAGCTTCCCTATGTGTGTTGTTTATTTGTGCACTGAATAAAAAAAAATACATGTGCATTGTTACCTAAACAGACGCTCGTGAAAATAAACCCAACGTGAGACAAAGGATTATGACAGTTGAAAGGAATTTGTTGTCATGTTACTGCAAATACTTGTAATTCAATTAAATATGTTAAAATTTGTTAGCTCTTTTGTTGTGAAGATTTCATCACATCTACAAGGTCACTATGCATCTTCAACCAATATTTTAATTTCATCTTTCCCAATACAGAAGTCAAGGAATGAAAATGGAAAAACAAGTAGAATGAAACTGCAGTCCCTTGAAATAAACTCAGCTCCTTCAATGGAAAGGATTACTCTGTCATTTCTACACCTGCTTTCATCTGCTCTCTGGGGTTCTTCCTGCTGAGAACACCCTAAAGGCTGCTTCCCTGCCAAGTACATAGATCTCTTTGTAAGCTGCCATCTTAAACACTTAACATTCTGTGCACTCGAGTGCACTTATCAATCGCTTGTTGCAGCAGCTATAAATAACATTAAGAGAATGTCGGTGTCGAGATGCCTTCTCCACATATATGCAATGGTATCAGCAGGTTTTACAAAACATTTATCAACATAACATTTAGAGTTTTCACTCTGCTTCGCTTTGGAGAAGCAATTGCTGCTACAAATGCTTTTCTCTACACAAAGTGGTATTCAATTATTCAAATTACTTCAGGCTATAATAGTTGTACTAAGCATTGTTGGTTTTATTAAATTTGTGTTGAATGCTGTTAAGGTCTTAACTAGATATATTTTAATTTTCTGGTTAGATAAAGATTTGTGAGTAAATACAGTAAATAGAATGGCTAATTTATTAAAAACAAACAAAAATACACATAGATAGCTAAACTGATAAAATTTTCACAGAATTGCAGAGCGTTAGGGATTGGAAGGGACCTCAAGAGATCATCTAGTCCAATCCCCCTGCCACGTGAATGAAAATAATTGTGGTGTGCTCCACATGATGAACATACTAAGAGTTTTAAAAACACAAAAGGCTTGTTGTTGCTTTTGTTAGTTTCAAAACCATCAAATGTAAAACACAGAATGTGCTGCTTGCTATGGAATGACTAAACACTAAACACAAACATCTGTAGATTGCTTTGAGAACAAGCAAATCCTGTAGGGAAGAGGAGGCCAGAACCAGTTTATAATGTATGTATGTATGTGTGTATCATAGAGTCATTAGGGATTGGAAGGGACCTCGAAAGATCCAATCCCCCTGCCACAGCAGGATCACAGAATAATAGACTCATTAGGGATTGGAAGGGACCTGTAGGCTGCAAGGAGGAAAAGAAGTTTGAAAATTAACTCCGAAATCAGGGGTTAAATAGATTGCCAATGGTTAAATACTTTGTCTGAAATGGAATTGCTATGTGCCTTTTGCCCCTCAAGATACAATGCACTGTTCTCTAAAATTCACATGACTCCCATGTTTTTCAACCCTTGAATCCAAATAAGGTACGGAGAACCCATCTTAAAGCAAATGCTGCATTCCCTAAGCTGTTCTAACTTATCCAGGCTCAAGGTGATACCATCTTCACTCAGATGGCAGTACCCTATGCCTCTCTGCTGAGTCTCTGTACCAGACCTAAAACCCATAAATATTAATCAAGTGTTCTCCCTGCTGGACTACTCACAGATGTTTCTATAGTCCAAAACCAACTTTCTCATTCACAGTAAGATAATTTCTTCCTAAAAGGAGCCAAGCTTTTTCTGAGTCTCAGTATTGCTTTTTGACTGTTTTGTAGAGGCAGCAGCAGTGATATCCCATTTTCCCAAAAGATGACACTCTCACCAGCCTAAAGAAGAGTGAGGATCAATAATATTGAATATGTAAGAAAATAGCTGACACTGCCTCCTTTTCCGAAAGGAATAACTAATGTCATATGTTCAGGAGTTTTTCTCTCAGACTTTTGAATCTGTAACCAGACATTTGCAGCCTTCATTGCGTAATCTTTCACATAACAATAATATTTATATTTTTATATTTCACATTTCCAACACCCCAGGTTGATAAAGTCCTAAAAGCACAGGAGACATGAACAGCAACAATCGTGCTGTAAGGCATATTTCTTTCTATTACACTGACTTTAATAGCAAAAGCCTTTTAATTATGCTTTCAATAATGTTGTAATTCAGCTAGTAAAATTTTACCTCCTGTAGTTTAAAGTATAAGGACATTACCTCTACTAGCATTTAGAAAGAATTAAGTATTTATTCAAAAACACTGCAGTAATTTTCCATAATTTCTTTTAGTTAAGGTTTCTAAGCCCACCTATAGAGTATTTCACTTGACCAGAACTGTGAAATAGATTTAATATCTTTATTTAACTGGGGCTGTTTAGTCTGGAGAAGAGAAGGCTAAGGAGGGAATATATTTAATGTCTACTAATATCTAAAGGGGAGCGTCAAGAAGAAGGTGCCAGTGTCTTTGCAGTGGCACCTTGTGATAGGATGAAGAACAAGAGATTCCACATCAACATCTAAAAAAACTCCTTACTATGAAGGTGCTGGAGCTTTGAAACAGGTTATGGAGTTAAAGTTTGTCAGCCTCCTCCTTTAGAGCCTTTCAAAACTTAGTTGGGTGGTCCTGCTGTGGCAGAGGGATCCGACCAGATGATCTTTCGAGGTTCCTTCCAATCCCTAATGTTCTGTGATTCAGTGACATAGCACGGTCATCCTTTTAAAGTAATATACAAAGAATGATGACAAAGTGCCAAATACATCTGTGACTATCTCAAATCCTACTGCTTGGGGTAAACATATTAACATAGAGCATCTCTTAAAGCATGTGACTAAGAACAGAGAAAGAAAAGCTATGCCAACATAGATTTGTGAGAAACTAAGTATAGAGGACTAATAAAAATCACAGAATAGTAAGCTATTGGAAGGGACCTCAAAAGATCATCTAATCCAATCCCCCTGCCACAGCAGGACCATCTAGACCAAATCACACAGGAACACATCCAGGTGGGTTTTAAACGTTTCCAAAAAAGGAGAATCCACAACCCCCCTGGGAAGCGTGTTCCAGTGCTCTGTCACCCTCACCATGAGGAAGTNCCCCAGGTCCCTTTCTCCTAGGCTGCTATCCATCAAGTCAGTCCCCAACCTATACTGGTACCTGGGGTTGTTCTTGCCCAGATGCAAGACTCTACAGCTACCCTTGTTCTATTTCATTAAATTTCTCCCTGCCCAACTCTCCAGCCTGTTGTATGTTGCCTTCAAAAGACAACATCTGCAAGGAGAACAAACTGGAGTCTGAAGAAAATCAAATATCCAATGAGTTGTTCAAGGGTACCTCTGGTTGGATAATCTTTATTCACAGAGTTTATCCACACAATCTGGATTGAATCTCTCTTAGCAGACTTCATGCTGTTAAACACGTTGCATAACCAATGTATCAGTAAATAAAAAGCACATTAATGTAATGGAAATAGTCCTGGTTCTTCACTCATTACTTCATAATGGAAAACTGACTCTCCAAGAAAGAGAGGGCTTCATGTTCCAGATCAGAAAGGTCATGACACTAGACACATGTTAAACACCATTTAATTCATTAACCAAGGAGTTACATCAGGCTAAGTCACACAGAAAATAACAGAGGTCACTACTTAGATTTTTATTGTATGATGGTGCTATAATGGGATACTCCCCTTCACATAATGGGTCACTGGTTTGATCAGCCAGTTAAAATGAGAACAGCCTGGCTGAGTAGCTCCTGATGCCCTATGAGACTCAACCCTAGTTCAGCAGTTGCACCTTGTGTCAGGAAGAAAAATCATGGCCCCTCTTTGCCTGAAATTCTGTTTAGTCCTGCCAGAACACAGAACTCACGTGGGCAGGGAGAGTTAGGGAGTAAGGGCATAATGAAAAATACACTAACTTACACTCCTGGGTAATGAAATGAATTTCATCTTTCTGTAAATGTAAAAACACCCTGTTTCCTAGGTTTCTAGAGGAAAGTCAGAGCAAAAGGGACAGACGCCCCTTAAAAATATAAAGCCCCAACAAAAGCAGATTCAGGGCATTATTCACCTTCTTTGAGCTCTAAAGGATCATTTTCTAAATGATGCATTTTTACAGTTATTAAAATTTGCACAGTCCTCGTGTGGACTCTAGACACTGAGGTAAGATTTGTACAGGCACACAGAAAACCTAAACCACCACACACACCACAAACCGTGTGGAAAACCTCCTCACAGTCCTCTTTTCTCCAGTTTATTTCTCACAGAAGCCTCTGGTTTTACATCTCTTTTAACCTTCTTCACAAGCACATATTCCTACTAATCCATTGCTAACAATTCTTTAAGAGTACGGGGGATTATTCACAGTCCTGTGGAAACACAGTTCTAGGCAGACTTTTTGTCAGTCAAAAACAGAAGGAATATGTTAAATAATCAAAGGCAAACTTCTTCTGAAAATACATCGCCCACTTCCAACACGCGTCACACATCAGTATTCATTCTGCGTGTCTCTCCTGGCACACCTTCTGCACACTGTTCAAACAGCTTTTAATGAATCCTGCACTCCATAACTTATTCACTATTGCTTCCCTTGTATTTCCAGAAAGGGCCACAAGAAAGAAAACTACAGCAGACAAAAATATAAGGTGTGTTAGCATGAGATAAGTTACTCTCAGAAAAGTAATTTCAATTATTGCTAACAGTCTGTGCCAATGTTGCTCTGTAGGCTTCAAAGAGCACTTGAAAGAGACAAGACAACTATTTTCCCCAATGTCAGCCACTGCAGTTAGGCAGGAATTAGCTGATATGAGCCAGCACAGACGTGAAAATAGCATTTATTCACGCAGCGCACAAGAAAATGAGGTGCTCTGTTACCTAAATTAGTTGAATCACGTTTTCATTGTCCTCCCTGAATATTAAGCACTCACACGGTTTGTCTTCATATCGTAACCAAAATCATCTTCAGTTCTCACACTGCGTCTACCTTAAATCCCTTTAACATCTGCTTCAAATTCTACAGCCTGAGTCAAGGTGTTTAACTCTAAACATGAGTCGTTCTGAAGGACAAGGGAGATGCCAACAGTAAGAGTTACCCTGTAGGTTTTGTCATTGTCATTTAGTACTCAAACACTCCTTTCACGTTAGATTCCTTAATGAAAAGTTAAGCTCCAAGCATGCAAAAGTCTTCCTAGACACAAATTTAATTTATGCCTAATTAAATAAGAAAACCACACTAAATAAGTAAAGCAAATGTTAATCTAACCAGCTCATTCTCTGTCTTCAAAGCTGAAGTTTGTGATATCTGAATAAGTGCTCCTTACAGCTGGGAGGTGTGATGGCATCTACTCCTTTTTCCTTAGTTGTAAATATTAGCAAAAGATAATCTCATTGTGTAATTTTTTTCTATCTGTGGCTATATAAAGAATAAAAGTTTGGATATTTTTCAGTGATGGGGCTAAATCCAAAACTCTTATTATTTCTCAGTATGATTTTTTTGGATAGCTGAGAACGTGACTGTGCCGCACGCAAGTGAGATGCTATCTACCCCTTCTGAAGAAAAGCTGATATCAAAAGAGCAGAGCACTGTGTCCAAATGCTGACTAGAAGCTCTATTCTGTTTAGATTACTTGTTGTTTAACAGACTGTAAAAGAGTTTAGTTGCTTGAACTTATTTGAAGTAGAAACACATTTCTACCAGCCACTTTTCTTCACAAGCTCATTGTTGAATGTATTTTGTAAAATCAACAGATCAGTTTTGCACTGTGCCTGGACCTTGTAGTCAATCATCAAAAAGAAATAAAAGAGAAAGATAATCCCTATCTGAATATTTTTAAAGATAACTGGGTGTTTCTCAGTCTGGGTAGGAATTAATTGTCTTTACTACAACATGCAGACTTGTGCTTTCCTAATCCTTGATCAGAAATCAGTCAATTAAATTTTAGCACACCAGGTTTCTGTGAAGCTTCCACGTTCATGAATGAATACATATTCATTTCTAGAGGTATGCCTCTCCACCTTCCATGTACAAGGTGCCAGTTCCTAACCTGGCGCTCCATTACACTCCTGCGACAAAGCTAATAGCAAACCCATGATACAAGTGCCTCCACCTGTTCATAGTTCAACCTGGCTTTTTGCAAATGCATCTTCTGATTTTGGCTGTTTACACTTCCTCAGGGTGCAGCAGAGCAACTGTGCTGCACCCCAGTTCACATCAATCTTCGAGAACCTTCAACAATCCTGAATCAATAGATGACCTTTACCTGCCATAGGGCAGTCATCCTATGAGATAATATGACAAAGCCGATACAGCCATGTCTCAACCAACTCCTCCTTCTTGGTCAGCAGAGATTCTTCAAAGAGAGGGGGTACAACTTTTCTAACAACCATAACAACCCTTCTGGTGTTATTAGAAAACACCACGATAGAAATGTACCTTCATTTCTTCCATGGCCCTATTTGCCTTTAAACTAAAGGGACTAAATGCTGGCCACCAACCACCTTCCTTTAAGCTCAGGAGCTCCAAGTCCTGCTGCAGTAGAGCTGATGGCTTATTCTCTTGTATTTTAGCTAAGTAAGTTACCTTTTGTCAGTAAAATCTCTTATTCACACACAAGAGGTTCTTTTACTAACAGTAAAGAGTAAATATCTGCTAGAGGTAGATTATTTTACTTTCCTCAAGTGTATGTAATAGGCATGTACTGAACACGTACAATCCATTCAGTACTTTGGAGGGCAGTACCAGGCCCATAGAATTTAGTCCTAAAACTAATAATAAGATCAATAGATATTTTAACACCAGTTCAGATGGAAGTAGTTTGGATCCCTTTGTGCAACTGATCAGTAAAGCAAGGTACCAGAAAAAACTATTTTCTTCCAAGCAAAAAAAGGAAAAGATGGACAAAAGATCAAATCTGAAGTGAAATGTTAGTGAAAAACTGATGTTGAGTATTCATTGCATGTAACTACACTGCTAAGACAATTCAGAAACTTACACTGATTACTTACCACTTGCTTAATTAATTAATGAACCTACTGCTTCCTTTAAACGACTTCCAGAATGCATAACATGCCACGTTAAGAGTAGTCAGGCTCTCCAAAGTATCAGAAACTTAGCTAAATCTTATCACAACAAAGCTCATCTCCTGAAGACACAAAAGGCAGCTGCACAGCAACAGCTTTTCAAGGGCTGTAGGATTTACACCATTGTAACAGCCCTCAAAAAGATCTTGAATTTTGAGTGTCATTGGCTGAGTCCTTTATAAATTAGTGCCTCTGTTCCACCTCTCCTATTACTCTTTCACCTTTGTCGGTGACTCACTGACATCAATCACTCTTGCTTTTTTAGGACAGCAGATAAAAACCTGTCTTTGTTCTTTATGAGAGATTTTTTCACTTTTATGTTAATATGATAAAAGAAACTACAGAAGCAAAGCTAAATTATTCAACAGTTAAAAAGTGTCGAAAATAGTTCATGATGTTCTTTAATATTGAACAAGCACCTGTGGCATTTCCAGGCTTAAAATGTCCTCCTCTACCTCAGTGGTGCATACCTGACACATTGCACGCTACAGACAGATGCAATACCAAGAAGCCCCCAACCACCTGACCATTCATCTCAACTTTCTCAGACTGTGAGCAAGAGCATGACAATTCATTGTGCCATGTGTTTGAGGACAGAGCATCATCTTGCCTAACCTTCAGAATGACACAAATGTACTAGCTCCTGCTCTTATAAATGTTATTAACTTGTTATGAGACCATTTAATTTATAAATCCGTACATTCAGATTCCGCTGAAAAGTTCATAAGGACGTACAATCCCCAAAACACCAATCGAGCAAATTTCTAAAACTACTCACCCTGGAACAGACATCGGGTAAAAAGCTTCATTTTCCTTTCTTGATTTCTAACATTTGATTGCTGTTCTATTTTTCACTGAATTTAAGCCTAATTTTGCTTTCCAGCTGTAGGTTAGACATTGTCGTCTTCTGCAGGATCTCACTGAATTAAAACCTGAATGTCACCATCTTTCCATTAACTCAATTAGCAATCAAGACCTATTTTGGTTAGGTTTACATTTAAAAGAAAGCCCAAGGACATTAAAAATGTGGACGCAATTCTCACTGTGTTACTTTGTAAGTCAAATAGTAGAGAATGACATGATCAAGTGGAACCATCCAATCCTAAAATAAATCGTCTTGACACTGGTTACCTGCAGAGAAATATGTTTCTTTTTTATATTTCTAAGTGGTAAAACACATTATTGGATTGACCCTGCAGAAAATATTTCAAACCCTACAATAATTTCTATTTCACTAATAAGCATTGCTGGTTTTTATGGATTATGATTGTTTAAGAACACAAGAGTGTTTTGGAAACAGATCCAAATACATATTTCTGGAGAATAGTCAAAATATTGCAACTCAGACTGAGGTAAATGTTAAATTAGTCACTTGGTTGTTTGGGGTTTTTTAATACTAAAAATTAAAATAACATCTATATATTCTGAGATTATAAAGTAATTATATTTGATGAGAAGTGACTTTGACATTGCATCAATCTCCACCAGAATAACTTTTAAAAGGTTAAGTCTGTTTTCAAGACAGAATCTAAGTATCTTTCAAACACCACAGCTACTCTGCAGTAGGATTAGGGGCTTTTTCCTTATAGTTTCTCTGCTCCAGATCTTTAATTTCTTTGCACCCCATCTTCTCCTTTAGGCTTAAAGATAAAGCAAAGAAAAAAGGAATTAAACCAATTATTATTGCAGACAACAGACAGAACAAGACAATAAGAGCATCTGCTTTAAATGAGTGGCTTACAATTTTGCTAAATTAATTAAAAAACTTAAAGACAGTATTGGCATGAAGAAATAAGGATGTTAAATAGTAAGAAAAATGAAACCATCTGAAAATGAAATGTGAGTAATAATACAACCATAGACACTCAGGTGCCATGTAACTCGGTTTGCCAACTCTAGACACTATCTAGGTTGCTAGATCCTGTTCTTGACCACCCCTATCAGCTAGAGGAGTGACACACTTGTTACACATGATCCACCAAATTCCTACTTATATACTTCGAGTAATATAGGTCACTGAACAGCGCTCAGAGCAAGAGTACTAAGAAAACACACATTTTTTTCCACTAAGTGACTTTAAACACTGCCTTAAATTTGTTCTAGTCTTTAAAGGAGCACCAGTCACCAAAGAAAGTGCTTCCCTAGAAGAGAAAGGGAAAAGAATGATAAAGTTATGTATAAAATTGTTATTTACTGAAGACAACCCAGACATTTCATTGAAGCTGAAAGAAAACACAGAGAAAGTGATAAGTTACTTACTAGTTGGTGACTAATGAAGAACATAGAAATATTTTCTGTCAAACAATCCTGCGAGTTTCCACTGAAGACACCAGGAGCTTGACAGTTCAGCAGCTTTCACTGAAACAGAACAAATTTTGAATATGATCACTCTTCACACAATAGTGGCATGATCTAGATGTTAGATGTTAGGATTACTGGGTTTATTTGGATTTAGGTTGGACTGGATGATCTTTAAGGTCTTTTCCAACCTTATCATTACTGTGATACTGTGTGTAATACTTAAGTAAACTGGACACAGCCAAGGCATGGAATTGTCCCTTGCAGTAGGACGTGAAGATGTCAGATATTTATTCTAACACATCCAGAAAGTTAGTATGAGAGTCACACATGAACTTCTATCTTTAAGCAGCTGCTCAAAATTGGAAACCTATCTGCAATAACTAAACGTACAGCAGCTATATTTTCAAGGTTTCTAACAGGCTTGGGATTAATTCAGCATTTCATACCTCATGGTAAATTTAGGTAAATGAGCTAATTTGAAAATATTTTTACTTTAGAGCAATGATGAATCACTTCCACAGAGGACAAAAAAGTATTCTGAAAGAATGTTTACAAGAAGCAAAACTAATCCAGCTTCATTGCATAAACTTCAAACTAAATCTGTGGAAAATACTGCTTTTATTGATTTCTATAAATAAATCACCTACCAGTTGTTCTCAGATATGCACTAGATTAATATAATCTCATTAAAATACTTCTTATAGCTACCATCATCTAATTAATGTCACATTTAATGATTCTAAGCATTATAAGTGAATCAATAAAAAGATAAAGATACATGAAACCACTAAAAATATTTCTGAATGGTTCCTGCAAGAATTCTGTCAGAAAACCCAGCGACACACACACAAATTCTTTATTAATGCAAAACCACAAGCAGAATTTAGCTGTACCCTGCAAAAACCTCTGCATGTCTACACCACTGGAACCACGTGTCATAGGACAGACTAAGAGGTTACAAAAAACCCCACATGTGAGACAGAACCTCATCCAGCATGCTGGAAATTCTAACAGCAAAAATCACTTGTATTTGAATTTCATTTATGGATTGGACTAAATGACCTCCTGAGGTCCTTTAAAATCCCTGGTGTTCTGTGATTCTGCAATAAATACCTTACAGAAAGGAGAAGCAAATGTGAATTGTTGTTATTACAGAAATACAAACAGTTCATAGGGAAAGATGGATTATCAAAAAAAGAACAGATCACATGGAGAGAAAATTGCAAGTGATTCACAAGAAATGAAAGGATGCAGAGGAGCAAATAAAATATATTCAGTCAGTACTACTCAAAAAGTTCATTAATGACTTGGATGAGGGATTAGAGTGCAGTGTCAGCAAGTTTGAAGATGACACAAAGCTGGGAGGACTGTCTAACACCCCAGCAGGCTGTGCTGCCATTCAGAGGGAACTGCACAGGCTGGAGAGCTGGGCAGGGAGAAATTTAATGAACTAAAACAAGGGCGAGCATACAGTCTTGTATCTGGGCAAGAACAACCCCAGGTACCAGTATAGTTTGGAGATTGACCTGTTGGAAAGCAGTGTAGAAGAAACAGACCTGGGGTCCTGGTGGACAGCAGGATGGCCATGATTCAGCAACGGGCCCTTGTGGCCAAGAAGGCTAATGGCATCCTGGGGTGGATCAGAAAGGTGGTAGTTAGCAGATGGACAGAGGTTCTTCTCCCCCTCTACTCTGCCCTGGTGAGACCACATCTGGAATCTTGTGTCTAGTTCTATGTCCCTCAGTTCAAGAAGGACACGGAGCTGCTGGAGAGACTCCAGCACAGAGCCATGAAGATGATGAAGGGAGTGGAACATCTCCCTGATGAGGAAAGGCTGAGGGAGCTGGACCTCGAATAAGTTGACTGACTGGTGACCTCATTAATGTTGAGAAATATGGAAAGGGCTGATGTCAGGAGGATGAAACAAGGCTCTTCTCAGTGTCATCCAATGGTAGGACAAGGGGCAATGGGTGTAAGCTGGAATAGAAAAAGTTCCACATCAATACGAGAAGAAACTTCTTTACAGTGAGGGTGACAGAGCACTGAAACAGACTCCCCAGTGGGGTTGTGGAGTCTCCTTCTCTGGGGATGTTTAAAACCCTGTTGGATATGTTCCTGTGCTACTTGGTCTAGGTGATCCTGCTGTGGCAGGGGGATTGGACAAGATGGTTTTTCAAGGTCCCTTCCAATCTCTAATGTTCTGTGATTCTGTGATTTACTGGCGGTGAATTATTGAAGCCCTCCCTAGCAAACCTTTGCACTGGAACAGTGACTGCTCTTCCTATGCCTCTGTCCTTCACAGCATAGAAGGTAGCTCAGCCTAAACAGATGCAACCACCTGTTCTGGAGGCTGCAACAGCTGCCCAGTGCACTATTACCAACACAAGTATGGCCTAAGCACTCAGCTCAACACAAATTAGCTTGCTACATCTTTACACCCAGATATAGGCTTTCAAGGTCACACTAAAAATAAGCATTTATATTTGAAACCTTTCTAGTAAGCAACTATTAGTTTGTCCCAGGTAAGCACGCCACTGCCCAAATACTAGAAATTTGTACGAATCAACAGATTCATAGTTTGTCAGCAAGTTTCAGTAAGATCTAACACATCCAGACATAGGGGCAACCCAGCCTCACTGTCCTGAGGCTTGTTACTTGCATAGATGACCCATGGAATGCGGTGTAGATGGCTCAGCCCTGAGTTGTCCATTAGTACTAGACCTAAAAGGGCAGTGCTGCATCATTCAAAGAAATGAAACCTGAACTGATCTGTGAAATCCCTCCAACAATATGATCCGAGTCTCACTTCAAACCACTGTTCAAATCTCCAAGAAAATAAGTTAAAGAGAGACTAGAGAAGTTTCAGTATCAGATGTAGACCGTGTATCCAAATGGTCTTAAGATCAGCAAAAGGGAAACAAAAGTATAGCTAAGAAGAAATTCCATTACATTGACATTGATAACCTCCCCTCCACGGGGGGGTATAACCCAGTTAGACATGGTCATGCCCACAGTAACATAAATCATCATAAAAGCCCTAAGTTTCCAGGCAGGAAGCAGGGAGCCACTGGTCCAACAACTGGTCTGTATGGAGACGCTTTCCCCCTTGGTCCAGACAGGGGCCAAATTAACTTATCTGAGAATTAAGAGTCCTTACCTGGAGGAGTAAGTGAATATTTAGCCTGCTCTAAGTTTGTCATTAAGGACTAACACACATCTGGAGAGTCTGAAGGCCACACACACAATCCCCAAGTCAAGTATCCTTAAAAGTCAAACAACAATTATTCATGTGTTGCAAAAGACACTAAATAAGTTAAAGCTTAACTGCATAATTAGTGAGCAGCTAAGTTTCTAGCATCAGAAATACCGTAATGTAATCTTTATCAGAGACGAATTTTGAAACTAAACCAAAAACATGTGTTCTTCATACACAAAGGTTCAGAAATAAAAAATTGAGAGTCACCAGTAATGGCAGCACAGTTCACAATAGAAGCCATAGGTGTTGCTCCAAAACTAGGTTAAAACTTGACTGTTTCAGTGCAGTTAATGATGCTCACAACAGAGCAACACGAGTAACAGGAACTACCAGTAGCTGTAATTTCAGATTAAACCATTACAATTATCAAGGCTCTCTGGAATTCTGAAATAAGTAGTATATAAACTCAGGAAAACTAGATTGTGCTGTTTTATCCTGATACATTTCTTTGATAAAGCAATGGATCGCTCCGGTGGAAAAGAGACAATGGATCTCACTTGTCTGGTGAGATTTGTGGTGCTATATGACATTAGAAATTGTAACCTAGGTGGACAACATGTGAATTAGCGCAATAATTTTAAAATTAGTAGGAAACCAGCGAAAAAGGATTAATGGGTTAGTGGTGAAAATTAAGGTTAGAGAAAAATTCCTACTAGAGCACCTCAGGGACTTCTACTGGGATTCGTATTTTTCATTAACCTTTCCTCACAATACAGGACTGTTTTATTAAGAAGTGTGAATGACATGTTTAGGAGTTACTGTCAGAGGACTGGAATATCATACTTGGATAGCTCTACAACCTTGAAAGAGATATTAGACAGCTGTCTACTACAGACTTTCTGTTTTCTTTCACTGTTTTATCTTCAGCCTGATAGTTTTGCATGAGAGGAATAAAAAAACCCTCACAACTTGCTTACGACGCCTCTACAAATCCCATCTCCATTTATGCCTTATAACCCCAAGAGGTTACTCACATTTCATAGTATCTCTACACCAGAACCCATGCTGTGTGTTGTCCAGCACTGAAACGTCTCTAGAATTCAGACAATCCACAATCATAGAATCATAGAATCATTAGGGATTGGAAGGGACCTCAAAGGTCATCTAGTCCAATCCCCTGCTACAGCAGGATCACCTAGACCAAGTCACACAGGAACACGTCCAGGTGGGTCTTGAACATCTCCAGACTACACAGTTATCCAGATGGGTAACAGGGCAGCCCTATTTTCTTGGGTAGAACTATCAACTGTATTTTTCACTTAATTTGACACAGCATTGCAACACAAAAACACTTGGAAAAGCTTCTGAGAGAGATGCTACACAAGCACAACTTCACTGTTGTATTAAATACCTTTTGATGATGCCGGATTAAGTTACTTGGGATGATCAAACTTCTGGTCACTCTTGATTGTTTTATTTCAATATGGCTAAAGCTGACAGCTATGAGCACAGCAGAGCAAGCTCATGGTTAATTTTCACTACCAAATTACTTAGCTGCATGCTACAGAAAACTGCATTTCATTTTATATCTAAAATCAATATTCATCTCAACTCAAAAGGAACAGCAACAAACACGAAGCACTTGCTCAGGGACAGGTGAGGCAAATGTTGAATATGGTAAATATTTTCCTATCAAGCTTAATTCTTTAAAAATGCTTCAGACTCAGATTTGTATCAGAAAGCAGTATTAGTATATTTTACTGCAAAAATATTCCCCGAGCAAGCACAGAAGTGCCTTCTCCAATATCTAACAGCATTTGTTTTATTTATAGTTCTTGTTCACAGTCACTAAAACTGAAATACAAAGACTTTCAGCAGCAACAAATGTGCATGAACACAGAATCACTTGAGTTAGAAGAGATCTTTAATACAATCTTCTCCAGCTATTAACCCAAGATTAGCAAGTCACCTCTAAACCATGTCCCTCAGCACCACATCTACAGGCCCTTCAAATGCCTCCAGGGATGACAACTCTGTCAGTTCTATAGGCAGCCTGTTCCAATATTTGATAAACCTTCCAGTGAAGAAATCTTTTCCCATTTCTAATCTAAAGGTCCTCAGCACAACTTCAGGTCATTTCCTCTCCGATCATATTTGTAGCCCTTCTCATGCCCCACTCATGCTAAACCAGAACGCAGTAGCTTCGGTGATCACACTGTCACAGAACATTAGACATTGGAAGGGACCTCGAAAGATCATCTAGTCGAATCTCCCTGCCACATCAGGTGGTGGAGTCGCCAACTCTGGAGCTGTTCAAGGCACGATTGGACGTGGCACTTGGTGCCATGGTCTAGCCTTGAGCTCTGTGTTGACAGGTTGGACTTGATGATCTATGAGGTCTCTTCCAACCTTGATAATACTGTGATACTGTGATACTGTGATCATCCACATCAAGTTACACAGGAACATGTCCATGCGAGTTTTAAATGTCTCCAGAGGAGACTCCACAACTCCCCTGGGCAGCCCCTTCCAGTGCTCTGTCACCCTCACCATGAGGAAGTTCCTTCTGATATTGATGTGGAACGTTCCAGCTCACACCCACAGCCCCTTGACAAAGAGTAAAGCCTGGCTCCATGCTATGCAGCAAGTTTTTCTGTAGCACAAAAAACCCCCCAACCAACCCACCACAAACCCCCAGTGCTTTCATACAGTGTCACTAGAACACTACTACATATTTAATGATACGGTACATGTACATTACAGGAGGTTCTACATCAATATGAGAAGGAACTTCTTCACAGTGAGGGTGACAGAGCACTGGAACAGGCTGCCCAGGGAGTTTGTGGAGTCTCCTTCACTGGAGACATTTAAGACCCACCTGGATGTGTTCCTGTGTGACTTGGTCTAGATGATGCTGCTGTGTCAGGGGGATTGGACTAGATGGTCTTTCCAGGTCCCTTCCAATCCCTGATGATTCTATGATTAACCTTATACTCAAATTCCACAAAATAATAATTGCAAAAGAAAAAAGTCCTGCAACAATCAGATAATCTGCTGCTCTTCAAACAAAGTGATATTTTCAGGACAATGTCTGCAGTGAATATAACAGAAATATCACAGTCTTAGCATTTGTGCTGCGCGCACACATGTGATCATCGAAGAAAATGGAGAAATGTTTTCCTTTTAAATGACAATCCATACATTATGCAAGTCACAGCATGCAAACCTGATTAGGTAAATAAAAAATAATATTGATTAGGTGCCAAGGCTCAGTAAACTAAAATGGCATTTTAAATATTATTGATTAGAAACTCAGTTTAGAAAGTAAATAGCACCTACAGTGAAGTTACTAAATTTGAAAAGAAGAAACTTTGCTATTATTTTCCAAGTCACATCCTCCCTGTTGTTCCCGAGTGGGACCTGGTTATCTTAGTTTCCACACAAAACAAAAGAGCAATGTGGTAGCTGTTAACTGGGGCTGATGAGGGAAAGGAGAGCAGCTCATGCCCAGGGTACATTGCTGCCTTGGAAGACTCAGCTTTAAAAGGAAAGAAAAGCAACCACTCTCCTTTTATTAGCCAGTTCTATCTCCATCAAAGTACATGATAAAATAGAGTATGCTTTCAACAAAGGAACCCTTTAGGTTAAAATGTACAGCCAAATAAATTTTATCAAATAATCATTTAATAACATAAGAGCTCATTTCAACTGCACTTAGAGTAATGTAGGATCTTGCTTCTCCTCATCCCTTACCACCCTGGCAATAATGGTTATTATTATGGTTTTCTTCAGGAGTTTGATGTTAACTGTATTTCTAACTGGATTTTTTAAAACCCGTTTTGACTGCAACTTCCTTTATAGTATTTAATTTTTTTCTTAGACTGGAAGGATTTCAAATGACCACTGTCTGCCTCTACTTTGCAAATGAACTGCTCTGCGTAGCACGCAGAAAAGTCCATCAGCACAGGGAGTATTTTGAGCAAAATAATTCAAAGACAAAAAAGTAGATATCAAAAGTACTAGAAAATGGGGCATGATGGTTCTGATGCAGTATTGACACTGTCCTGACATCAGCCACTCAAGTTGTCTGCAGTGGGGACTGCTGTCATCAATCTCCACTTCAAAATAGACAAAAGAAGTTTTAATATGACAATATGAATAGATTCTACTCTACAGTACTTCCAATACATGTGCTACACCTTATTCACACGCAATAAACACTAACACATCTTTCACAACCACTGAACAGCCATCTGGAAGACCATGTTCACGCCATAAGCATGAACATCTACTGACTGTTCCTTCTTTATACAGATCTACAGCTGCTTCACAACTGCTGAGGCAGCAGCTTCATCAGCACACAGAAGGTTCACAGAGGTCTTTACCTGGTCTAATCTGAGAAGCCTAGGGAAAGTGCTGACTGGAACAGAAGAGTGTTGAAATACCATAGAGCTTGGAACACCACAGTGTTTCCTTCAGACTGTCGTGGCTTTTATCATCATGTCCCTCGAGATGGACAACCTCAGTGTCCTTTCTACAAAGCCATAGAGAAGTCCCATAAAAAACTTCCCAAATGCTGGTGTCTCGACAGGTAACACATCAGTTTCACTGTGCTAAACCAGCAGTGTGGGCACTTCCAAAACACTTGTTAGCTTTCCACACCTGGGTATAAAGGAGCCACTTACAAAATATTTATCACTCTTTAATGAAGGAAATACTGCAAAAGCCAAAGTCCATGTTTTCGTAATGATTGATCTCCTTCCAGTATGTGAAACCCTCACCCACTCTCCAACACTATTTTGTCTGGATGCTAAAAGGTCTGTGTCCAAACTGTGCGATGCAATGTTCTGTAGAGCCCATGAAGGCCTACTGCCTATTTGACCCCTGTTTCAAGAAGTTAGGCACTTACAGTAAGGCACTGAATGTCAATATCACAGAATCACACTGGATGTGTGGCCAGCAAGATGACAATGAGCCAGCAACGGGCTCTTGTGGCCAGGAGGGCCAACAGCGTCTTGGGGTGGATGAGAAGGGGGGTGGTTACCAGATCAAGAGAGGTTCTTCTCCCCCTCTACTCTGCCCTGGTGAGACCACATCTGGAATCTTGTGTCCAGTTCTGGGCCCCTCAGTTCAAGAAGGACATGGAGCTACTCGAGAGAGTCCAGTGTAGAAAAACAAAGATGATGAAGGAAGTAGAACACCTCCCTTATGAGGAAAGACTGAAGGAGCTGGGTCTCTCTAGCTTAGAGGAGACTGAGGGGTGACCTCATTAGTGTCTATAAAGATGTGAAGGGTGGGTGTCAGGAGGATGGAGCCAGGCTCTGCTCAGTGTCATCTGGTGATAGGACGAGGGGCAACAAGCGTAAACTGGAACACAGGAGGTTCTCATATTGATATGTGAGAAGGAACTTCTTCACAGTGATGGTGACAGAGCACTGGAACAGGCTACCCAAGGGGGTTGTGGAGTCTTCTTCACTGGAGACGTTTAAGACCCACCTGGATGTGTTCCTGTGTGACTTGGTCTAGATGATGCTGCTGTGTCAGGGGGATTGGACTAGATGATTTTTCAAGGTCTCTTCCAATCCCTAATGATTCTATGATTCCCTGATCTTTCGGGGTCCTTCCAATCTTGATGTTCTGTGATTTTATGTGACTCACATTCAGGTACTAAATATCAATATTAACGTTAAGATTAATATCTCTTTGGAATTAAGAGATTAAACTTTTAAATAGACATGAAATTCATAATCAGCTCCTTAAGAGTTCTCTATTGCTATATATTACTAATTAGCTAAACTAATTATATCTTTACATTTTCCCTCTGGTTTCCTGCATTTCATTAGAGCGCAGATAAAGTAACACCTTTGTGTGTTAGGTTTGGAATCCTTTTATATGAAAGATGCTATTTAAAATCTATAATATCCAGGGGTTAGTTTTAAATTAAATATGTTTTATTTTCAGTTTCTGATCAGATTACCTGATATTAGCCAGTTTAACTCCCCTTCCTTCTTCTGTTTCAATCTATCTGACTGCTCCTTCATAGCTTTCCTTCATTTCTGTTGATTTGTGATTTTTTTAAATTTGTGATTTCAGTGCGTGATCACATGATAAACCAGGCTCTAAAATCAATACAGCAACCTTTTCCCTAATCTATCAACTGAAAACCAAATGAATTTATTTTAACTCTCATCAGTTAATCCTAATACAGTTCAGGAATTCATGTGAACGCCTCTGCCTAATTGGCTCATTAGACAGAAAAAAGGAAGCCATCACCTGGAGAGTTTAAGGAATAGAAGTACCTCATGGCCCTATCAATAGATTAAAGGGAGAAGTAGAATAATTGCATCAGAACAACTTAGTCGTAAACAAAAAAAGAGTCTATGACCTGTGGAAGAGGGGTCAGGCGAAGACTTTAAGGATGTAGTCAAACTCTGCAGAAAGAAAATCAGGAGGGCCAAAGCACAGCTAGAGGTCAACCTAACTACAGCTGCTAAGGATAATAAGAAAAGTTTCTATAAATATATTAATAGCAAAAGGAGGACCAGGGAAAATCTCCATCCTATTTTGGATTCAGAGGGAAACCTAGAAACAGATGATGCAGAAAAGGCTGAGGCTCAATGCCTACTGAGCCTCAGCCTTTAGTGGCAGAACTCAGTGTTCCCTGGACAACAGGCCTCATGAGATGGGAGGCAGAGAGGGAGAGCAGAACAAGGCCATCACAGTTGGGTAGGAAGTGGTCAATGACCTGGCTACAGCACTCAGACATAAATCAGTCTACAGGGCCAGTCAACATGGGTTTATTAAAGGCAAGTCCTGTCTGACAAACCTAATCTCCTTCTGTGACAGCATGACCTGACTATTGGACAAGGGAAAGGCTGTGGATATTGTTTACCTGGACATTTGAAAAGCCTTTGACACTGTTCCCCATGGAATTCTCCTTGATAAGCTGGCTGCTGATAGCTTGGACAAGCACACAATCTGATGGATAAAACACTGGTTGAACAGATGGGCCCAAAGAGTGGTGGTTAAAGGAGATAAATCCAGCTGGTGGCCTGTCACAAGTGGTGGCCTCAGAGTTCAGTGTTGGGACCATCTCTGTTTAACATCTTTATTGATTATCTTGATAAGGACATAGAGTGTATCATTAGTAAGTTAGCCAGGAGTGGTCACTGCCAGAGGGTAGGGAGGCTCTTCAGAGAGACTTGGATAAACTGGAGCTATGAGCCAATGTTAATGGCAGGAGCTTCAATAAGGCCAAGTGCCAGGTCCTGCACTTGGGCCACAATAGCCCCCTGCAACACTATGGGCTTGGAAAGGTGGGCCTGGAGAGCTGTCTGGCAGAGAGGGACCCGGAGGTTCTAACTGACGGGAAAATGAATATGAGCCAGCGGTGTACCCAGGTGGCCAAGAAGGCCAATGGCCATGTAGACAACAATCCTGACATGGAAAATCTTGTAGAGATTTGAAATAAGACACAAGACTCAAGAAATGCACATGTAATTACAGGCACAAAAATCTGGCCCATGAGATTGTATGAGGGAATCAAAACGAAGCATCGCAGAAATCTGGTCGTGAATGTGGTCCAAGGAGAGTAGAAAAGAAAAGGCAGCCTATAAGAGCAGCTGAAGCACTAAAATAAATAAGGTGATGAAATTAGTGGGAGGACAAGGTAGCTTTTCTCTTGCTGTGAACCATTTACGACAACGTTAGAACTAGGCAAGGTGAAGTTAAAGGCAGAAAAAGATCAATTTCATTTCACTTCCAGAAAGTGAAGCAACACTTCAAATTGTCATAAAACACTTGTTGTTAATTGCTGTTATTGATCATTTCAGTGCTGTGGCTGTGTTCCAGATGTCCTCTGTTACTCAGCAGCTCTGTAAAATGAGCCAATGCCTTGATCCACGTGTCCTGAAACTGAAACCGCACCCCAAATTTTCCAAGCCTGTGTCCTGAGTCTACCCCCAGTTTGGGTCTTCTGAATTACCAGCAATTTACCTTCTCTTCACTCACCTTGAACAAATACTGCTACTTCTATTTGAGTTCCCTGCCAGTGAAAATAAAAAGAACACAATCTGTTCTCTTTTTCTCTGGGATATTCTCTGAAGCACCCTGAAGATTGATGCCTTTAGCAAAACATCTGACAAGGCAGTAATGACATTCATTTAAGAAATTTATTCTTAGTGGAAAATGGTTTTGGTTTTTGTTGAATTATCTACTTATTACTGAACAGTGATTGAACTAGAAGACTACTATGTTCTTTCTAGAAACAAGATAGACTCAGAGGTGTCAGAAGAGCTGCACACTCGGGGACTGTCAGAATATGTTAACACACGGCTGAGGCAGAGCTGAGTTTCAAGATCTTTAAGAGATCATTCTGACAAACAAGAAGTAGCTGAGTTGAAATCTCAATGTGCATTCAAAGCCAAAAGCTCCAACAGACACTCAGTGAGGCAAACAGGACTTACAGGATTCCTGCAAATGCAGTACAACTCGCACAAAGCGCGTTATTTTTATACAGAACACGTTTGTGCAAACAACACGTTGCAGTGCCAGCTATGGAGGTATTTAAATGCATCTGCAGCTCCTCACAAAGAAGTCTCATCCTGAATTGCAGGCGGAAAAGCAAGGCAAAAGCTATATAAAGGGGCACTGACACATGGTAAAGGAACAGTACCTAGGCAGAGATTCACATCCAGCTGTTAACCTCTAACTGAACAACATTTGGATCCAATTCTGCTAAACAAGACAACTTCACAGAGCTGCAAGCTCTGAATATCAGTTTTAACTATTGCATAGGACAAAAGAAGTGCACTTTGCAGTCAGAAAGAAGTAAGCTTCAAAAGTATCACCAAAACTATGAGTCATAGAATCACAGAATCATAGAACCATTAGGGATTGGAAGGGACCTCAAAAGATCACCTAGTCCAATCCCCAAACCAGGCTGCACTCTAGTTGCAGTATTCTAGATTATCTGAGCATTAAGATGCAGATACTGATCCAAATGTCATTTTGGGAATTTACATTGAAAACCATGAAAGGCACTCATTTAACTTTGAACTGGCTGGATGAGGCTCTGGCCAGCCTGATCTAGGGTGGGGTGTCCCTGCCCATGGCAGGGGAATTGGAACTGGATGATCCTGTGGTCCCTCTAACCTGACTGACTCTAGGACTTGGTCTGGGTGATCCTGCTGTGGCAGAGGGATTAGATTAGATCTTTTGAGGTCCCTTCCAATCCCTAATGATTCTATGATTCTGTGAAGTATTTTGAACTCTTAAGTAAAATAATACATGCACCTGTCACACCCAGTAGTAAAGTCAGGATTTTATGTAGAGGACTTCATTAGGACTGGATCAAGCTGTGTATTCTATTATTTGCTAAATTATCTTACTGCTTTGTATGGAAAGCACCTTGTTCCATAAAGGTTATCACAGAATCACAGAACATTAGGGATTGGAAGGGACCTTGAAAGACCATCTAGTCCAATCCCCCTGCCACAGCAGGATCACCCAGATCAAGTTGCACAAGAACATCTCCAGGTGGGTTTTAAACATCTGCAGAGAAGGAGAGTCCACAACCCCACTGGGGAGCCTGTTTCAGTACTCTGTCACCCTCACTGTAAAGAAGTTTCTTCTCGTATTTATATGGAATCTCCTGTGTTCCAGTTTACACCCATTGCCTCTTGTCCTATCATTAGATGACACTGTGATTAGATTTCAGCAATATTAATTTGGTATCAAAAATCTGAAAAATGGCCTTTAGGCTTTGAATGTGAATTCGCAGATATCACATATAAAAATGAAATCCTAATACAAGTTATTATATCTGAGTAACACAGTTAACCATTTCTATTTCGTTTCCACTCCTTCAACATCAAAGATAGCTTAAGCACAGGCTCAATCTTCATCAGGAATCAGAAGACGCAGATGCACCTTATTCAACCATGTTCTCTCTACAGATGAAGTACTACAATGTCTGCTTAATAACTTGACCCCAGGATACCATTTCTCTTCTGCTGCCATGGTGTCACAGAGAAAGCAGTTTACGCAGCGTGCAGAGAGCACAAACTCAGACTCATTAAACCAGGACAGTACTTCAATTCAGAAATTCAGTCCACAGACTGACTGCAGACCTCCCCTCATTTTTCTCCCTGTTGAATGCACAAATACTTAGTCTTTTGTCAGCAAAAGAAGAAAATGCCATCGCCACGGTTCTTTTCCAGAGTAAAGGGAAAGGTTACCACACTGCCAGTAACAACTGTGTAGATATTCTTAGGGCTTCAGACAAAGTAACTGCGGAGATCAGAGAACTTGTGACACGACTACGGGGACAGAACTTGCATGTTGCAGTTTTCAAGCTAGTCTGTGCAAACCAACTTAAACATACTCACCAGTGAGGGTGACGGAGCACTGGAACAGGCTGCCCAGGGAGGTTGGGGAGTCTCCTTCACTGGAGATGTTTAAAAACCATCTGGATGTGTTCCTGTGCGACTTGGTCTAGGTGATCCTGCTGTGGCAGGAGGATTGGACTGGATGCTCTTTTGAGGTCCCTTCCAATCCCTGCTGATTCTATGACCTAAATCCAGTGTTCCTTTGCTGAGTGATGTATAATGTATGTTTTACTAGTGCCATTGAATTTCAAACCTTACGATTCAAGGTGTGTAGATAAAAAAACCATCTCATTTTAATAGGAAAATGAATTTTCATTCCTGTTTCATGAATAAGAATTTTTAATAGATTTTAAAAATGGGAACATATTGATTACCAGACATAGAGCTGTAAACCACACACTGACTGCTCCCTACCTCTTCAAAAGAATGAGAAATACAAAACTCACTGTTTTCCTGCTGTAGTACCACTTCTTTTAAGAGCTGTTCCATAACACAGGAGAACAAGGTTAAATTTCTCATTAAACTTTAATTGAAGGTTTAGCTCCTGAAAAGAATAATTCTTGATTCTTTAGCAAATTTGCACAGCGCCCCTGAGGTACCGCGGTACATTTAGCTGAAGCCAGCACTAATGGCTGCATGTGCCTATCTGCATATCTATATTATTACATTAAGGTCACATTACAGTGTGTCAAGAGCTGTTAGCAATTAACTCTGGTCCTGTTCCAGCTCCAGCTGAAGTAAACGCAAGCCTTTGCTGATTTAACCAGGCAACACAGTGAAGAAGCTTAGGATAGAATATAGATCAAATATGTTCAAAAAACTCCCATAAATTATAGTGAATGAAAAGTCTTTCCCTGGATCCCTTCACTGTACTTACAAATCCATATCAGTTTTTGCCTTCAATGCCTTATTGTTCAAAGACAACACTTGTTTGTGAACCAGAACTATCCAAAGCCCTACAACTCAACTATTTTAACTTATGCATGGTTATTTCCTTTAACTTTAGCTGCACTACACTGACAAAGTTAAGCTTAATTTACAGTTTATTTATAGCTTCGTGCTCTCTGCAGGTTCTGAATTGTCCACATTTTGCGACCAGCATGGTGCATTGCAAAGCTCCAATGCTCAGCCTTTAAGAGATAAAGGTGTGAAGGGTTAGAACTGGAAAAATACCGTATGTACGCATTTGTTTCCTATCTAGAGATAGACCAGGAGAAATGTGTATTTTTTTTTAATCAGGGTGACTTTAAACTTAGTTTTTTTCACCCCATATGATCCTACAGGAACAAAATATCAGTCTGATTTTATAAATCCCCACAAGAATGTACATACTAAGCACACAATCCAGTAAGTGAGAATAAGAAGAAAGCATTGTTAAGAATAATCAGAAAGCCTTTATTGAAGATTTTGGACTGGATGTGAGGAGGAAGTTCTTCACCATGAGAGTGGTGAGAACCTGGAATGGGTTGCCCAGGAAGATAGTTGGGGCCCCATCCTTAGAGGTGTTTAGGGCTGGGCTGGATGAGGCTCTGGCCAGCCTGATCTAGGGTGGGGTGTCCCTGCCCATGGCAGGGGAGTTGGGACTGGATGATCACGTGCTCCCTTCTAACCCAGACTGACTGTATGACTTGGTCTGGGTGATCCTGCTGTGGCAGGGGGATTGGACTAGATGATCTTTTGAGGTCCCTTCCAATTCCTAATGATTCTATGATTCTAAGAGACACAGAAAAAGCCTCTTTCTTATGCTCCTAAATATAGTTAATTACAACAAATATATATATGAAAAAAGTTGTTGCCCACCTGTCCAGCCCTTCTTGCCTCGTTAAACTGTGTCTCCTACTACAGGAAGGAAAGAGAAAGGTGAACTCTAATTCTTTTAAGACAGTAAATCCTTAACACACACAACTTCAGGACAATGATTCCTCACCTATTAGAGCTTAAACAAATCACAGAAGATTCCATCAATATCTTTGCAAAGATATCCCTCCCAAGCAATTTGTGAAATTGAAAACACATTCATCTCCTTGAAGAGAACTGAATTTACACCCCTGAGCATTTTACATTTAAGCAGTTTACCACTAGCCATTTTACAGTCATCACATTAAGAGATTTAATTTGGAATCTATCCTTGCTTTGCATTACTCCCACTTACAGCACAACAAGAGTGTAGATGTAGTCTCTTGTGTGAAGATATAAATTCAAATATACGTTACAAGAACACCATCCTGTATCTCTAATTATACACAATCCAATGTACACAGAGACTTCTGAATGTTAGAATAACTATGGACTAGTGGCAGTGAGGTTCAGGTCTGATGTCAACCCCTTCTCTCTGTCCTAAGGGATCAAGAGCAAATAACCACTTATAGGCTCCAAAAGGAGGAGGAAAGATAGAGGAGTGGCTTAAAGTCCACCAGGGAAAAAGAATGGATTACTTTTCTGCAGTTTGACTACATTTTAAATCCCAAAATTAAATAAGAAAAAAATAACTCCCTTCACAATTTCAAAAGAGCCATAAAAACATAACGCTTCATCCTGTTTGCTTTGAATAAAACTCCTACATTGGAAATGGAAAAATTATTTCAGCTTACTTCAGTCTCAGTTCAGTGAACATGACAAACAAGAACTGCAACTGGTTTGCACTAAGCTGAGACTCATTTGTTTCTTAAAACAGAACTAGTTACTACTCATATCGAGTAACACAGTATAATTAATCTCATGTTCATACAGGAGACTGAAAATTAATTCTTTATATATTAGGGAACAAATCTTTCCTTTTGTCTGCTAGCAATTGGCTACAGATATAATTTTTGTTAGTGTATTCTCTCTGCAAGTAATTCCTTTAATTCAAGAATTCTTTGTCTGGGTAGAAGTCCACATGGGAGTTTGTTGTCTGAATGAATGACATGAGCTCTGAGAATCACAGTCCCACTGTGACTACTCCATTTTTAAAAATGAAAAAATCATTTGTGGGCAAAAGCTGAAGAATTTCTCTGTAGTCACTTGGCTGAAAATCAAAACAAACAAGAAACAAAACAGCCCCCAGCCCAAGACTAAAATAATATGTGCAGAGCATATAACTGGGATTAAGATGACGTTATACAGCCATTTCGAAGGAAAACAATGCCAGGTGCCTTGGTAAGGTGCTGTGTATTACACACGACTTTGAACACCTCTACAACAGGCTTTTCTCCTGAAATAGAAGATTCAATTTAAAGATTAATTTAAAACACAATTTCCTTATTTTAAAGGAGTACCTGAAATAAACATTGCTGCTTATTGTGTTTCTTTAATTTGTCCTGGCATGTACCGCTTCTGCACACTTGGGACAAGTTTCAATCGGATGTAAACAGTCAATAATTTATTAAGTTGCCTCAGCGCTACGCTGTAAGTGCTTCAATCCCAAAGCAATGTGCTTGTGGTTTCCAGTTGGTTTTTTGGTTGTTTTTTTATTTTTCTGTGATAACTAGCAGGTGATAGATTGATAGTCCTACCTAAACAAACTTTTCAGCTTCATTAACTACTGACTAAACTTATAATATAAAACATGCATTCTACCTCTTAGTCATGAAAAATTAGCAGCGTTGGCCTGGGGTAATAGTAAATAATCTTTTCTTCATTATCAGAATTACAATTAGTGTGTGCAGACTTACGCTGTACAACACGCTGCAGCAGAAGATTGTAACTAAAAAGTGAGTGAAAGAAAGTCTTATTCTCAGGTATTGAGTGGATATGTGTGTAAATAAATCAAACATCCCCATACGGCTGCCTTCTTCATTGGACTCTAACTGCACCAATACTTTTTACAGGCAAATGCAGGACAGCTACCTCGTGAAAGCAATTAATACAGGAACAGATGTTGTAGATAGGACAGAATTAATCTTCTGAATCAAACACCTCATAAATGTCAGTGATGGTGGTGTCTGCCGAGCAGCACCAACTTGAGCAGTGAAAACCTGCCTGGGCATATTCCTGTGTGACTTGGTCTAGGTGATGCTGCTCTGTCAGGGAGACTGGACTAGATGATCCTTCAAGGTCCCTTCCAATCCCTGATGTTCTGTGATAAAGCTCTAAGTTACAGTAGTCCTTCAGCAATTTGGCACCAGTGACCATAAAGATAGGACAGTGCTGGCCTCTAGACAGAGCAGATGAATACAGACCTATCAATTTTGTTACTGCACAGGTCTTTTTCCTCTGGCATGAAATGTCATCTGTAGGTCTTCTGTAACAAACAAAGCAGTTACAGTCATTGAATCTTTTATTGCAATTTGTGTAAAATGTTGTTTTAAATGAAACTGAAGTGCTTTTTAGAGGTGGTGCTAGTTGTTGCTGGCAAAGCTGTTGATTTGTGTATTTGAGAACAAAATTATCTGGGAATGTTTGTTTGAAGTGCTTTCAGAGTAAGATCTGCTATAAGTAGTTTTACTTTTTGGCCAGATTAAATGACCAATATCAAACAACAATAGCTGCATGAGAACATATTGATAATTATTATAACACATCACCATTGCCAATATTGAGCAGTAATTCTGTGCTAAGAGGATGATGAATTGTGAAGATAAGACATTGTGTGATGTCTTATCCTAGGAAAAGATGTAATTCTAGAAAAGAATTGGCATACTAACGTGATCTTATGTACATTAACAGAGACAGGAGAACCAACTGGCTAACAGAACAATTACCTGAAGGATTTGGAGACATCTTACCATTATGGGCATTTCACAGGGAGACAGCAAGGATGTACTTAAGGAGCAGAACTCAAATGTTCTTCTGCAGGTCTCTCTGCACTATCCTTAATTGTATTTGTACGTATTGCTTTAGTAACTACAATCATTGCAATCATGATGCAGCATAAGAAGCCTATCCTTAAGAGTAAATGTAATGATTACAGAGCTAATGAAGTGCCAGTGATTATATAAGTTCATAACACTGTAAAATGAACTTTGATGAAGACAGACAAAGAAGTTATGCCAAAAGGCCCCATTAGTATTAGTTCCCTACAAACAGGTTCCTGTATTTGAACAGAAAAGCCTTCCAAGGAAAACACATTCCGAGAAGGCAGTGCGCGAAATTTCCCCAAGGACTGATAAAGTCTGCAGTGCAGCAGACCTTTGTGAGGTCACCAAAAACCTGCTGAATCCCTGGAGGAGTACAGCACAGCCAGTACCAACAACAGAGTGCGCAGCTCAGGCCATCGTTCAAGAGGCTAATGGCCTTTATATGCAAATGTAGACTACAGGATTATATATACGTTTTGGTGAAAGAACCGACTGACTTACGTATGTTATCAATATCTTCCCCAGAAGACACTGCTGGTGTCTAGGTCCAACCTTGCCTAACTGAGGTCAACACTTATCTTCTCAGTATCCAGCAGCTCCACACTGCTGTCCCATGAGTTCATGTGTGAGCAAATATTTCAATTATTACTGTGTGACTACAATGGTTGTAAGGTGGAGCACAGGAGGTTCCACATCAATATCAGAAGGAACTTCTTCCCATTGAGGGTGACGGAGCACTGGAACAGGCTGCCCAGGGAGGTTGTGGAGTCTCCTTCACTGGAGATGTTTAAAACCCACCTGGACATGTTCCTGTGCAACTTGGTCTAGGTGATCCCGCTGTGTCAGGGGGATTGGACTAGATGGTCTTTTGAGGTCCCTTCCAATCCCTAATGATTCTATGATTATTGATGACAATTTGACTTCAATGATAGCAGCTTTATAAATAAAGCAAGTTCATGCAATTACCAGTTGCAATCTACTGCCCTCATCTTCTACTCCCTTACCCCTATTGAGGAAAAAAAATGCAGAAACAGGGGAAAAATATATATAGGGAAAAAAATATATCTTTGCATATATGCATTTATGTATCGTGACATTAGTTCTGTAATAAACTGCTGGTGTTCATCCCCTTTCAGAGCTGATATCAATCACACTGATCACGGGCACACAGAGAACGCAGCACAGAATAGAATCACAGAATAGTTTGCGTTGGAAGAGACCTCAGAGGTAATCTAGTTCTGACCCTTGCTATGAGCAAGGACATATCAGCCCAGGTTGCCCAGAATCCCATCCAACCTGGCCTTGAACACTTCCAGGGAAGGGGCAGCCACAACCTCCCTGGGCAACCTGTTCCAGTGCCTCAGCACCCTCACAGGGTGCAATTTCTTCCACACCTGCTATCTGAGTTCAAGTTTGGAACAATGTTTTTGGCATAGTTAAACCATTTGGAACAGGCTGTTGTTCACACAGTCACATTATTTTATGGAACGGAGGACATTGTGTTTAATTCCATCCAGAGACTTAGCTACCTGCCACAAGGGCTAACAACATGTAATTATATGAGCAGGAATTATTCATTGACCATGGCTTGCTAAAGAGTCAAGGTTAGTCTCTGGAACACAGGAGTTGGTATCATCATTATTTGTACTCATGCCTTGAGATGCCATCCTTTTCTCTATATTCCTAATATATTTGAATTTCCTGTTATTTAATCTGGCCCACTGAGTTCCACATACAAACTACAGTCAGACTGCTTCAAAACTTCACCGTGCAAAGATGTAAACAGAAAATTCATTCCCATCAGACCAGTTAAATCATGGGGAGGCACTGACAGGAAGAAGAGAGTGGTGGGAGGCAGGTAGGAAGGCGAGCAGGAGGAAGACAAAATTAAAATACCTTTGCTAGATTTTCCAGCTGTAACTACTGGGTGCACAAAATGCATAGAAGCAGTGCCTTCCACAAAGTTAGCTGAAGGAAAATAGTCCTTCCCTATATTAAGGGATAAACTAGAGACTAAATTGGATCAAATCTGTTTGTCGTCCAGTTTATTTCTGCCCTGTAATCAGGATAATCTGGTTTTATGTATTTTACTCATTTACATGACCTGCTTCATGGCTTGAGCACCTCACAGTAGCAAGTAAATCCCTGCAAAAGCAATCTAAAAGTGGCAGCACTAATAACTATTTTACCATTTGAAAAGGTGTTTATACAACTTGCTAGAGACTGTATGCAGGCAGCAGAGAGAACTGGCTTCCAAAGGCTAAATAACAGGCTAATCAGCAGGTAATCTTTCCTCTGCATATTGTTAAGAAGATGCACCTCTAAAGGGATAGAAATTTAAAGACTATCCTAAGGTATCAGTGAACTGCAGCCACTATTAATATGAACTCACCAGCTTGAAAGGGCCTTAACTCAGTTACAGCTGCTCAAAAGCATCAAGTCTTCATTCCCCTTCAGTGCAACAGGTACAGGGTTAGACACAAACACGCTTCTGCCGAGCACACAGTGTGAGCCTTCACGCGTGCAGCAGCGACACACACATTCTGCCAGCAGCCAATTTCATCCTAATACCTGCATTTAAACATCTCATACCTCTCTGAACATAAGCAAAGGAAATTACATCAAGGATGACAATATCCACAACATTTGATTAGGTCTGAGAAGGTTGCTAACCTCCATCAGGCGAGTAAGAGACACTTTACATTTACCTTCTATGCAAAATGATTAGCAGGTAATTTCCCTCTCTGCAGCTAATGTAGAAGTATTACCACCAGAACTACCCATTGTGCTGAGGGTAGTGCCTCTGACAAATTCCATTTGACAGCAATTCAACATCACACTGAGAAACTTAGAGAATCCCCTTAATAGGCTTCTCCTAAGCTGGTGTTGCTTAAAGTCAGCTGGACAGGATCAGTACAATACTAATTTGACTAAAGTTTTACTTTGGATTCCTGCTGAATTCATAGCTTTGTATTAGACTCCTTGGACTGAGTCAGCAGAAGGCAAATAATTTTAATAATTACAGTGTGTCACCATCCAGCATACACAGCACAGACTGCAGCTGGGTCTCAAGAGAAGTTAATGAGGAAGGAAATATTTCTGACCTGACACTGAGAACTAGGTATGTTCTATACGACCACGTAGTTCTGGAGCACAAAACTCATGGCAATGAAGTATGGTGTGCACTAACACTGTATGAGCAAGCACAATTATCTTTGGAAGTTTTGATATGAACCCAACAGCCACTATCTCAATACAAATTCACTACTAACTTCGATTCCACTCTTTGTTCTTAAAAAGGTAGCTAAAATTTTAAAAAGTAGCACAAGATTCAAACCAGCACCACTGCTTGCTTTTTTCATGCACTTAATAAATAATCTGCTTTAACGATTTATATTTAGTCAGGCCCAGAAACAATGAGAAGTGTTTTCATAGAACTAAAAATTTACTAACCCTTCCACAGACACAACACACGACAGCTTGATGGGAAGCCCATCCAAAGCTGCACAACTTGGGGTTCTCAGCACCTGAAGCATGTGACATTATCAGTGCTAGGTCTTCTCTTCACAGAATTTTAAGCAATCCTGTACAGAGCATGAATGCCTTTCTCACGTGGGTGGTAATGAATCAGCCCTTCCTCACGCAAAACAACCAGGTATATTTACAAACAGCTGTAACATCCCTAGTGTGTAGGGGCAGCACCAGCAGGACACAGAAGAAAATTCACAAACAGCAGGTCTGATAATTATTCCATCGCATGATTTTGAGCAAATGGTATCAGATGGTGGTGTGAAGGAAGGAAATGAGTGCTAACGTTCCTCTTTAGTCCTTCCCATCCATTTTGTGCAAGAAAACCCTAATAGTTTAAATTTATGTGCCCACTTCTGCCACGAGAGAAGTGGCACATGGAAAGAAGTAGGTAATTTTTGTGTCTGACCCATAAAAAATTACTCTTACCAACCCTATATAAAGTGACATAAAAACAAAAGGAAGAAGCCATGTGTTACCATAAAATTATTGATAGCTCAGAGTGGGATAAAGGAGCTAAACTTGACAGCAGTTTCAGCTTCTTTAGTAAGCACAGAAGAAGGAAAACAGCCTCTTCAATAACAGCAGCAACAGAATAAAACCCAACAGAACTTTGAAATGAGAGACTGATCGTGTCAGCAAAATTTCCTTTATGGTTTGTATCACACAAAGCCTCTTTCCTCTCCCTCCAGGAACATGATATGCACTTTCCCACCATGGACTGGGACCAGTACTGCTGCTTCTGCAGTAATGTGGTGCAACACCAGATCCCTACAGTCAGCCTCTGAGAGCAGGTTTTACTGCCCCCAGGCTCTCACTATGTAAACCTAACAGCTCAGAAGTGATTTTTTAGTGACCAATACCAATGACTTCTGCTGCAATGCTATTCACAAGCCTCAAATACCACATTCAGTACATGAATTGTAAAGTTAGTGTTGAAATACAAAATAAAACCAAAAGCTCAAAGAACACCAACTAGCAAGTCTCTATTGGTGTAATTTCAACATCACAGTTTCCAGAGAACAGTCATCAGGCACTGGGCTGGGCATGCAGCTGGCACCTACCTCCTCTCTGCTCTCCCATGCTTACTCACGTTCAACTCATCTCACTCCCTAAACAACTTCACCTTTGGAGGTTGCTCTAAACACTCCACAGTCAGTTTTACACATTCACACAATGCTTTCACAAAATCCTTTCAGATTTTATATGATCCCACAAACACTCAAAATTCTGATAAGACTTTTCATTTTCCCACAAGACCAAATAATGTTTTTAAGCTCTTCTCGATTACTAAGTTCTGGCTGAACATCTTCAAAGCTTTAATGGATTCCTTCAGTGGTTCACTGATCAGTGACCAAAGAGGTAAGATCTTTATGGGGTTTTTTGTTACTATTTATTATACACACAAACATGCAAATCAAAGCTGCAGTCCACTGCTGAATCTGACTTTCTTGATGTGACAAATCATTGTCAGCTTCAGGACAAGGGTATTTAAAGGGTCAATATGACATCTGATTGTTTATTCTTGTAAACAATGGTATAGGAAGGCCGAGTATTCTCTTGTTTTTAGTCTACATTCTATATTCATAAATGTTTATGTGTATATTCATACATGCACACATGTACATTCAAAAATGAAATGTACAGGACAGTGTTGTCAGTGTTGATAATTTTTGATCCTTCAAGGCAATTAGCAACCTATTTTAAGGGTGGGAAGATAACTTTAAACCCACTATTGGTTTAAAAAGAAACTTAGTCAAATACTGAAGAGAGAATAATCATTGTCCTCACTGAGGAAGGGTAGGAAAAACTGCAACTTTTTAATGCTCTTAGTAGTATCTGACTCATTAATTAGGCTACAGCTAGCAGCCAGCCTGTCATTAAGCACATGCCTAGCTCCAAAAGAAGTCTGTTGTCTCTTCTCCCAGATGAGAGCACCACAAAACACGTGAATTTGGAATTTGCAATTGGAATTCCACAACACAGGGTGGTGTTGAAATGGAGCCAAGTCTGTAGCAAAGGAAGTTCCACTAGATTTGCAGATCAAAGAATTAATCGTTAGAATTAATAGCCACACTGAGATGAAACCAAAGCTATGGCTGAAAGGAAAAAAAGTGATAAAGCAGTTTTTGTCCTCTGTACACTTGTATTGAGGTTCTTTTAGAGAGGGGCTTGCAAATGGTTAAATCACTGCAGTTACACAGTGACTGCTAATTAATAAGATAACTGAAGCTCCACTTCCATCTATTTCATTATCACTCAGCATCCAGCGTTCTGATATGCAAAACCAACCACATAACCCATCCCTGTACATCTACAGAGAGGGATTTTTTCCTCCTGTCTCATCAATTGCCTCTTTACCTCCTATTACAGACAGTGCAGCAGATAATAAAATAACCATGACTTCTCACCATTACAAAGACCGTTGTTCCTCACCTGCATTTGTACTGATATACGGAACAGGTGACACGAAAATTCACTTCTTGTGTAGCAGGCACAATAAAAAATTCATTCTCTGGAATCTCTAAAGTCTAAAGGAATCAAACTTTAATTTACCTTTTATCACCTGCTGCCACAGAGTATAAAAGTCATTGTCTGATATGATCTTGGTTTAAAAATAAAAACAACACATTTCACAGTTAAAGCTTTTGGTTTACTCAGGAAAATCAGGGTAAGAATATGTAATATTTGTTTAGGTACATGCCCTGTCTCTTCTGCTTACGATGATGGAATAAGATACAGATCGCCTCGGCGAGATTCTCTTTCCTGTTTAGGCTGCTGATCAGGAGTGGCTTGAACGTAAAGAGTGAAGCAAGCAGTGGTTGTTGTAAAGAAAGCAAGGGGTGTAATTTCTGTGAGCGTGCCCAACAGACACACTCAAGGGTAAAAACTGGTCACACACTGAGGCTGTCAAATAAAGGGAAAGCATTTGAGTTAATACCATTTATTACATTTTGGCAGGACCATATTTTTAAGCCATATGAGACCGAGATGTGTTTGTAAAATTGCTGCCCTAAGCAGCATTTGAGGGCACGCCGACGGAACAGGATCTTGCAAGAGGCACCTGATAATGCATCTTCCTCTAGCTAATGAGAATCCTTTGGCAACGCTGCTGTACTTTGGGAATAGAACTTGGAAACGTCTGGGTGTGCTGTACCAAGGATACTCATAAACTTGACTTTCAGTTCAGAAATAAAAATAAATTGCCCCTTTCTCAGCAGACGGTTATTGGGTGACTGCTACCAAGTGACTGCAGCTGTTCTTGCGCACAGCCCAACAGCCCTAAACGAACCCCACATCCTTCACGAGTTCTTTCCCTAGACACTGATTTCCTACATACTGATTCATTGCATAGTTATAGCAACACAACTCGTAGCTTTGTGGCTTTTCTTTCATAGTGCTTATCCTTCCCAGGAGGGTTGAGACATCATCCACATCAAGTCCTACATGTGGGGTTTCCCTAGGTGACCTTTTCTAGACAAGTACCTTATAATGGTTTATTTCAGCAGGATTCTAGCAAGCAAAACAATTTCTGTAATTCCGACCTCCAAGCTGTACTATGAAACTAACTCTTCCACCTCACCTTTCTCACCAGTGAGATGGAGCCATTCATGTGTATTCTCCTTCACATTTCTGCTCAAGTCAGCTTCTAGTGGCTCTCCATTTGCAGATTCCTTCTGGACAAAACTAGCAAAAAGGGGAAGGACAAGTGTGGGATCTGTAACCCCAAATGAGTTCCTACTTCACAAATATTCAAAAAGTATTAGAATAATTGTAAACCATACACTTCTTATAGTATTTACTGATGTATAATTGCAGGGATATAGTTTTTTCCAACTGCAGAAGAACTATCCTTCTGTGAGCTATGCTTTGCACAACTGGAATTGATAGAATCACAGAGTGTTAGAGGTTGGGAGGGACCTCGAAAGATCATCTAAGTCCAACCCCCCTGCTGGAGCAGGGTCAGCCTACAGTACTGTCTCAAGATGTTCTACATGAGGTTCAAAAACCCATGACCCCAGGAATTCAGAGTCCCATGCTCTATCCACTGAGCCAACCAGACCCAGCAAAACAGTCATAAAAACAACACCAGAGAAAGAACTGTTTTCACACATTGGTGTTCTCTCCTTTTCAGATCCAGTTGGCAATTAACTTGAAAACAGCCACTGAGTCTGAGATGCTTGGGGTTTGGTTTGTTGCTTTCTTGTTGGGTTTTTATTCCTAAGTAATTGCTTTTTGTTAATAGTTTACTAACACAGGACAATATCTTATTATACTTTGTTAATGTATGTTCTATATTCAGAGAAAGGCTTTATTTAGATCAGATTATTTTTAGTTATATGTAGGTTTAGAAAACATGTTTTGAAAATAAATTAATAAAAGCAGTAAATAGCCGCCTTCAAAGGATGAAATTGCTGCTATGAATCATGTTAATCTGGGATTCCTTCTAGAGACTACTGCCATGACACCTATGTTTGACAGTATCTCTATCATGTAAGCCATCATCTTCAATCTGTGGTTCAAGGGCCACCACAGACTGGTAAAGGATCAGCATTGCTAAACGTTTTGCACCTGGGAGGTGATCAGTTCTGTCCACAGACAGGTGAACATGCACAAAGGGTAAAATGCCACTGCCACAAATAAATGTCCAAGCTTGTTTGCTTTCACGTCTGGTTAGGAATTAAGAACATGTTTTCACGAGTCATTTCATTAGGCAATTCTGACCACATACAACAGATAATTTTAATTCATTGACAAGTGGACTGTGGCAAAAGAAGCCTGCAAAAGTACGCAGGCTTCTCAGGAAGGTTTAGAATAACTTTACCTACAACAGGTTGAGAAGGACTATTGTAGGCTGGTGTGGAACAAGCTTTCTAGTTAACAGACAGCCTGGGCTCCACTCCTATTAACTGAAGGAGAAGCAGAACCCTTTCCATTATCTCCTCAAACACAGAAGCACACATAGACTGCAGAGCTCACCAAAACCACCACTGTTAGCTGTCACAAGGCCAGTGGTAGCTGTCTTGTTTCTTAACACAGCCTTAACCACATTCAGCTCAGAAGTGCTGTCTGTGCACAAAGCTTAAAGAAAAGAGCATAAAAGAACAATATCACTGCTTAGCAATTTCCAGCACTAAAAAAGGAACACTGGCCAGGCAATACAGAAAAGCCCCAGTCAAAGCCTCACTTTACGGCAAGGGCTAGAACAGCAGGCACAAGTCATTTGCACCAGGCAGCGATCTGTACATTACATATTATATCAAATGACCAGCTTCTGAAAATATTAATATATAGCATTAATATATAATTAACATATAACAAACAAGACATAAAATAACCAAGATGGTAAAACGTGCACTAAACCTGGCACATTTAAAAGCTGGGGGAGTTCCAACTAGGTCTTGCAAGTAATCCTCCTCTGTTTACCTTCAGTTTCACAGGAGTGCCATTGGTATGTTTGCCTTTGGCACAGACCTCAGTCCTTGGAGTCTTTTTGTAAATCAACAATGTTTTGAAAGCATGCAACAACAGAGAGGCTCCTGCTGCCATCAGGATAATTCACATGGCAGTACAGCAACTTAGTTCTGGTCTTTGCCTTTTCTCCCAGGTTAGACAAATGAAGAGCGCCCACAATTATCAATGTGTGTGGAGACTCACGGCACCAAGGAAACACAGAGGTCCAATGTGTTCCTCTTGCCCACCTTTTTATTTTGTCTGGTTTTTCTAACAGAGACTGAAATGACATCAGACAGACCATACCAGTTACCTGCAGGGAGCCTTAAGACTGCCTGTTGTGCTGTATACTTTCTCCTCACAAGTTTTGTAGTACAGACACAGCTAAACGTAGGGTAATGAGGATGATGAAGGAAGTGGAGCACCTCCCTTACGAGGAGAAGCTGAGGGAGCTGGGTCTCTCTAGCTTGGAGAAGAGACTGAGGGGTGACCTCATTAATGTCTATAAATATGTGAGGGGTGGGTGTCAGGAGGATGGAGTCAGGCTCTTCTCAATGTCATCTAGTGGTAGAACAAGGGGCAACGGGTGTAAGCTGGAACATAGGGGGTTCCACATCAATATGAGAAGGAACTTCTCCATGGTGAGTATGATGGAGCACTGGAAGGGGCTGCCCAGGGGGGTTGTGGAGTCTCCTTCTCTGGAGATGTTTAAGACCCACCTGGATGTGTTCCTGTGTGACTTGGTCTAGATGATCCTGCTGTTGCAGGTGGATTGGACTAGATGGTCTTTTGAGGTCCCTTCCAACCCCTAATGATGATTCTATGATTCCATACAACAGCTCTGCGGCAGTTATTACAGAAATTGAAGCAATATGGCTCAAGAACAGAGACAGAAGAACCTCAACCAAAATTACAGTTGTGAAGTACCTGCAAGCATGCATACAGTGTCCTGGGCACAGTAGTGCTGGGCCAGACTGAGAAGGCTGCCTCCTTAAGAGCACAGCATGCTTGCTGAGACAGACTGGAAAGTAGATCCTGTGACAGCAAGAGGAGATTAACAGCTCAGCCACAGCAGTATGTTGGTGCTGCAGGCAACAAGGGAGGGGTATCTTTACACAAGGAAAAAGATAATAGCTGCACAGGGACATGAAACAGCATTTCGGCAAATGTCAAGGTGAAGTTTCAGTGAGGTAGCACGCAACTGGGCTTAGCAGAGAGGAAAAGATGTGGTAGATACATGGAACAGTGGAAACAGGGCACCCTGTCGCATCACAGCATGTTTTGCCAAGGTGAGTCCAGTACGGAGCACAGTCTGCTCTGCTTTCTGAAGATTCATTTGTAAGAGAACCTTGCTTAATTTGCAGACAACGCACAGCTTAGTGTTTCACACACTTTGATGAAAAGCTTTTAAGTGGCACATCCCATACAGGATAAGCATGGGGGAAAGGCAGAGGAAAAATGTTATCAAAATTCATTTCTTTCCAGACTCCTAACACAACCAAAAATGTTACCTTATTCTCTACTTATTTCATTTTTGATTGCTGGAAAATTATGAGAGCAAGCACATTTGCAGAGTTGATTAACCTGCACAGTAAGAATGATATTGAGACCTGAGCTGGTTTGAAATAAATTAGAAATACTTACAAACACAAAAAGTCTGAGTAAAACTCTGCCTGCCAAATCTAAAGCATCCTGCTATACTCCCAGCAATGACACCTTCATGCAGTGTTGTGTGCTTTCTGACCCTTGTTGTGGGTTACACCCAGCTCCACACAGCACAAGGTTCAAGGCTTGAGAGAAAAGACAGGGAGGTCTCAATCAAAGCTGAGCAACCACATGAATGCATCTCCCCTCTCCAAATAAAATCTAGAGCAAAAACAATAGGAAGACCCCCCTTTTAAATAGGTTCTTTTACAGAGGCACCGACTGGCTCAGCCTGAGCAAGAAGAGGGTCTCCAATCCAGAGCTGGGAAGATCTCTCACAAAGTTTCTAACAGGGTCCACACCTGCCTTCTATCCCACTACCAAAATCCTGCTGACCTCAAACTGCAACATTCCTCCTCATCATTAGCTGGCATCACAGAACGCAAATTGTTATCTGCATTGTAATTTGGTCTCTGTGTGCTTGTGATCTTAAACAAATCTTAATGGCTTTGCAATTCTTCTGCATAACACATAGTAGCATTCCTATCCAAAATACTTAAAACTCACAAATCCAGCCATCTGCAGTCGCTGCTTTAGAAAGCACTGCAAATGGTTTTAAATGTACATGCCAGCTGTGCTCTATTTATAAAACAGATGAAAATACTACATACCAAGTGAAAGAAAATGAAACCAAAACCAAGAAGGCCCATGCACACTTGTCTTCTGGTCTTATAATCAATCTATAGGATGTATTTCAGTAATTTCTGCTTTTATTTCCTTTTTTTAACAGCAATTAATTTGTTCCTAATTAAAATCCAAGCATACATTTAAAAATTTATGCTTGTTAATATACAGTAAATGCATTCTATAGTTAAAAGCACAAACACTCTTATTTAAACTACATCTAAACATGTATTGCAATAAACAAAAGTGGGTTTGTGGCTCCTAAAAAGCCTTAAATGCTGCAGAAAGCTGGCAGAACCTGTGACATGTGTGGCAACGTGCAGCTGTTGAACAAGCAAGAAATTAGTCAACCAAAAGTACTCTCTATATTTTACACAGAAATATAATTCTGTGAGGAGCACATGGGACCTCTGCCATATGCCAGAGCCAGCATTGTACAGCTACATTTCTTTCCCACGCAGAAAATGGTACCTCCTTGGTGTCACACTCAATCACTTTCAGCTATTAGCAGTACAGCTGAAGGATATTCCACAACCACTGCGTAGCAGTAAGGGTGTAAAATTCCTTTGAGATTTTTCATTGGTAAATAAAAAAACAAAAACTAAACCAATGGAAAAAAATCCCAGAAGCACTCCCCATAAGTCACAAATAGAATTGATTCTGATCATCAAAATTTAATCAGAACATGAATGCATTTACTTCAAGTAAACTTCAGCCAGTAAGTCTATCTCAAGCATGTGTACCTCTTGACCATGGAGGGACAATCGCATCATGAAGAAGTTACTTCTCATATTGATATGGAACCTCCTATGTTCCAGCTTACATCCATTGCCCCTTGTCCTATCACTGGAAGACACTGAGAGGAGCCTGGCTTCATCCTCCTGACACCCACCTTTTCCATGTTTATAAACATTAATGAGGTTACCCCCTCAGTCACCCAAGCTAGTGGGCATTCAGTGACACTCAGCTTCCTCAACCTCTCCTCATAAGGGAGGTGCTCCACTTCCTTCATCACCCTCGTAGATGTTAAAATGTTAACCCCAACAAGAACATAGGAACTTCCAATGGTGAGATTGTGTTGCTGCAGGGCTAAACACTGCAACAGTTTATATTCTCTGAGGTTTCAAGCGCATCAGCTTTGAAATTCCTCAACAAGGTAAAATAAGATTAAAAGACAAGAGACTGGAATTCTTTACCAATTCAACAGTGTTTGAGTAAAGTGCTGTTTTGCACGGCAGGATTTTCCTTTGCTATTACTGAGATGATAGCTAATAAACACACGATGACAGATGAGTTCTCCAGAAATGATTGCCAATTTTCAGAAGAGTTCTCCTACTCTCCAGGCTGCATGCTAATTAGAACTGAAAATATTGTGAACTCTTGTTTTTCCTGTGTTACAGATTTTTCAAGAAGCATTCACTGAAAGCTTGAAGACACAGGTGGGGTGAAGGGACACATAAGAGTTTTGAGAAGGCCTTTTAGTCTTTGCAATGCCTCTAAAGAAACATACTGAAGTATATAGTCTCCACCTAGTCCAAAGTATTCTCTTTGCAGCTCTCTATGTGAGAAAACACATTGTTCAGCCAGAACCACACATATCTACCAATCACTCCTGTGAGACATGCAGCAATTGCTGAGGTATTCATGAGAAGATACATCATTTTCAAGGAAGAAGATTTTTACCCAAACAGTAGTTTTCACAACTTAACATTTTAAATGTCAAGTTTCCTGTCTGCTTCGAGCACTGTATCAACCGAGGTGGCTTAAAGAAACTACATTCTATAGTGAAGTAAAAAATAACCAAGACTTGTAAAACTGAATATTTTAGATTCAGAAATCAACTCAAAGAAAATAACTTCAAAAATCACCAAATAACTAAAAGAGAATAACTTCAAAATCACAACTCTGCTTTTCCTTGACCTTGCACCACACTATTTAAATACCTGAAAAACAATTAAAGCACTGATCTACAAGTTTCAATCCTGAAGTAAACAGTTTGTTTGACATAAATAATCTATTATTTACCTTAGATGAAAAACATGATGACAGCACTACACAGTACTCTGAATTTTCTTTTGATTAAAATGCACATCCTGATTCTGTGTTGGATAATTCCTCTCCATTCTTATCTTACTAGCTGAGCACACAGCACAACAGGCTGCACAAAGCCATTTTCTAAATCTACAGGTAACCAAACAAGAGAAAAATTAACTAGACAGAATGGGAACGTTTTAAGACAGAACAACTTTTCAACATGATGTTGAAGTTAAAAGCAAGAGATGTTGAGAAAACCAGGTAGTCATTATAAAATAAAGTGACCTGCCTAATAAAATCCTAGACAATGAGTAGCTCAATGTGAAAGTAGTCCCGCTAGATAAAACAGGGTGTCAAAAGGAGCAGGAAGCACTTTCTGTAAAGAAGGGCTTCGTATTGTAGCCACAGCCTGAAAGCCTGTTGCGCCTCCGAGGAGCAGAGGTTCTAAGTAGCGCGGCTGTGCCGGTCTGAAGTGTCTTCTCGCGGACTTTTAGACAGTGATTTCGCTACATTGTTTCCAGGAGACGAAAAGAATGGAGATAATCAAATGGGTGGCTACCACGGTGAGAGATCTGGAGGACACGAAATAAAAGGCGTGGCTGAGAAAGCTGTTTTGCCTCAAGCAAAGAGGGTTAACTAGGGATATAACTGCACTGTTTTGCTACCTAAATGTGGGCGATAAACAACACTGGGCTCTTCTCAGATGCTTTGTTTGGGGTTGTTTAGGACGCTTCTGTTTGGGGTTTCGGGCAGGGTTGTTTCAGTTCCGTTTTGATTTTCCGGTTTGGTTGGGGGTTTAGTTTTGCTTTGCTTTTTGGGTTTTGTTTTGTTTTACTAGGCACCGAAAGAGCTTGCCCAGGGAGACACTGGAATCTCCATCACCGGTGACAGTGGAATATTGAATGAACAGGTCCTGAGCAACCTGACCAGACTTTCAAGTGGTATCAGAGGTCCCTTCCAACCCAGCCTACTCTGTAATGCAAGACTTCTGACATAATACACTGCGAGTTCCAAAGGATAGACCTACATTTTGAAACCAAATCCATACTAAAGGTGACAACCGCATGTATCTCCTGTGCTACAAATGGCCACGGTATAAGGTGCTGCAGTTTTTATTACGAGTTAGGCGAGCACAGTTGGTGAAGGAGCCAAGATTTCATTTACGTCTGTCTGACATTTGCAAAATTGATTTGTTTTGACATTTAGAACACCTTTGTTGCAGTGTGGACTAATGCCTGACATTAAGCAAACTAAGTTACAGTGGTTTTGCTTAAATGCCTCACAAGGAGCACAGTCGTTGTACAAAGCAGGCAACACCTACTTACTCTAGCAGAAGCAGGCACGTTTTAAAAAGCAGAGCAGGTACACACACTCACCTGGAAACAAATTACTGAAGTGAATATCTAAAGCATTAAATGTTGTCCACTGAAAATAAATTAATGCCCACATAACTCGAAAGCTTAGACATAAAACCTGGAATCCAATTACATTCTGAGGTAATGCATTAAGAGAACCATTTTCCTCATTTTTATCTGTAAAAAAAAGTCCCATGTTTTAAAAAGAAATAGTAATAACCCGAAAATGCATGAGAGAGACTAGGCCAAACATTCAAACTTTGATTTTTTCAGGTCTTTCACTCAGCTTGGTTTACATTTCAAATGCCTAAACTCATGACCACATGGTTTTCTCAACATCTTTTGCTCTTAACTTCAACATTATGTTGAAAAGTTTTTCAGTCTTAAAACACGTTCCCATTCTGTCTACTTAATTTTTCTGTTGTTTGGTTACTTGCAGATTTAGAAAATGGCCAAAACAGATCAAGAATTGAGATGATTCTTTTCTGTGAGTGAATCATACATAGGAATGTTCATAAATTTTTTTTTTTTGTTTTCTTCTGATGCATTATAGTGAGTCCAATGTTATTCCAGATTCAATTTTCTATTACTGAATCACAATGTTTAACAAATCACTGGGTTCAGGAATTGATATCCAAAAGTTACACAATGCAGGACTCAAGGTTGTAGTCCCTAGTACTATATTCCTTCTTTTACAGGCTCAAACTCCAAGAACTAAATTGAAGTAAACTTTATGATTAAACATACATACATAAATATCACAACTAACACCTACTCCAGCTTGCCTTGCTTTCCCCTCATTTTTATCCTCCCACAATAAGGTAAATGATGACATAAAAGTACCGACTGCACCCCATTGGATCTAGGTGATCCTGCTGCGGTGGGGGGATTGGACTTGATTGATCTTTTGAGGTCCTTTCCAATCCTTAATGTTCTCTGAATGTTCTCTGATTCTGTGATAGTAACCACTTTGGATATGCCACACACCTTGGGGGCTCCCAAGTTGTCCATGACAGGTTTCTAATCACTGGGTATCTTTGCTGGGCACACTCTGCCTTACATATTAAGGAATGTATTATTTTTTTCTGTTGGCTTCGCAACTGAAAACAGAGCCAAATGGCTCCTTGTATGTCCTGAGTTTTCTGTACTCTGCCATACTTTGATGCATTGCCTTGTTTGCCATTTCCAGGGATTTCCAGATGATTTGCCAGGGCTCTGCTACACAGATCCCAGAGTGCTTGATTTCCAAGTGTGTACTATACACATAGGCCACACACACAGATCTTAAATGTCTTCACACATTCTTCTGCTATTTTCAGCTCAATAAATGACAATACTGCGAAATTCCATGAGGAATTCTGCAAAGCAGGAGGTGTGCTTTGGTCTATTCCACTCTTTCCCAACTGAGTGAGTATGTGCAGTGCTGAGTATGAGCGGACAATCACTTGTCTACTCCCGTGGCCACGCTGTTTCTGATATCTTCATTTGCAGGAGGGAACATATATTTTGTAACTGTACATAAAAAACTAGAAACTAGAATACGTGCCTTATCAAAAATTGATTTCAAATCCAAAATTACCTTGTATTTTTAACAACAAATTTACATAGGTCCTGTATTAAATAAACCATGTTTTAAGCACTGTTAATTTGAAAGTAATACAAGCTCAATCTGATTCTTCTTAGATAAAAGAGTATTGGCTTTAATATCTTGTAGACTACAGAGACTTTTATTATGGATGGAATGAAACAGCTCAAGGGCTGAAATACACATATTTGCATTTTAATACATTTATGCAGATTGATATGTCAAGCCAAGGACATAATAAGTTTACTCAGGCAGAGTGAGCTAACATTTATTTATGAAATAAGAGGGAAAGGACTTCTATCAAAGCTATTTTATGTACTTATCTTAGCTGATATTTTGCACTAGCGGTGTCATGACTAGCTGGACTTCGGGGGCAGTTGAAAACTTAAAGCCACGTTATTAAATATCAGTACATAACAAGAGGAGCTAAATAAAAACAAAACCTTGATTTTTTTTTCTTAACCTGCTGTTTTCATTCCTCACTAACAAAGACAGAAGAAATCAGTAGTCTCAGCATCTCTTCCACCAGTGTTAAATCAGTTTCCTTGAAAAGGCAATTATTACAGTAGTTAATATGTGCCTCTATTGATCTGAAAGAGCAGGGCCACTTTTATTTTCCAGTCATGCTAAGAAATCCATAAACATTAAAAATGTTCCAAATTATGCCATATTGGCTTTCTTGCCATTTTAATTTCCAGTGTCTAATAAACATCAAAAGCTGGGGTCCAATTTATAAGTCCACAGGTAACTACTGGAGAGTAAACTGGACTATTAGTCTTTGACTTCTATGCTGAGTAAACGTCTTGGTATGTGATTTCCATTGTTATCCAATACTTGCTTTATCACACAATCAATACAAATTTGAAGTCTATCAAGGGGGCAAATTTGGGGTACTCCATCATATAATATTTGTACTAGAAATTTGCAATTGCATCTAGTACTGTCTTTAGAGAAGTAGCTCTTTACTCTCTAGACTGTGGTGTTTCATTTCTGTACTTATTGACAGCAGATGTGCCTGCACTTTATCCTTAAAGTTTATGTTAAAAATTAATCACTAAATCGAGATCTCAAAAGACTTTTTATTCTAGTTTTTAAAGCATTTGCCACTCCCAAAACTCAAACACTTTTAAGAAACAACTCAAATGTAAATAGACCTGAATTTCACATTAGCATAATTTACAGCCAACAGCTTACTATAGAGGCTGATCTGTGGTGTTTCCAAGAAATACAGCTATCCTCAGCTACTGCTTGTATTTGCAATCCTCTGCTGCTGCTTCACCAGGAAACGCTCAACACCACAACTGCCTGAAATACTTCAGTTTGAAGTGTGCATATGCACTTCCTGCACCAAATCCCATCAGTTTAGGCTCACACATATCTATCAGGAATAATTGTCAGAAAGATTTGTCTAGTGCACACCAAACTTTTCAAATCAAAGTCCCAAATTACATGATTTCAATTTCAACATGGTCATTGTATTAACTACAGGAGGCTTTGCTAGGTTACTTGATTAAAGACTACCTCTACAAAGGAATACAGAGGCAGAGCAACAGGGTGAGGGATCCCAGTAAACCAGTCAGAGCGACCAAAAGCCCCACCAGGACTGTCAGAAGAAGATTAACTGACCTGTTGTTCTGGAAAAATACTCAACACAATGGAAGAGATTCCAGGTTAGCAAAGCAGGATCTGCCTTTCATGAATCCGTGGTGACTGGGCCTGATCACCTAGTTACCCTGTAAATGGTGCAAAAGGACACTCAAGATTATTTGCTCCATGACCTTCCCCAGCACTGAGGTCAGACTCATAGGTCTGTGAATCTTCCAGCCTTTCTTGTAGATGTGCATCACATTTGCTGATCTCCAGTTCCCCAGTTGCTGGTACCTCCCCAGTTAAACAGGAACTCATATCATAGAATCATAGAATCATTAGGGATTGGAAGGGACCTCAAAAGATCATCTAGTCCAATCCCCCTGCAACAGCAGGATCACCCAGACCAAGTCACACAGGAACACATCCAGGCAGGTCTTAAACATCTGCAGTGAAGTAGAATCTACAACACACCTGGGCAGCCTGTTCCAGTGCTCTGTCACCCTCCCTGTGAAGAAGTTCCTTCTCATATTGATGTGAAACCTCCTGTGTTCCAGCTCACAACCATTGCCCCTCATCCTATTACTAGATGACATTGAGAAGAGCCTGGCTCCATCCTCCTGACACCCACCTTTCAAGTATTTATAGATGGAAGATCCAAACTTTTTATTAAAGACTCCAGGCACACATATTAATAAAGTGAAGGGAAAGGCAGACAACTCTCACATTCTCACTGTATAAGCAGGTCATCCAATAAACAAACGCATAGATAAAGCAAGAATTTTCAGTGCTATAGAAGCTGAATGTAAACAATGGTAGAAATCACAAAGATAAACTCTCTTTACACAGCTTCAGAAATACCTGTTATTCTTGATGCTTCTGAATGCATAAGCAGTAACTTCTTGAGTACTATAGGAGTACCTAAGCACAAAGAAGTAGTAAGATAAGAGGAAACATGAACCAATAACTAGCTACATTTCATGAATAACTTTCTCTAGTAAAAGACACAGTCAGGGACACTGAGCATTCCAGTAGAGATATAAAGAATCCTAATTAAAGCCCACTCATTTTACCAAATCAAATTCTATTGCATTGTGATTATTTCTTACTGGATCCAAAGGCAATGCCTTTACTCACAGCAAAAGCTGAAATAAAACCATAGGACTTGATTCTCATGTACATTCTCTGACAGTCATGAGAGCCACTAAAACCATCATTCAAAAGCTGGCGAGAACTGGCAGTTCTGACTATTGTGCTTTGATGCAAGCACTAGTCATATACAAGTGAAGTTGTGTGCCCTAAGAAAGTAGGTAGAAAAGTCTCCTGAGTTGTCCACATGAAAAGTGGATGCAGCACTATTTCTGGTAAAAATATACATCAAATTCTTCAATAAAAATGAAGGGTAGAGATGTGGGAGACATTTCTGGCAGTTAAAGAGTCTGGATTTATTGTCAGCTGTACAGGATGTGCAGTCCCAACAGAATGCAGGTATGGTTCCCAAACAATCATTTTAATTTATGTTCCTCTCACTGAGGGACTTCAAGGACTTGAAAAACCCAACCCACAAAACCTCCCCCGCGCCTAGATAACAATCACTGCCCACACTTCTATATTTCCATAGTTTTAGGAGCAAACCAAAGAGATTTCTTGGAACTTTTGACACCATCAGACCGTTTCTCCTTCCTCTTTGAGACAGATTTACTGGTAAGTCGTTTATAAACTATCTGAGAATGTCACAAGAAAAGGCAGATAAAACCAAATAATCCTACCAAATCCTACAACAAATGTTCTTCTACTCCAATGTTGAACATCAGTGCCAACCAAACTAGGACAAAGTTCAGTCCCCATGTCCATTTCATGCTTGTTTTTTGGTTGTAAATGTCTGTTGTCAACTACTGAGAAATTCCTATTATATTATTTATGACGAAGACACCTTTGCTCCAGAGGGTGCCTTAAGATAGGTTATAGGTTATTTTTTCATGGTGAGCTAATACTGAAACTATATACATAGAAAAATCAATAATTTCTCTAGAGAAAGAGCCAAGTAAACAATTATAATAGCTAAGACTATTACAATAAATTATATGGTTTTTTGTACTTTGTTGATTCAACATCAGAGCTGACAGCGAAACCTGTAGGAGAACTGCTAACGGAGCTAGCGCTGAGCAGCGCTCTGGACAACCCAGCACTGAGCCAAGAATAGCTGCCAGGTGCCTCTGAGAATGGCCTTGGAGGCCTCAGCAAGGATGATACAAGGCCTCAGCAAGGATGATAAGCAAGCAAACCAATTATAGAGGAATGTTAACCAGACTGTGGGAATCAGAGAATGGGGCCGTGTTTGGGAAAGCTGGAGGGGCTGTCCGATCAGGTACGGGAAGGAACTGAGTTGTGTAACCTAACCAATCTTGAGCTTGGCTTTTGCAATATGTATGAACCTCATTAAGAACAGTATAAAAGAGCTTGGATTTAGTTAATAAACGACTGCTAGATCATATTGATCTGTTGTGCAGCCCCTTCTCTCGGCAGAAACCCTTTACTGAAAAGGAGGTTATAGTGATATGTGATAGATGCATAACATACTGGGGGACAATCTTGACCTACATTTAAAATCTGCACACTCAATTTGCAGGAATCTGGAAATCTAAGAAAAGAAGTTTTCCACATTGACTGTGTATCTGCAGAATCAAGACTTTTAGAGTAAAAAGTTCTGGCTAAAACCTGTGGAGACTTCCTTCCTACTCAAACAATCTAAAGAACTAAATTAAATTTACGTGCAATATTCAAAAACAAGCAGACAAATCCAACAGGTTCATATGTATTGATGTTGAAATAGAATGAAAGGGAGAATGGGAGAAGCATAATTCAAAGACTGCTTTCTTGAAGCACAAGAAATGAGTATCCCAACAAGGAATAAGTCGAGGAAGGGGGCCAAAAGATCCGTGTGGTTAACCAGGGAACTACTAGGCAAAATGAAGAGGAAGAAGCAAGCCTATAAGTCATGGAAGGAGGGAATGGCCACTTGGGGTGATTACAAGGCTCTGGTGAGGGAATGTAGGGATGCAACTAGAAAAGCCAAGGCCTCCTTGGAATTAAACCTTGCAAGAGAGGTCAAAGGCAGCAAAAAAAGCTTCTTCAAATATATAGCAAGCAAAAGTAAAACTAGAGGCAGCGTAGGCCCCCTGCAGAATGAGGTGGGTACCCTGGAAACAGAGGATGCAGAGAAGGCAGAGATACTTAACGCTTTCTTTGCCTCTGTCTATACTGCTAAGGGTTGTGTTGACATTAGACCCCAGACTACAGAGGAGGTTGAGGCAACAGGTGAGCCTGCCTTGGTTGATGAGGATTGGGTTAGGGATAAGTTGATCAAACTGGATGTGCACAAATCCATGGGCCCAGATGGGATGCACCCGCGTGTGCTAAGGGAGATGGCGGAGGTCATTGCTAGGCCGCTCTCCATCATCTTTGCTAGGTCCTGGGAAACGGGAGAGGTGCCTAGGGACTGGAAAATAGCAAATGTTACCCCAATCTTTAAAAAGGGAAAGAAGGAAGACCCAGGTAACTATAGACCGGTCAGCCTCACCTCCATCCCAGGAAAGGTGATGGAACAATTTGTACTAGAGGCTGTTTCCGGGCACATCAAGGACAGGAGGGTCATTAGGGACAGTCAGCATGGCTTCACAAAGGGAAAGTCATGCTTGACCAACCTGATAGCCTTTTATGAGGGTGTAACCAGGTGGATGGATGAGGGCAGAGCCGTGGATGTCATCTATCTTGACTTAAGAAAGGCATTTGACACGGTCTCTCACAGCATCCTTGCAGACAAACTGAGGCAGTGTGGCCTAGATTTTCGGGTAGTGAGGTGGATTGTAAACTGGCTACAGGGTAGAAGTCAGAGAGTGGTGGTCAATGGGACAGAGTCTAGTTGGAGGCCTGTATCTAGTGGAGTGCCCCAGGGATCGGTGCTGGGACCGGTCCTGTTCAATCTATTCATTGATGACTTGGATGAGGGATTGGCATGCACTGTCAGCAAGTTTGCTGATGACACAAAGCTGGGTGGTGTCGCCGACACCCCCGCAGACTGTGCTGCCATTCAGCGAGATCTGGACAGGCTGGAGAACTGGGCAGAGAAAAATCTAATGAGCTATAACAAGAGTAAGTGCAGAGTCTTGCATCTGGGCAAGAACAACCCCAGGTACCAGTATAGGCTGGGGACTGACCTGTTGGAGTGTAGTGTAGGGGAAAGGGACTTGGGGGTCCTGGTGGACAACAAGATGACTATGAGCCAGCAATGTGCTCTTGTGGCCAAGAGGGCCAACAGCATCCTGGGGTGGATTAGAAGAGGGGTGGTTAGCAGATCAAGAGAGGTTCTTCTCCCCCTCTACTCTGCCCTGGTGAGACCACACCTGGAGTATTGTGTCCAGTTCTGGGCTCCTCAGTACAAGAGGGATGTGGAGCTGCTGGAGAGAGTTCAGCGTAGGGCAACAAAGATGATAAGAGAGGTGGAACACCTCCCTTATGAGGAGAGGTTGAGGGAGCTGGGTCTCTTTAGCTTGGAGAAGAGGAGACTGAGGGGTGACCTCATTAATGTCTACAAATATTTGAGGGGTGGGTGTCAGGTGGATGGCACTGGGCTGTTCTTGGTGTCATGTAGTGATAGGACAAGGGGCAATGGTTGTAAGCTGGAACATAGGGGGTTCCACATCAACCTGAGAAGGAACTTCTTCACGGTGAGAGTGACAGAGCACTGGAACAGGCTGCCCAGGGGGGTTGTGGAGTCTCCTTCTCTGGAGATGTTCAAGACCCGACTGGACAGGTTCCTGTGTGACTTGGTTTAAGTGATCCTGCTGTTGCAGGCGGATTGGACTAGATGATCTTACGAGGTCCCTTCCGATCCGTAATGATTCTATGATTCTATAATACATCCACAGAGAAATTATGGGAGGTGGGAGACTGGCTCACACTATGTGGAAACAATACTGTGGGAATTCTTATTTGTCTTATTAGAAATACACTCTAAACGTGACTTTACACTAGTACTTCTGAATAAATCAGTGCTCTGAAAAATCTACTTTGGTTGACTTATACTGGGTACTTCACCACTCTATAATGCCTGTTGACATGACAGGAGGTTAAAAGGATTAATAGAAGTTAAAGAAGTCGCTCAAGAATATAGTATTTAATGAAGAGTAGGGTCACTCTAGAGTCAGTGTAGAGTGATTGACTCTAGGGACCAGATCTTCTGACCCCAAAGCAAAGGTCAGTCTTTTTTTTTATGCCTTGTTTTTTTCACCCTTAACCTCAAAATACAAGTGTTTCCTTTTATCACAGTGGACACTCACGGTTATAATCCGTGTGGCAAAATCTAAGACAACCATCAGGGAATAATTCCGATCAGCATCCCTTTCAGACCCTTCAGGGAGTGCTACAGGGCTTTCTTTACAGACACTGTCAGGAGCATTTGTTTGGATTAGCTCTGCTACACATTCCAGGCTACCATGTTGGACACCAGCCAACCCTGCTCTAGAAAACATACTCAAAACTACTGGACGTCATGTCACAGACAATGGAGTTGGTCTCTTTATCTCCGTGGCAGAGCTCCAGTAATCTTCCAGAACAGATAATTTGAAGCAAACATGACAGTTGCTTCCATTAAGCCAATGGGCACAAGTTCCACATCTATGATCAGAGGTTGTGTTGGAGTCGGTATCTCATTATGAAGCCCTCTCCTGAACCAGAATATCTTTACCTAATATTTTACACTGCTAAGTATATGACAGACTGAGATTTTGAAAACTCTTAGGGATTTTTACTTCATAATCAAAAACCCAACCATGCTGAACTTCTGATCATGTAAGAAAGTCTCACATTATTTCTGAAGTTCATTAAATTGAAACTCCCACAGAGAACAAGCTCTGGGAACGCTGGCTTAACCGCAGTGACTTTCACTGTGGTTCTTCGTTTAGTGTCCAGTATTACTTATGGGACTTTCTCATTGCTTCAGAGAAATGAAAAGCAACAACCACCACCAAACAAGAAAATAAAACCAAACAGGAAGCCACCGCAGCCTCAGCAGAACAGCTGTTTTCTTCCTCCTACACAACACACATCCTCACAGAACACTGGATGCACTTGGAGCGGCTGGTGTCAGGACACATCGTTAGCCATTGCCAATTATCCCCACTTCCACTAGAGGGAACGGGAGTTGGAAGCAGCTGGCACTGCGCAGGGCTGCAACTTTAAATTGGACGCAAGTTGCAGCGCAGTAGAGAGAAGCTGCCGTCCTAACAGCCTTAACAAAGATTGGCATGCGCTGAAGTGCCCGCTGCTCACTGTTTCCCACAGCACAAAGAGCCTGGCACTCCCCAGTTGCCATGGCAACCGCGTGATCACTCCCACCATAGCACATTCCCCCATTTATATTCTTCTGCAGAGCTGAGGCATCATTTCCACTGCACAACAGGCATGTTTATTACCAAAGAATTCTGCTACTGCATCGCCTCATCACAAGGTCACAAAAAGAGGGAAATGCACAACACACAAACATTCAGTGCAATTTTCAAGTGTCTGCCTCGCAGATATCAACATTAGAAACAGTCCTACGAATACAAAAGTGTCACCAGTGTTTCGGGAAGAAAAGAAACCCACAACATACTACTCTTCCCTTACTTCTCTGTGGGGCAATAAAAACCATTCCCAGCTGTTGAATACATAAGATTTTATGAACTTGCATATCCCAGAGCTGTTGAATACATAAGATTTTATGAACTTGCATATCCCAGAGTTGAGCAATTGGAAAAGCCAAGGTAGCTCACACAGAGAATACTTTGTGCTAAATTATTAAAATGAGTGTTATAGAAAAAGAACCTATGCTTCCTCCATGGGAGCTGTGAAGCCTAGAGACTGACACGTAACCTGCTTCTCTTCTACTCTGTGTTGGTGACTTCTGTGCTTGTGACTGCTCTAATGGAAAGATCAGCTGAAAGGTTGAGGAGTGAGCACGATAGACTTTGCAGAGCCCAAGATAGAAGAGCTACCAGCAGGATACTGCACACAGCTAGGAAGCCTTAACACCACTGATTTAGCTGAGCATTCCTTGTCTATACTTTCTGCTTCCACTTAGTAACTTCAGAAGTGACAGGTTATGGCTAAACTCCATGCAGATTTCAATGCAGATTTCACAACACAGTTTCCCATGAATCCCCACATTTCCCTATAAAATACATCTTCATGAAATTGAAGCAATGGCTCAGTGAGACAGAGAGAGACTTTTAAGTGGCACTGACTAAACGGAAGCCTTTGCATTCCCAGGACTGTTACTGCTCACACGTACATCATCAGCTGAAAATTGTAACCCAAAAATAAAAACATACACCACCATTATTTGAAAGTTAGTTATAACAAAGTCCAATCTTTCTGAAGAAAGATAGATCGATTTTTTTTTTCTTTAAGACTGTAAATGCACAAGGAAGAGAATATTTCTCCTGTCTCCGGGGGAAGTCTCCGGGCCAATGACACAATGCTCCTTCACAAGACCTAATATTGGATTTGCTGTTAATCCCTGCAATATAAAAGGACTGTTTCAGCTCAATCAAACACTGTTTGAAATGTCATTGAAACTCTGCTCTCCCATCAGTGAACAGGCCACCAGATGCCAAAGCTCTGAAACCTATCTGCAATCAGCAGAAGGTTAAGTACAAAGATCCTCCTGTTACACAGAGCAAGGGAGACAGAAGGGTCCACCAGGCTAACAGCTCCAGTCCTTCTTACTATCCTCTTGTGAATACACTCCAGCCACTCCAGAGCACTCTGGCCATTTGTCAGGCCAAGTGTTAAGAAAAGGCTGTTTTTCAGCCTAGAAAAGCTTCACTTGTTTCTCCGATGTGGAAGACTGAAAACTGTACTGAAAACTATTTCACTGTTGTGACTGCGAGGCTGTATACTGAACATACAAACGTAAGGGTAATTCTAGACAGATGTAACCAAAATAATTAAACTGAGATTAGCCTTTTGCTCTGCAGCGCCCTTTTTTTGGCGAGTTCTAATCAAAGGAAGAGTGTGCTGCTGTAGCACTGCTAGCTACACAGCTCTAGCATTACCCAGCAATAATGAACCGCTGTGAACACGGGTCACTGTGAAGCACATCAAGCAGAACAGACTGAGTGCTTTTAATTACACTGACAGCCCTCAGAGCTGAACACAACTAGACAGGTATATTAACCAAAAGAGTTTCTCTGAAATTAAGACTCTACCCGTATCCCAACTTGTAACTTTAAGTTCACTGGACTATTCACTAAAACCCTGTCTGAACCTTAAAAATCCAGGGCATGTAGTTGGACATGGCTCATCAGGCTCACTGAACCCTTCTGTCTCTGGAACCTTTGCCACCTCCTTGTGAAAACAGTCAGCCATAAATCAGAGAATCGCAGAACCAGCCACAGAAAGAGTCCTGGTATTATAGGAGGAGTCATAGAATGCTTTGAATTGGAAGGAACTTTCAGAGGTCAGCCACGTCCAGCTCCCCTCCACAATGTACAAGGACATGAACTACATCAGGTTGTCCAGAAACCCATCCAGCCTTCTCTGGAATGCTTGAGAGATAGGGCACCTACCACTTCTCTGGGCAACTTGTGCCAGAGTTTCAGCACCCTCATTAGCAAGGCCCTGCAGTGGTTTTAACTGTGGTTCTTCCTGAAGTGTCCAAACTTACATGAGACACTCTCACAGTTTCAGAAAAATGAGGAACAGTGACAAAATCCAAACAAGCAAATAAAGACATAAACACAACACAGAGAGCCTCGGATACAACATTCAGGCTGCAGAGAACTTTCAAGCACAGTCCAGTGAGGCAGAAAGTGAGTTGTTATGAAAGCCTCAAAGCTGAAGTGAAGCTCCTACAGCTAATTAAGTAAAACTTACATGACATTCTGCAGGATGTATTAAGCAGACAAAACAACAACAACAAGGCCCCCCATCCCCCCCACCCCTGAACCCAACCTCACACATTCTATGCTTGGTACAACTCCACATCCTTTGAGCTAAAAAAGCAATTCACAGTTTCCACTCAAATCTCCTGTTTCTCCTTAATTTACATCCTCTCCTCTTGACCATTGTCTCACTATTCTGTGTTCTACTTTTGTTCCTCTTCCAGTGTTTCACCAGCACAGTGATTAAACTGGAAATAGAACAACTTAATCCACTGCAGGCAAGGAATAAAATGTGGATGATGCATCATCTAGGACTGCTGATGTAGTGCGAGGCAATTCTACAGGATTAAGCAGCCATCTGCTCAAACTGAGCGCGCTGCTGTTTCTGCATACGCTGCTGACAGGTCTGCTTTCCCCAAAAGTCATATACAACATTTAACAGCTACAGAGTTTAAGAATAGGAACTGTAAATACACTGAATCTGACAATTTATGACCGTTGACTTGTGTAGCTAACCTCTTCCGTACATCTGTACACCTGCACAAAACTAGGCCTTGTGCTGTCTCATTGTCTCTTTTTACCAGCCCTATGAAGCCTAAACTTAATTTTTAATAAATAAAAAAACCACCCCCACTAGTTTGATTTATCAGGCTCTTGTAACCGACAACAAGAACATCATGATAAACTGCAGCATCCTTTTTCATAACGCGGGGAAAAGTATCTTATCCTTTTGGGAACCATTTACAATCTTAAAATCCAAAAAAGGACAGGCTTATTGCAGCGAAACAGTGGAGGGTAACATAATGTAGTTCATCCTTTATCTTAATAAAGATTCTTTTGAAGTGTTTTGGGCTACAAACATTTTCACATGCTCAAAAGCAAGCATCTCCAGACATCCATCAAGTACGTTAGAGTGTGACAGCCATACGGCATCTTCCATTTGAGGCTGCATTACTAATGCCCGTGTGAAACAGATAAGTGTATTATTTCCATCACTTGGTGCAGACAAAATCCAAGGTTACACAGCAGCTGACTGATGGGAGAGAACCCAGAAGTTCTGACCACCAGTTCTGGGAGCCAAAAGACTTTTTCTCTCAAATCAATTATACTTCAAGCAGCTTCTCACATTCTTAATGTATGAATGTTTTAAATTTTAAAAACAACTACAGAAAAAAATACAGACAATATAAGTGGAAAAAAACCTTAATTTCTAGGTTTTAAGCAGAGTCTTTGAGAAATGTTTATTTAGCTTTCATTTAATTATACCTCAGATATTCAAAAGATCAAAGAAACCAAACTCTCACCAGCACAGCATGCTTTTTATTGTTAATTTAAAACCCCACCAAAACACAACGGGTTAGTTTAAATTATATAGAGTTTAAATGATGTACTGACCGGCTTATTGCCACAGGGCAGTGACAGAAGACTATATAAAGGGTGGAGACCTTTTACTATTTAGACATTTCAATAATATAATAGAGGAACTTGCAACCCAAAACAACATTGAAGTGTTGTCTTACAAACTGTCATTCACAACAAAGCACCACAGTCACCTTCAAATCATGAGCACCTCATATCATAGAATCATAGAATCATTAGGGATGGGACTAGATGGTCTTTTGAGGTCCCTTCCAATCCCCCTTCCAGAGTAGGATCACCTAGACCAAGTCGCACAGGAACATGTGCAGGTGGGTCGGATACAATATCTTCATATTCTGCTGAAAAAACACTTTAATCAGCTGGAAAGCTGCTGAATTTTATGGTCTCTGTCTTTACTCCTTCATTTCAGGATTTCAATATGCTGGACAGACCTTTGAGAAATCCAAGGTTAAGTGGAGTTACCTCTAGCTGTGGCACATCTGAGAAAGGTGTCTTATTGTTACAATTCCGATTGTCCTTTCCATTTGGACAAAATTAAGACTCTGCAGTGCAGAGCTAATAGATTTATTGTAGTAAATATATATTAGTGCCCAGTTTTCACAGTTGCAAGCCATTATCACATGAAAGTCTAGTTTAGTCAATGTCGCTATTTAGACTATTCCCAGGTTTTTACTGTTCGTACTGAGGAAGAGATTCTCTCCTCACAGTCTGGACTTCATCACTTGCCATTAAAACCTCACTTTATAAAACAATCACAGTGGTTACCCACATAGCTTTACATATAAATATTCAGAAAAAGCAAATCTTTAAGACCTTTTGCCCTTCAGCTAAACCTTCCACATTTAGAACAGATTTATACAAACTATTTGCTGCAAGTTAGACAAACTTTTTACTTGAGAACATGCAGAAAAAAGTGCCCGGCAACAATGGCTTGATAGCTCTGAGCCTTATTCTCTATACAGGGAGCTCCTACTCGACAGCATCAGCGAAACCTTTCAACAGAAGCAGACAAACCCTCATGCCTCTGCTGCATCAGTAGCTGTTAATGGTTTCCAAATCCATTAGAGAACATTATGATATTTTAATGTTGTGGGGGCTAAGGTAAATCTTCTCTGAATTTATTTCACTGTATGATGTCGCACTTGACCTTTTGTATTCTACCACATAAATTTTTTATTTTAATTCTACCAAATTTCACAGAGATTGTCTTTCTTGTTCTCAGTATTAAAACTGCATACTGTTAAAACCCTTTTATAGGGAATTCAAGCTTTTATCTCTTAGCTCATTAAAAAAACCAGACATTCTTCATGCACACATCGAGATGTACAAGGAATCATACTTTTACCTTTTATTATAGCGCCTTAGGAACCACCGCCAAGATTTTATTACGTAGAAATTTCCAGTGCACATCAACTTGTATAATAAGGTATTTTTTTTTTAATTGGACATTTCACTGTTGAATCTTCATTTGTAAAGAGAGCGAGAAAAGTGTGAAGTTAACGGTTTTCAAGCATTCCATTTATTTCAGAAGCGGGGCAAACCAGAAAAAACAAGGTTCAAATTCCATGCAAAGAGGAAAACACAAGGTTTTTTTACAGTCCTGAGAAATCATAACATATGGGTTATTGTCACTATACATCTTCAGCTGACAACATATTATGTAGGAGTTAGCTCTATGCAGGAGATGCGTATTGTGGCTCGTCTGCATCACTAAGGTACTGTAAACTGAGACTTCAGTTAATGCCAACACAGATATCCATCATCAGACTTTTAACAGAAGTCACCTTTTACCATTTGCATAACTGATACCTTAATGGATTGAAATAATAAAATCTAAGAACTTTTAATATATTACTTCATGAAAATGTGAAAGTCTTCTGAAAGAGGGGTTCAGAAAGCAAAAGAGCAACTTCAGAGCTTGGAAAAGCTTGTGTGAGTCAAACACTATCTTGAAATAAAGTTCTGATACAGAGAGCATTCGAGTGTGACAAGAACAAAACGTTCTGTGTCATATTTCAAAGAAATATGTTTCCAGCACACATACTGCTTTGTGTGCGTGTGTGTGTATCTCCGTCGCTCCTTTATCTCACTATATACTCCTGCATATGCAACTATTCCTTAACTGACTTGGCAGGGCATGGAAACAGTAGTTCCCTTCATCATAAGACAGTTTATATGCATGAATTATTGCCAAGACCCCTGCAGATGAAACTACAGGCTGATTGATGTCTCTAACAGAGGCTTTCTCCTTCTTACCAACAGAATAAAACTGATATCAAAGTAAGGGGTATGTGTTGTACTATTGCTAGCAGACTGCAGTCTTATTGCCAACCAGAATAAAGCCAATATCTGAATCTCAATGATGGCATCTTAATCTTGGAGCTGTGCCCCAGCTCATATGAAAAACTAATGGCTCGTTTTCTAACTGCACAAGGCAGGGACTTTGCCTTCAAAGGACTCATGCTACTGTAAAGTTATCTGGGGTAATCACTCATATTTCAAATACTCAGACTGACAGAGATCAATATGGTTTCACTGCTTTTTTCCAAGGTACAAGAGGCAAAAACAAGTGGACTCTTCGAGCATGGTATGGATTACACTTCTCTGTTGGCCATTAATACTTGCTGCAGTCTCTAGTGACAAAACTGTCTTGTAATGCTGCCTGGAAAATGAACGATCCCAGACAAGTACAATCAGGTACTTCACAGGTTTTTTTAACCTTTGCTTTGTCCAAGTTCACGTTGTCATTACTTTGGCAAAGGAGACACTCAGCATGAAAGGAAACCATGCAGTGAAGTAAAATCAACATGACAAGTTAATTGAAGGAATTAGTTATTCATAACTTAAAAGGTTACATGCTTTGCCTCAGGACAATGCTTGGTTACCACCAATATTACTGTCATGTCATTTGGAAATACCTCACTAATAATTTTGAACTGGGACAACTAACTACATGGGAAAAGTTACTCCTGCTGCTGGTCAACAAGAAGGTAGCCCATCAGACTGCACATGATTACTAGCAGTAAAGACAAAGACTGCATCTACAAGCAGAACAGCTGTGCATGAGATTATTTTTCCTTTTCTATACATGCACTAGCACTGATCTTTAAAAAAAACAATTAAACAAAAAGATTGAATTAATTCAAAAGGACATTCTGCAAGACAGCGTTGGCCAGCTAAGGCACTGAAAGCACCTCACAGGTCCATTAGAAACCAGAGTCTTACAGTTAAGCCTTACATTAGCTGAGATAATACTGGGAAAAACTAATATTAACAGATTATCCCTGAGACAGTAGCTGACAAGGTTCAATAGAAAAGGAAAAGACACACTCCTTGGTTATTCTAAAAGTGATAAATATATTTGCATACTGCCTAGCTCCAACCAGATTACCAATAACACTTGTGGTTTATCTGCGTGGAAGTAAACTCCACCCAGGAAGACAGAGCTTTTTATTGTTGTTCTGTAGCTCTGTTTTGGTTTTAAAGGGGTTTGGGGAAGGGGATGGTGCTGATGATAATCAAGCACAGCACAATTTTAGTTGTCGTAACTATATCTGAAGGCATATACATATTTAATTGGCTGTAATCTTTCCCTTCCAGTATGAAAAGAAACATCAGTAAATAGCTGAACTTCTAGAAATAATAAGTCCCACACAGCAAAACATCTCTTAGCTCAAAGCTTGATTCAGTTACATAAACCAAAATGAAAAATTAAGAACTACTGTCTTTCCAAATGAACGACTAACAAGAGCACAACGGCTTCTGTCATCTAGCAAAAAGTGTAAAACTTTATTATACCCCGAACTTTATGAACGAGGAATAATTTATGCAACTTAATAATTTACACTATAATAATGATTTGTAAAGCTGAATTATTGATGAAAGAATGCTATTCTTTAAAAGACTAATAAATGAGAACATTCACTCCTGCACGGAACAGTTTCACCTTATTTACAGAACTCACATTACCCAGTCAGGCTTCCTCCTTAGGGTAGTAATTACCCCAGGAGAAGGGTGCTCTCAGTGAATGAGGGGCTACTGCCTGCAAAGTAATGTGTACATTCACAACAACACAACACATAATTCACACTCCATGTTTTCTTCACAACCTGCTTTTTCTACTCCCACTCTTCAGTCTTCTACTGTTACCACCGATGTTTCTCTTCCATATTTGCTCTTTACACTTCAACCCACGTGTTAAGACAATTTCTACTGAAAATATATTTACCTGGCCTCAGAATAAAAAGTTTCCTTATGGATTAATTCGGTAACTCAGTTCACAGCACGAGCACAGGCTTCAGAGGTATCTGAATGCAGCAGCACATTTAGGGAGGCAGGCAGAACATAGATGGGTTATGGCACAAGGGGCTTGAATGGCTTTTACATGGCTTCCAGTCCTCACTGCCCAGTCCCCACAAGCATCAGTGTTATGGTGGGAAACTGAAATCCCTAATAGTGTCCTGAAAATATTTGAGATCCATCACTGGACAGGAAAGTCTTTAGTCCAAAAGCAAGATTGAGAACTACGGGAGCATGACTCACGTGAATCTGACTTTTAAGACACCAACAAGAAGCAGAAGAAACCCTTTCTAGCTCCTACTCCTTGTAGAGGTACTTCGCACTTACTCAAGACATCACTGAATGAACTCTGCAGCTCTAACTCTACAATGACTATCATTCAGATATTAAAATACCTGTCTGATCTCCAGCCTCAGAGCAGCCACGAGGTTCTGATCTGAGTCATAACCTCCCTGTCAAAGGGGAAGCACTCAGCATGCTGCCTTCTCTGTGCTGGGTTGTGTTTCTTTCAAACAGCCATATAACCATCTTCCCCAACATCTCTAAGTTTATGGCATGTCCAGAAGCAGAAAGAGTCAGGCAATTTGAGGAAAAGAAAGGCGAACACTACACTGTGCAGGGAGTAAATGCTGCAGGTACTAGCAAAACGTGACCATTTAAGTACACAGAGGGGTAGACAAGACACCAAAACCCTTGTCTTCATACAGTGAACAGTCTCAGATGATGTTAATGCCTCCTCTCGCCAGCACTGAGAACAGAGCACTGGCCCAGCCTCTGCTAGGGCAGGCTTAGCTTTCACACAGACTCATTTTATCTGGTTATCAACCCGTAAGAGGCAGAATTAGCAGGCAAATTAACTGTAACTCACTCACTTATAAATCTCTTACTCTGTTTTGAACTAACAGATCCACATAGAAGAATTTGAACACATGCCAGCACCTTGTGCCCTTATTAAATATTACATCAAATTCCAAAGGCTAAAAAACTAATTTGAGGTCTTGTTACAGCCTAGAAATTGATTGAGCTGTGTATTTCACACTATTATATGAAGTTATAATCCCAGTTCTGAGGTTTGCACTAAGAGCATAAAAACCTTTGATTACTTAAGGACTGGATGCAAAAACCCCCTTGAATTTCATATAAGAGCTGCTCACACATATACTTACTGCGTTGTGGCAAAGGAAGGTAAATCTATACATTAAAAAAGGTTGCCAAGGGCACTGTGCCACACAAAATACAGTATGTTTGGCTTTAGCACTTGTCCTCTATCTAACCATTTCCTCACATTCAGCATGGTTTGGAACAGAATAACTAGCTTCTCATGGCTTGGACCAGCACACAGTTTGCTGGACAAAACACTGGTTGAGCAGATGGCTCCAAAGAGTGGTGGTTTGTGGAGTTAAATCCAGCTGGTGGCCTGTCACAAGTGGTGGCCTCAGGGCTCAGTGTTGGGACCATCTCTGTTCAGTATCTTTATTGATGATCTTGATAAGGACATCATTAGTAAATTTGCAGATGACACCAAGTTAGCCAGGAGTGGTCACCTGCCAGAGGGTAGGGAGGCTCTCCAGAGAGACTTTGATAGAGGGGAGCAATGGGACAATGTTAATGGCAGGAGCTTCAATAAGGCCAAGAGCCAGCTCCTACACTTGGGCCACAACCCCCTGTAATGCTACAGGTTTGGGGAGGTGTAGCTGAAGAGCCATCTGGCAGAGAGGGACCTGGGGGTTCTAACTGACAGGAAGATGAATATGAGCCAGCAGTGTGCCCAGGTGGCCAAGAAGGCCAATAGCATCCTGGATTGTATTATAAATAGTGTGGCTAGCAGGAGTGGGGAGGTTATTGTCTCCCTGTATTTGGCACTGGTGAGGCCACATCTTGAGTGTTGTGTCCAGTTTTGGGCACCTCAGTACAAGAGAGATGTGGATGTGCTGGAGCAGGTGCAGAGGAGGGCAACTAAGCTGGTGAAGGGCCTGGAGAATATATATTATAAGGAAAGACAGAGCTCAGGGTCTCTAGTTTGAAGAAGAGGAGGCTGAGAGGTGACCTCATCACTACAACGACCTGAAGGAGAGGTTAGTGCTGGTCTCTTCTCACAACCAATTAGTGATAGAACAAGAGGGAATGGGTTCAAGTTACAACAGGATAAGTTTGGACTAGATATTAGGAAGATTTTTTTTTTCCACAGAAAGTGTGGTCAGATGCTGGAGTGGGCTTTCCCATGGATGTGGTTGAGTTGCCATCCCTGGATGTGTTTAAAGATCATTTGGATGAGGTGTTGAGGTATGTGGTTTAGGGATGAATTTGTAAGGTAGGGGAGATGTTGGACTCAATGATCCCAGGTGTCTTTTCCAACCAGAGTGATTCTGTGATTAACTTTTCTGCTGGTAGGAAGTCTTGACAGATGTGACACAAAGTCGAATTTCTTTTTCCTGAGGGTCCCTAACATACCTGAAACCAGTGTGAAAGGTGTTTACCAAGATGCTTCAGCTCCAGCCTTTAATATTCAAGGGTTCCCTCTTCACCTCATGCAAGAGCCACTTCTTTCATTTCTTCTGTAGGCCTTTTCTATTGCTGCATGTTCATTGGGACCGCCTAACAAGTATTAACCCTTACAGCTAAGCTGTACTGTGATGGGCTATGTTCTGTGCTATTTCATTGGAGTTTATTCTAGTACAATCACAATTCTGTAACAGCTAATACAGTATAGAGCAGGATTGTCACTATATTCAAAATGAAAGATCACCATCCTCTTACCCCAGACACCAGACAGAGAAACAAGGATGCCTGGAACAAGAATGAGTCCTGACAAAGCAAATGACTCCACTGATGGAGAAATCTCTTAACTCTTGCCATGCCATTCTGGGGTTTTCTTTCTGTTTAAGGGAAGCCTAACAAAGATAAACTTGCAAGATGGCATTCATGGATTTCCCAACACTGTCAAGACACAAAGCAATAAACAGAAGATACATCTCTGATGATGCATCGACCTGCCTGACAACCTACAATATACATACATAATGATGTGAAGGTTAACGTGCAGCAGTCATATTTCTGAGAGCTTGCTTGAAAGCATCTACATCCTAATAATGGAGAATAAGAGCATGGAAGAATCTGTTTTTAAAAGCCTATAATAAAGGTTAAACTACACACTGAATTATAAACAGTGCAGCTTCAAAACGTTCTAACAGAAAGGTAGCCTGGGACTGCACGGATGTGCTAATTAGGGCATTTAGTTAAATAGTGTTAAGCAAGCAGATGGAAACAAGCAAGGAAATCTATTCCACTCCCTGCATAATGTGGTGCCTCATCACAGAAATAAGAAATCACTTTGCTAAGCTCTATAACAGCACCAAATAGTTAATTTTAACTTGTCTCACTATTATTAAGATGGTCCCTCTAAAGAGGAGAGATGAAGAATCATGCCCAGGTAACCAACAGTTATAATTATAGTTAAGCACAACAGCAATACTGGAATGTTTTACATAACTCCTCCTCTGTGGATTTTAAATAAATACATTAACTTTATCTCTAATATTAGTGGGTGAGGATAACCCCAAATGATTCCTGAATGTAATAGTTTTCTTTTCCAAGGTGTCAAGAACCTCAGCAATTGGGCCAGTGGGACATAAAATATTGTTCAGCTCCCCACTAAATTATTTCAGAGAATCCAGAGGAAAAACAACAGAGCTCAGTAAGAGTCAAACTGCTTTGAAAACAGACATCAATCAGACACTAAAAGGAAGAATCCTTTAGCAAGCTATCATCTGGAGCGACTTGTCCTTCACCCTTTCTCTTACCCAGCTCCTACCTGGGACTGCAGAACTGAGTCAGAGTGGAGCAGAATTTGAAAGAATAGTGGAGATGCTCTTTATATCCATCAAAAACATCACACCTTCACTGACCAGGCAGTCACCTACCCAATGTCTTCTGGATAGCTTTCTAGCTTTCTCACTCAACAGGAACAAATCTCTCTCCAGAAGGGAATTTCAGTAACGAAGTTATCGGTCCAACAGCTTAGCACTAACTTTATAGACCAATAACTACTGACAATCATAGTACTAAATATGTGGAGTAAAACAAACTTCACCCACCCCATAAAAGTGTTCAACATATTCATGCAAATGCAGACACTTGCAGCTGGACAATGTACTCAACGCTTTTAATAGCAAATCCTCAAATGTAGCATGAGCTGTGTAAAAATGAAGAGGGACAGCAGCGGTCCCCTAACAGAGCTAATTTCTAAATACAAGTGACTTGCTACTTTGCTCAAAATAGCTTGTCTTGCTCAAAACCAACATATTCTAAATGCAGACAGTGAGGTGCAGCTGATGGTGGTTGAGGATACATTCCATTTGAAGTCCTTAACTATGAGAAAAGACAGTGTCATCTTGTAATCAACAACAAACCAAGAGCCTCCAGCCCTGCAGTAGACAAACTAATGACAAATCTCCTTGTGCTTCATAAGGAGTCTTCTAAATTGTTTTCTCGTTTCATCCTTTTCCTTTAAGATTTAAAACAGCAAAAGTAATTGAACAAAGTATGTTACTTACATAATTTACTTGACATGTTCTTAATAGCTACCATCTCATTTCTGCAGTTACCTTGTTAAACAAAGTTAGAGTCTTACTATACAGATGTCCTTTCCCAAACAGTCTCCTTCACAATTCAGGACATACTTAGATAAATTTATTATCTGAACACCACTGATTTCAATAGCCCAAAGCTGAGAGTCACTCTGGTTTTTTCTCCCCTCGTGGGGCAACCCTATAAGTATGGCATTCACTGTGTGTAGTCTTTGATCACAGGATAACAGAAACTACACCCTGTGCAAAGAAAATGCATCAAGCTGCACCATTACACTCTTTCCTCTAGCTCTTTGATCATTTTGATAGATTTCAGAATTAGAAAATGAGTGCCTGGGAAAAGCCATTACTAACCCCAAACACATTTAACTAACTTCATTAGTCAAATAATGACTGTTTAATGAAAACCATTAGAAACATTAACAACAACAAACAGGAAAGAGAAATTATAACAAACAAAACTTGTAAAGTCAAAACCAAATTCATGTCTGCTTGTTTGTTGGGGTTTTTGTTGGTTTTGTCAGGCTTTTGGTTTGTTTTTATCTAGACTGTAATTTAGCAGCCTTATTGAAGTAATATTAGAAGATAAATGTCTCTGTTTATGAGTATTTTTATTACTCTGTAATGAGTAATTTAATGAGTAATATATATTGCTGCACAGGAAGGAACAAGACTTTGTATATACTAGAACACTCATCCTTTAGATTCTTTTTTTCATATAGACAACTTTTAAAACCCCAAAATGTCTATTTACTGTGAACAAAGCCAAACCCACCAAAACATGAGTATGCATGTTCCTTTTTCAAAGTACTGTGCACATATACAATACTAAAGCATGCCAGGTGCTAACAAATTAAGGAGTTGTAATTAATCCAATCCAAACTTCTGTTCAGTCTATTTCTATCTAGATTTAGAGACAACAAATTATTTTACCAGAGAGACACACAGACAAAACATCATAAAGTTCCCACTGCAAACACAGGCCTTAAAAGCAGAAATAGGCAGGGCTGCAGTTTCAAAACTAGTGACTTCATTTCTAGGGAAGCTCAGGGTAATCTTCTTCATTCAGTTCCCTGAAGCATTCTGTCCAAAGCTGTTTGCTGTTGGTTCTAGCTGCCTGAGTGACTTGTGCTGACTGTAGCATCAAACAGGATGCACGCAAAGGTCCTAGGAAAAGTGCCCCACGTATCACAGAATGGAACAGTCAGCAAGGATTTATTGATAGTGAATCACAGCTGACCATCACAATTGCCTTCAATGACTCTTCAACGACTAAACTTGTGGTGAGAAGAGACTGTGGATGTCACTCACTTCAGTTTTACAAAGGATTCTATCCCTTCCACCTACAGCATTCCTAAATCCAAGTTATAGAATCATAGAACCATAGAATCATTACAGATAGGAAGGGACCTCGAAAGATCATCTGGTCCAATCCGCCTGCAACAGCAGGATCACCTAAACCAAGTCACACAAGTTAGGATGTTGTTTGTGCGCAAATCAGCGGTGTGCCTTGACCACAAAGCAGCAGCACAGCTGAGAGATAAAGGTAAGGCATTGCCCGAGGCTTACAGGTTCACAGCTCAAATACTGGCTCCAGTGGTACGTGGGCCAGTACGAGAAACGCGTCAATAAGCAAAAGCAGGTTTAGTAGACAGACACCAATATGACCAGTGGCTGGAGCACTGAACTGTGAAGAAAGGCTGAGGAAAAGGAGGTTTTTTTCAGTCTGCAGAAGTAATGACTTCAAGAGAATCAACAGCATCACAACAGTGTCTATGACAAGGTCAACAAAACCACAGACAACTGGATCTTTAATGGTGGCACACTTCAGACATACAAGAGGCATAAATCAACATAAAAGAACTAAAAAAAACCACCCAAAGCACAAAAAAACCCCAAAACCAAATTGTTTCCATGCCTGAATATTGGAGGAAGCACAGAGCCAAACATGATAAAGCAAACAAATCTAAACTAAATCTTTATGAGCTAACTCAATATTGACAATCACTCAGGGAGCCCACGAGGGCCATTTCCACAGCACAAGTACAATCTGCATCCACTGCAGAAAGAGCTGTGCAAACGACAGCAGCAGTTAAGTTCATTGAACAGAGCAACTGCAGGTGGAGACTATTGTAATGCAGACCTGGAGAACACTACACTATCAAATTTTTCATTTCACATTAAATGCTTCATCTTGCCCACCATGCTTAATGTGTGGGGAGTTTCCCCTCTCCCAATCATCACTGGAAGCCCTGGCTCATCTGCTTTTTTCAGTCATAAATAATGAGCCAGTTTGCATGATTAATACAGGAAGAAGACTTTGTACAAGCTGCATAGTTTAATTGAAGCATAAATCATGCAGATGGTTATACCTTAGAACTATTATAATAATAAATGATTATATTTTCTCTACTTGCTTTGCATGTTCAATATAAGACTAAATTAATGCTCATCTGGTAGCCACTACATACCAGTGGTTGTATTCTGATGCCAAGATGCTATTAATCTAACTGCCAGGTGGCTCAAAGTTGAGCTACCTATGCTTTTCAGAAATAAAAGCATTGGTGAAAAGGCACAAAATAAGTCACCTTGTGCAATGAAACATTTCACATCTGTAGTTAACTCTAAAGATTTAGGTAGTCCTACCATGTCAGCAAGTCTGGGCACACAATTCACTTGCTCCTTCTGTATGCTTTGGACTGTCATCTGCTGACTTGCTAACAAAATCACTTGGTTTAGATATTTGGATTTTGGAATCAACTGATTCCAATGTATATTCTTCATCCATCAAGCAAGTTTCAAAATAGAAATGCTTTCTAACACAGAATCATGGAATTTTCTGCAGCAATTAATAAAAAAATTAAGTAATTGTAGGCTTTTGGAATTGTTAAATAAGAGATCCCTGCAATTTATTCACACTGTGAGGCTCCACATCAGTGCCCAGGCACTTTGGAACTTTACTTCTAAATGCAGAAGTCACGTACAAAGCAGAAAAATATGTTTACAGACTACAACAGTTTCTTTTTTTTTTTGCAAATGACAGGTCAATCTAATTAAAAGCAAACAACCAGAAAACCCACCAAACCAGGATTTCCAACCTACACCATTCCATGAGAAATCTCTCTGCTGAGCTTAAGAATATCTAAATACTACTAGTATAAGTTTTGCCTGTTCTATGTAAAAAGCTAAAAAGCTAGCAGGCTACAACAGCAAGCTATCCACAACATTCATTATTTATAATTGTTTATAAAATTACATATTAATTCTTCTTTATCTGCATCATGCTCAAGGAACCTGGTAACATTTCAGCAATGTCAACTGTTCGATGAAGCTGCACATATATACTACAGGTAGTAAGATTCCTCCACATTGACTACTGACCAAGCTTATCAGCTGTGACTTCAAGTATCCCCTTAGAAAGTCATTTAACTTCATTCCACTGTTTTCAGGGTCACATTTACTACAAGTTGTCTCAGCCTTCAGTCACTCAGACAATTCCAACTCCATGGCCCTGCATGCTGTGTTGTGACCTGCCAAGTGCACTGCACAAAACCAAGCAGAGTTCAGCACAGCCCGTATGATACTGTCATCCTCAGAGCAACGTGGAGCACACAGTAATTATGGCACATGACAGGTTGTATTGATTGTCTAATCACTTGGCACTGTGAAGTTGTACCAAACCTGTGTTAACAAATTATTACTTAAAAGGTCAATCTTGTAGAGCAAATTAGGTGATTTTCTCATGAATGGCACTACTTAAAAATATTCACTGGGATTAATATGCATATTCAGGGTCCTCTATCAGGAAACTGAATGGTCTAATTTTGGCTGAGAATCTCTGGGAAGATTGGGAGTTTTGAAATCAGACTGTTTCTTCAAGTTATTAAACTGGAATTTGGATGATGACTTTTGTAACATCACTTTGAAACAGCTTGGTCTAGGTGCAGCACTGTCTTGGGCTTGGTCATATTGACAGTTCAACAGGTAGGCAGAAGAAAAGGAACTGTGAAAATAGACTTTACCCATTCAAAATTTACTAACATTAGTTATTTTTATTAATCCAGTACCTCTGAATCCACGTGTGACACCACTGGCATTAGCAACAAGCTCCTTTTCTTCTGGATAGTAAAGCCTAAAAAGGGTAAGAAGGAGGACCCAAGTAACTATAGACTGGCCAGCCTCACCTCCATCCCAGGAAAGGTGATGGAACCATTTATCCTAGAGGCTGTCTCCAGGCACATCAAGGACAAGAGGGTCATTAGGGACAGTCAGCATGGCTTCACCAAAGGGAAGTCATGCATGAACAACCTGATAGCCTTTTATGAGGGCATAACCAGATGAATAGATGATGGCAAAGCAGTGGATGTGGTCTATCTTGACTTCAGTAAAGCATTTGACACAGTTCCACACAGCATCCTTGAAGCCAAACTGAGGCAGCCTGGTCTAGATGATAGGGTGGTGAGGTGAATCGTGAACTGGCTGCAGGATAGAAGCCAGAGACTAGTGGTCAATAGCACAGAGTCTAGTTGGAGGCCTGTATCTAGTAGAGTCCCCCAAGGGTTGGTATTGGGACCAGACCTATTCAATCTATTAATTAATGACTTGGATGAGGGATTAGAGTACACTGTCAGCAAGTTTGATGATGACACAGCTAGGAGGAATGGCTGATAGCCCATCAGGCTGTGCTGCCATTCAGTGGGACCTGGACAAGGAGAAATGTAATAATTGTAACAAGGGCAAGTGTAGAGTCTTCCATCTGGGCAGGAACAACCCCAGGTTGAGGACTGACCTGCTGGAAAGTACTGTAGGAGAAAGAGACCCTAGGGGTCCTGGTGGACAGCAGGATGACCATGAGCCAGCAACGGGCCCTTGTGGCCAAGAGGGCCAACAGCATCTTGTAGTGCATCAGAAAGGAGATGATTAGCAGACCGAGAGAGGTTCTTCTCCCCCTCTACTCTGTCCTGGTGAGACCAGGGCCCCTCAGTTGAAGAGAGATGTAGGGCTGCTGGAGGGAGTCCAGCATAGAGCAGTGAGGAGGATGAAGGGAATGGAACACCTCCCTTATGAGGAAAGGCTGAGGGAGCTGGGTCTCTTTAGCTTGGAGGAGACTGAAGGGTGATCTCATTATCTATACATATGTGAAGGAGGATGGAGCCGGGCTCTTCTCAGTGTCATCTAGTGATAGGACATGGGACAATGAATGTAAGCTGGAACATAGGAGGTTCCATAAGAGTGTGAGAAGGAACTTCTTCACAGTGAGCATGACTAAGCACTGGAAGGGGCTGCCCAGGGAGATTCTAGAGTCTCCTTCTCTGGAGACATTTAAGACCCACCTGGATGTGTTCCTGTGCAACTTGGTCTAGGTGACCCTGCTGTATCAGGTGGATTGGACTAGATGATCTTTCGAGGTTCCTTCCAAACCCTGATGTTCTGTAATTGTCATGTAAGGTTCTGCAAAGATTGAAGAGTGTTTCTAGCTGTCAAGCAGAAACAAAGGAAGGCAAAAATAGTCAACATGTATTTGCAAAATCTTGAATTTACTGTGTGTATTTGGCAGAGAGGAAGAGGAGGGTGGGGGGAAGGGAATTTTTTTTATCCTGTAGATTAAAAGGAATCAATAACGTAAGTCAATATAATACAAAAAGTTTTCATTTTCTTATAAAAATTAATTTAAGTTCCCCTGGAGTGTCTTACAGGTAATAATGCTGATTAATGAAAGCTATGAAGTTTTAATGACAGGACATTCTTCAATAATAAATTTCTACTAGAGGATTAAAACAGCATTCACTGTTACAATATTCTTTATAAAGTGTCTTATAAAACTCTGTGGACATTTAAAAAAGCCAGAATTATAACAATTCTGCAGTTGGATAGCCATTTGTTTAAACATTAAAAACATTGATCACTAGTATATGAAAAGAAATACAACTCCAAGCATTTTAGTCTTCAGAAACATGGCTATTCCATAAAAAAAATAAAATCCAAAACCTTGTGTCACACGAGACTCATCTTCTGCCAGAAGACAGCTATGGTGTGTTGGAAACAGAGTTCAGGGTATCCTGGAAGTGCCTGATCACCTATTAACAGCACATGAAATCATCTTTTGTTGTGCATTCAGAGAATCATAGAATCAATGGGTCATTTACCCTGCCCCATAAGATCTGTTTCCTCATCTGTCCCCAGGTAGAGTTCCATGCAGTCCAGCAGGTCACTGACAGAGGGCTACACCCTCTCCTTTTCTCCTCTGCTTGTCCTTCCTGAAGAGCTGACACCAACACTCCAGTCACAGAAGCCATCTCCTCATGATGCCAACGAGGTCACTGCCTTGGCAGGCAAATGGACATCTCCAACTCATCTTGTTTCTCGCCCATGCTGCATGCATTAGCAAGGTATTTGAGTTGGGCCTCCAATTTAAATGTCTGGATCATTCAGACATTTTTCCAAGGAAGAGCCTCCTTTACCACAAACACAAAAGTTTGTGGAGCAGTAGTTAGAATAGACAACACCTGTGTTATTATCTTTTAATATTCTCTTGGTTTTGCAATAAAAGCACAGGAACAAGAAGATACTGATAATAGTGTAGTCGTTGCAATAGCCCCAGACTCTTGTCTAGAAAGACAAGGACAGAAGGAGTTTCAACACATTTTGATAGTGATAGTAACTCAAGTATATAAAATATAACTGGTTTAGGGGAAAGAAAAGGAAAGAGGATGAACTGCAGACCAACTCTACCCTGAGCAAAGCAGGGTGTTTGGTTGCTGGCTGGAACAAGTCACTTGTGAAGAAAGGCTGATTGAGCTGTTTCAGCCTGAAGAAGAAAAGGCTTCAGAGAGACCTTGTTGCTGCTTTTCAACATCTACAAGGTGGGACTTGTGAGAAAGCTTGAGATATTTGAGCAAGGTCATTTTAAACTGAAAGAGGGTAGGTTTATGGGGGAAATTGGGAAGAATGTATTTTAAGAGAAGTGTGATGAGACATTTGAACAGGTTGTCCAGAAATTGTGGAAGTCCCTTCCCTGAAAGTGTTTAGTCTCAGTCTGGATGACACTTTGAGCAACCTGATACAGTGGAAGGCATCTCTGCCCAAGGCAAATGGGGGTTGCAACCTTTACATGTTCATCCACTTCCTTCCAACTGAAGCAAATAAACATTTCTAAGATTTCTCATAGTAAATGTGATAACTTTGATTTTCATAACAGCTATAGGAATATCTGAAAAGTTAAGATTTCATGAGTATTACTCTATATACATCCAAAATCCCTCTAAAGGGAGAATGAGCAATACGTGACATATATGAGACCACACACAAGACCCCACAACTTGCAAGATTCATCCTTTGGTCCCAAAACATGATTAATATAAAAATCCTAACCATTCTCTAGATACACACTGTGATGATCAATATGTGAACACCAGTTCTGCTTTTCCTGTTAGTACACACTGGTTTTTAAAAATTAGACATGTAATAGGCTCTAATCAAGCTCAAAGCTTTTATTTCTATTTATGTCTGTGGCAGATTGCCAGATCCCCACCCAGCTACTCTTCATTCCTGTAGCTCAACAGGAGAGAGGAAGAAACACAAGACTAAAAAGTTTGTGCTTTGCAATGCGGACAGGATGATCAGTTATTTACCATCACAGCCAAAAAAGTGTAACTTGAGGAAGATAAATGTCATTTTCTGCCAACTAAAGGTAAAGCACGATGCTGAGGAACAAGGAAAAATATCACAACACCTTTCCTCCACCAACACCCTTTTTCCAGAGCTCAACTTCATGCTTTAACTCCTCCAAATCATCTACCTCCTCCCTGCCAAGCAACACAAAGGGATGGGAAAATCCCTGAATGGTATCAGTTGGAAAAGATCTCTTAGGGTCATCTGGTCCTATCCTAAGCTGCTGAGATAGGGCCACCTAAACACAGTTGCTCACAAAATTCACAGAACGTTAAAGAATGGAAGGGACCTCAAAAAAAAAAAAAAAAAAATCTAGTCAAATCTCTCCACCACAGCAAGATCACCTAGGTGAAAAGATAACATCGAGACATGTTTTGAATACATTCAAGGGTAGAGACTCCACAGCCTCCCTGAGAAGCCAGTGCCACCACTCAGCCACTCCCATAGCAAAATAGCTTTCTGATCTTCAAAGGAAACCTCTTTTGCTTTGGATTGTGCCCACTGCCTCTAGTCCTGTTGCAGGGCACCACCAAAAAGAAAGATTTAACTTCCCTTTTACCTTCAGGTAATTATATACATTTCCAGGCTGAACAGTCCCAGTTCTCTCAGCCTTTCTTCAGAGAAGAGATGCTCTAGTCCCATCACCATCTTTGTGGCCCTTCATTAGACTTGTTCCAGTACATCCACATCTCTCTTGTACTAACAGATCCTGAAGTGGACACAGCACTCCAGGTGCAGCATTTTCAGTGCTTAATAGAGGTCACTTCCATCAACATACTGACAGCACTTCTAATACAGCTCAGGGTGCCATTGACTTCCTTTGCCACAGGAACAGAAACCATTCTTGGTGTCCACCAGGGCCCCAAAGTCCTTCACTTTGCCAAGCTGCTTTCCAGCTGGATGTCTCTCAACATGGGGTTGTTCCTCTCCAGGAACTCTGAACTTTTTTTGCTGAAATTCAGCACCTCAGAACCCCACATAATATCATGAGACATTTACGTTCTACTTCAGACAGCTTTTAACTTTTCATGGAGCTCACCACTCATTACTTTGGTTACAGTGAGGCTTTTATCAGCTTGTTCCTCATGGGATAAGAAGTCAGAATCAACTCAGAAACATCCATTTCTCAACGTGGTGCCAAGAACATACTCTGTGTTGGATGGAATATACAACGATCATGTAATTTTTACAATATCTGGAATTAGAAATTACTGTATTTTGGGTATGAAAACAAGGTGATCATAGGTCTCTACTATTTATTCAAGATCACAGTTAAAACCTTTGCATTTGCTAGAATATGCTAATCTTTAATTCACAGGTTTTAAATTATATTAGTTCAATTATAAAATTCTTTTACATCTTATATGAAACAAAGGCTTCATTAAAATTATTTTGCAGCAAGGCAGCAAAGTCATCTGAAGCACTTAATTGTACATTTATTTCTTTTCCCCCTATTGCTTTGTTTCCCTTTCCATATTGCATTAATATTTTTAACATAAAGCTAATTCAGCTCTTGCACGTTAGCATCCTGCATAATTCAGCAGAGCAAACCACAAGTTACACATTCAGCATTAAAAGTGCATTAGTGAAAAATACAAGCTAAAGGTTAACCTTTAGGTTTTCAAGCCATGTGGGTGAAGGCGTGTGTGCTTAATGCAGCATCTTAGCCAGAATGATGACACAAGAATCACTGGGGCATGAAGCCACAACCTGCAGAGAGTTAATCACAATCATTAATCACTGGACCACACTATTATTTTTTTTGGTTTGTTCCCTCCAAGATGGAAGTGCTGACGAAAACAGACTTCATGGGTTTTTTTTACTATACACATTATATTCAAAACGCCATCAGTCCTTGTTGTTGATCTGAAAATAAAGAAACCAACCACCTTAAATAGTTGGCTTTGTTTAAGGACTGGATGTCTTAGGAACCTGGATGTTTTGCAAGATAAAAGAGCTTCTCAACTCAAGGTTGCTGGTTCACAGCCAGATTAGACCAGCTAGCACACACACTCATCATGATTCAGTACTTATCAAGTGAGTCTGCTGAGGAATGCCCAGGTCACAACAAAAAAATATCCTAGTTGACAAACACGTACTTGAACTTCCTAGATGCTCTGATAAGCAGCAGAGAACCAGGAAGAATAGAAACAGAAGTCACCACATTACCCTTGGCAGGGGTGAAGGGACACTGCATAGTCATTTCTCTTGTTATCTTATCTTGTGATTAACAAAAGGAATGAGCTACATGTTATCTTCTTATGGCAAACTCCCCCCTCTCACAACTTACCATTTGTTATCTTTACCAATCACCCTTATTACCAAAATCTCAAGCCAAGAACACAAATGTACTTTAAAAATGCATGCAGCCTTCTAAAGAGTACAGGGTTGTCTTTATTTTGGAGATCATAGCGATGCATTTTTTAAAAAGCATTTTCACTTAGCTTCCTCAAAGTTTTATTTTATACAACATGCAGATGAACCTACAGAAGGGGATGACAGGAGACTTCAGAACTCCTGATGTATTACTGAAATATTAACCTAAATGCTGTGTACGTGATACATAGAGCACAACATGATATAAAACTAAGAGGCAGATTAAATGAAGAGTGTTTGGAGATGCCAGTGATTTCTTTCTCCAGAAAGACCAAAGGAGGGACCTCTACAGTATGTAAGAACATATGTTTAAAGGTCTCATCATCAATGTGTTTATGTCAAGTGAAGAGTTTCACTAAGTAACATAAACATAAGCTTAAGAATTGTTTTGCACTTTGTTTTAATAACTGTGACAAAAATAAACAATCCCAAAACAATGAAATCCAAAACTTGGAAGTGTCACCTCTGACATCAAAACACAGACTGCAAGAAAAAGAAATCTGCAATGGGCTTCTAAAAACTTCTTAGTAACTGGGCACAAACATTTCAGAAAGCTTAAATTGAGGTTTGCAAGACAAGGGGAAATAACAGGTATCAAAACATGTTAATTACCAGTATGTTTTTTCACAAAGGTTTTAAGATTAGAGAAGTGTTGAATTTATTCAAAATTATTCTATTGGAGATGGCACCAACTGGACTTTTGGAGAGATGGGGGTAGATAGACATGAGAGCTTCACGTCGCACAAACCAGTACTGAGCTCCATGTGCTTCACCACAACCACCACTCACTTTTCCAAACACTGTTAAGCTACAGATCAGATGAGGAAAATAAATCTCAGAATTATTGAGGCTGGAAAAGACCTTTGAGATCATGAAGTCCAGCCTACACAAAGATGTAAGATCATGGTGCAGCAATGCTAAAATTCAACAGTTGCCCAATTTTAAACATAAAACTTGCACCAACTGATACATATTTGTGATTAGGCTCGTTACCAGATTTATCATGAGGAAGGAATATTCTGCCCAAATCTGAGACACTGAATTTTAAACATTTTTCATTTTCATCTGTATCATAGCATTCCTGCAGTCTCCTGAGAAATTTTTCTAAGACTGTGATAGATAATGTTTGAGTTCTGCTATAAAGTACCAGAGTTAGCCTTCACACTTTGCCCCAGTGCTCAGAATTATTCAGTGGTCATTCCTTCACCCTGCTGGGCTTAATGCATCTTGAGTGGTTACCTGTGGTACCACAGGACAGCACAGGATGGCCATCACATAGAATCATTAGGGATTGGAAGGGACCTCGAAAGACCATCCAGTCCAAACCCTCTGCCAGAGCAGGATCACCTAGACCAAGTTGCACAGGAACATATCCAACAGGGTTTTAAACATCTCCAGAGAAGGAGACTCCACAATGCCCCTGGGCAGCCTGTTCCAGTGCTCTGTCACCATCACTGAAGTTTCTTCTCAGATTGATGTGGAACCTTCCATGTTCCAGCTTACACCCATTGCCCCTCATCCTCTCCCTAGAGGATATTGAGAAGAGCCTTGCTTCCTCCTCCTGACACCCACCCTTCACATCTTATCAACATTAATGAGGTCACCCCTCAGTCTCCTCCAAGCCCAAGAGACCCAGCTGCCTCAGCCCCTCCTCATAAAGGAGGTGTTCCACTTCCTTAATCATTCTCATTGTTCTACGCTGGACACCCTCCAGCAGCTCCCTGTCCTTCTTGACCTGAGGGGCCCAGAACTGGACACGGGCCTTGCAAAGACATAATCACAAGTTCCTCACGGCTTGTTCACAACATGTGAAACAGCTCATCTGAGGATACGACACGTTTTTCTATTCTCTGCATCCTCCTAAACACTCAGATCTCAAAACAGTGTCTTGTAATTGATCATGTTTACACACTAATTAAATCAGAAATGTAAACAGGTAAGAAATTACTACTGAGCTCCTTGCCATTACAGCACTATTAATTAATACTCTCTAATAGTGTTCAGATTCACAATAGTCACTTTTAACCCTTTAGCTGCTACCCATCAGGTTCACAGTGGCTGACACTGAAAAATACCACCCCACCACCTCAATACTGACTTTGTAACAAAGGAATTAGGATCAGAAAAATTACTAATACAACACCAGTAGGAAATTCCATTCCACTGCAGGAATTCACATTTCTAATTTTATCGACCACCTATTTTCTCAAGATGTTACTGTAGTCAAAGCTAAAAAATTAGCCTACAAGATACAGGTCTGCAGCACTTCTCACACACCCTCCCTCTTCATTCTTATCTCCCAACCACGCTAATCCCTTTCCATACTATCAGCCTGACACCGTAAGTTACCTTTCTGTACACAGGTAGGAAACATTTATCAAGCTCTTACAAGACAAAAATTCCACCTTTAACCAGACAGACCAAGACTCAAAACAAATGGAAGTAAAACAACTGTTGCTGCTGCTGTGCTCTGCAGCAGTAGGGCTCTATTTTTTTCTTCTTTTACCTTCCAATGTCTGTCTCCTTGGAACAAGGTAATAACAAAATTCTACTTTCCCAGAATGTCAGTGTTGCCAAACTTCTCTTTATGAAAAGAAAACTGTCTCTGGAATTCTTACCCCCAGAGTCGTAAAATCTGAAAGCGTTCATTTATACTATTTGTTCTGCAAACGAGGTTAAAATTTGTAATGGAATTAAAAACCAAACATGTGGAATGAGCCACGGATTCATAAATGCAGCGATGGCTTTAGTCATCCACTGTTAGTGTGTCTCTTTCTTGAGAGCAGACAATACAAACAGACAAACTCTTTCCCTTGCAGCCGTTGCTGTAGCACGCTTGGTGCACACTCAGCCAAGCCACACTCAGCCAAGCCACACTCAGCCAAGCCACACTCAGCCAAGCCCCTGTGACACAAGGGCTGTACATTTATTTGTAAGCTTTTGTTTCATTGCCACAGCTCTTTTCATGGAATCGTAGAATCATACAGGTTACAAAAGTCCTTTGGCATCATCGAGTCCAACCATCAACTCTACTGTACAAGTTCACCCCTAAACCAGATCCCCCAACACTACATCTAAGCATCTTTTGGAAGCGTCTTTTGCTTCTTCTTAATTACTCCTGACAGCACCAGGGTCCACAGCAAAACAGTTAAATGTGAAACACAACAAAATTCTTAACAGGTTGCTTTGTCCCAGTGCATCTTACAAGTGCTCCTCTCATTTGCTGTCTTTTCTGGTGTTGTAACTGCACCTGGGAGGGAGAAGTGCTTCCAGAAAATTCTCCTGTCTGCACATCACATCTGCTGGTTTTCTCCACCCTAAAGGTTAATACAGGGCATCACCCTGTGTTCCTTCTACACAACTGCAAGCTGCCCCTCAAAGACCCTTTCAATCCGGCCACAAGCTTCAGCTAAGATTCACATCTAGCCTAATAGTGGAAAAAACATTTACTGAAGTTCCTCGTAAAAAAAAAGCTGCTTTGGCAATTTGTGCCTTACGAGCACAGAAATAACTATCTCCTGGTGTACTCTCAAGGTCTGATTGGATTTGAAAACCTCTTGATTTGAGAGAAATAAGATGAAAATATTTATTTTTTTCCTAGAAAACACATGTGACTGCTAATGCTAAACTGAAAAAAAAAAAAAAATCAGTCATTTTAAAAAGAAGAATTTTCATATGAAGTCCTTGAAGAGACAATATCTGTCAAATATTCTCATTAAGTAGAAAAACAGAATAAAAACTTTGCAGACTATACAGGGGTTGTAGGGCAGATGGTTGGGCTTATCTGGATCAGAGGGACCTTGACAGGCTCAGGAAGTGAGCTCATGCAAACTACATGAAGTTCAACAGAGGCAAGTTCTGCACCTGGGTCAAGGCAGTCCCATGCACCAATACAGATTGTGATAAGAAAGGACTGAGGACAACCCTGAGAATAAGGACTTCGGGGTGGTGGCGGAGGATCGGAAGTCTAACAGGAGCCATCAGCGTGCGCTTGCAGCCCAGAAAGCCAACCATGTTCCAGGTGGGATCAAAAGAAGCAGTGACAGTCAGTCAAGGGAGGTGATTCTCCCGCTCTGCTCTGCACTTGTGAGATGCCTCCTGAAGTGTCCAGTTCTGGAGTCCCCAACACAAGGAGGAGACACAGCTCCTGGAAGGTGCCCAGAGGAGAGCAATGCAAATGACCAGAGGACTGGTGCACCTCCTCTATGAAGACAGGCTGAGCAAGTTGGGGTTGTTCAGCCTGGAGAAGAGGAGGCTTCCAGGTGACCTCTTAGCAGCTTTCCAATATCCAAGGGGGTCTACAAGAAGGCTGGGGTAGGGCTTTTCACACAGGTGCGTAGCAAGAGGACAAGGGGGAAGGGTTAGACTTGAAGAGGGGACATTTAGGTTGGACATTAGGAACAAATTCTTTCCTGTGAGGATGGCGAGATGCTGGAACAGGTTGCCCAAGGAAGTTGTGGCTTCCCCATCCCGGGAAGTGTTCAAGACCAGGTTGGATGGGGTCCTGAGTAACCTGATCTAGTGAAGGCACCCCTGCTTCTGTAGGGAGTTTGGAACTAGATGATCTTTAAGGTCTCTTCCAACCTTAACCATTTGGTGATCTTGATGGTCTTTTCTAACGATGATTTTATGATTCTACCAAATGATTCTTCCACAGCACAATCAAAAGAATACTTTCAGAAAGGCACACATCAGCCTTGCTCATGCCTTTAACTGCCCCATATCTTCAAAAAGCTGAGTTAGCAATGATAGTACATTGCACTGCCTACTTTCTGTGAAAATATAACTTGAGGGGACCTGAGGAATCGGAGCTGTTCTTTTCCTGCCTACAGAGATATGCAAGGACGTGCACATATTAGAGACGTGGTTTAGGGCTTTATTAAGCTTAAGAGCTAGAGCACTAGTCTTCAGCATCTTTTCCCCCAAATACTGGGGTATTCAATGCACAGTGTAGACACTCCTGTTTACTCTCCTCACCCAGGAAAACAGCCGTGATAAAAACCAATCCATCAACATGTGACAGCTACCTGTCAATCTGAAATCCCCACCCAATCTTCCTGGTTTTGGAAGCTATAACTCACTTGCTGATAATACATATTTGTCTTTTCTTCAGGCAGAAAAGCACCAAGACAAATAGCAGAACACTATGAAAACAGCTGTGAAAATTTCACCTGCTGATGTTTAGAAAAAAAATCCTGAATGACATAAGGCTAAGGAAAAGAAACAATATTAAAAGATTATGGAAAAAATCTAAAGGAAATGAAGACACGAGTAATTATTTCTTCTTCAATTAATAGGATGAGAGAAAAAACAGGAAATCAATGAGTTGAGAGAAAAAACAGTGGAAATCATCAACACGATTACCTTGATGCACACACTTGCATAACAATCTCCCCAAAATCCTACCCAATAAAGAAAAATAGCCCAGGACTTACATTCCTTTCTTATTCATAAAAAATTGTCTTTTAAGATAACATTAAAAAAAGAGAATTATCGGGAGCATCTTGCTAAATGGCCACCACTCTTCCTTACACCTGTTCATCTTTTCAGCTGTACTTGCAAAGAAGGCCTTTGCTCATCTTGCCCAAAGACTGTTTTTATGAATGGAGCTGTGGATTCCCTCCTGTTGGCTGCCATGTGTATCCCTGACAGGACAACACCACCCGTGGTACAGTGTTATCAAAATATACCACAACTCAGCTGGGAAATGAAACAATGAACTGTATGACAAGTCAAAAATTCTTCCGACCAGAATAAAATTATAATGCCAGACTGCCCTATAAAATAAGGAGTAATGTGGCTAACTAACAGCCTCTACACTGACCACGTCCCAGGGGTAATTCTGAAAGAACAGATGGCAGAGCAGCTCTGGGCATTTCATCAGCAGTCAGTAATAATCTACAATGGAAATGATAATTTGAGTGTTCGGCTAAGGTATTAGAATCCAGAAAGGAATAGAAATTATCTTAAGAATTATGTGCTTTATCAGCTGGCTCCCAGAATCCTCCTAGACCATGCCCAATTCAGTGAATGGCCGGTATAATAAGACCAGTTAATGATAAATATCAAACACATATGGATATTTCAACAGCCTGCAAAGAACCCGCTCTCACTTGTCAAATAGAGAGTAAAGAGTCACCATTTAATTTTAAGTTATGAACCGTTAGCTACAAGAAGTTGAACTGAAGAGTCTTCAGAGAGCAGACTTTTCATTTGACCCAAGGTAACAGCAACAAGCTCTGAAATGTGGGTGTTTATCCCTTAGAAAAAAGTAGGAAATTTATCATCTGGGTTTTTATCTAAACCATGCTCCTTTCTGCTGAGTCCAAGTGAAAGAACAGTCCTCAAGAATTATCCATCTTAACGTGTACTTGAGAAAAGCCCTCCCAAACCTTAAACCAATCCTCCTCAGCATCAGCAAAGTGCAGCAATTATGCTTTTTCCTATGCCCAAGGCACAAAGAAATACCCTATTTCTTTTCACCTTCTAATCTCCTCATGAAATCTGTCTGTTCTCTTACAGTCTCAAAAAAAACCCCAGCTAGATTAAATTTCACAGAACACCACTTTCTAAAGTCTTTCTAAAATTCAGAGAGAATTTCTCTGCCCATAGCAGGGGTGTTGGGACTAGATGATCTCCAAGGTCCCTTCCAACCTAAACCATTCTATGACCTTGTTAAACTAAGGGACTTTTTCAATTGCCCAAAATTTTAAGCAGGACTCTGCACTTTTACAGCACAGCCATGTTCCTATTGAAATTCCTATTCCATTGCATTACTAAACCGCACTGAGAGCTCCAGTTTATGTTAAAAATTCTCCAGCCGCTCCCCAGCCTAACATTTCAACTCTAACCTTTCTATGATTCTTAAAAGGACTTTAAAGATCATAAAGCTCCAGCCCCACTGCATGGGCAGGGACACCTCCCATTAGATCAGATTGCTCAGAGCCCCATCCAACCTGGCCTTGAGTGCTTCCAGGGATGAAGCTTCCATAACTTCTTAGGGCTACCTGTTCCAGTGAGAGAACAGAACTGGCTACTATGAAAGAAACCCTAGTCTGATGTAGGCTGTTTTCCAAAACACAGTTTAATAAACTCTAAAAGTTAAAATCAGTTGACGAGTTAAGACTCAATATTAGGGAGGCAATGCCAGAAATAAGGTTGGTTTTACTCCCAAAATACATTCCCGCAAGCAGTATTTTCACAAAGTAATGCAAGTGTTTCCAGTTATGAGACCATTAATTCAGAAGCACTTTTCTGGGTGAACTTGGGAATTGCAGGAAATGCTCATCTTCAGTTCCCCTGTAACGTACTTTGAGACCAGCATGACAGAACGTGCTTGAGAGCTGGGGCAAGATTCCTTTCTGAAAGGGAAGCTAAGCCACAGAGACCCTGCCATGGCAGGGCTGTGTGATAAGCCAACTGTCTGACAGCTTGAATAAATACACTGTTTTGGAAAATTAAAGACTTCTGCCACAAGAAAGCCACAGAGAGCTCAGGGAGCAAATGTGCTAATTGCCTTCAACAGGTCTGGCACCAACAAGTTTTCAAGTGTCTCTGGCCACTGCCAATGGCAGGGCAAGATTAAGCCAAGCAAAGTCCAGCAAATTCCTCCATCTGCCAGCAGCCCAGCAGAATTAACTCCTGGCACATTACTCCCTGAAGTACACATCAGCAGCACATTTTTCTGATGTTGTTTCTTTGAATTTGCACACTAGACAGAGGTAAATCATTCAACCTATGAAACACCTTCACCTTTGCTCCAACAGACAGATTTACTAGCAGCGTGGAAGAGTATAAGTTGCACGATTCAACAAGATTTTTAGAAAACTGAAACTAAACACAATCCTCATGTTCAGAGCTGACTGGTTTTTTTTACTTTGTTAATTTACCTTTGCTCAGAAGTGCCCATGATACAACAGTCCTGGAGTTAAGAAACAACATTACCTGATCTTGCAAGTACTACAATTGATTTCAGTTGCTATAGTAAAGGTCTGGTACTTCAGCACCTTGGCATCCACCTGGCCTCCCACCACATCCAGAGCCCACCTCTATTCCCACTCCTCTTCCTTTTTCCTGCACTGCTTCTTGTCAGCCAGAAATTCAGCCTTGACAGTTTGCACCTACCACCACCTTCCAGCAAGCAGGCTTTTGCTGCAGTGTCCCAGCTGGGCTTCCCTGAGATTTAACACCCCAGATACAAAGGCCTCATTCTTAGTTTCTCCAAGCAAACAGGACAGCAAGCCAAGCTCATCCCACTACTGGGGTTAAAGAAAATCACACAAAAGCAGACCACAACAGCACAGTCTTCTGAAAAGGTCCCCATACACTTGTTATCTCAAGCAGACTGAGTACAACACACAGGAAAAGAAAACAACTCACAGCACTCAGCCCAGCAGCTTGCAGCGTAACTCCTTACCTCCTTGTTCTCTCACAGTCTGAATCTCTATCACCCTTTTCTCCTAGTTCCAAATAGTTATTTAGTAGGTCAAGTAGTTTCTCCCCACCCTAACAGCCCCCCCCCTAACAGCCCCCCCCCAGACTGTTTTCAGGTGGCCTTGGCCAGCCTCTTTTGCAAGGGATTGTGGTAGGAGCCTCAAATGAGGCTGCACTTTCACAGGAGATAGTTACTGGGTTATTCCTGGAAACCAAAGCTCTTTGCACATCGGTAAGGTACGTGTGGTTTGCTTAGTGAAAGTGTGCAAGGTGTTATGTGATGGTTTGCTGGTGTAGATATAGAGTGGATCTGTGAGACTGCAGTGGATTACGATACATGCTGTTGCTCGCTGTTATGCTGTGTTCAAGCACAGGTGTTGGTTACCCTCTCTTGCTTCTCTGTCAAGAGCAAGTTAGAGAGGCTGGTGGATGTTCTCATTGTCTAGTGAATATTTATCAACAGCAGAACAGATTTCCTCAGGTAGTGATGACTGGTTCATCCTAGCCTGCACAGAAAGTTGGTGGTTGTAAGTGACTTCATTGATTTATTGCTCTGTTCAGCAGTCTGCCCTTCAGTGAACTGACGACCACAGCACCTGTGAAATGCAGGTGAGGAGGCTGTTCAGAACAAAATACTACTGCTGAGCAGTGCTGTCTGTTCTACCATTAGGTATGGCTCCTCTTTGTTTTGGTTTCTCTGGTGAGTAAATTTAACTTTTAAAGTCCTGGAGCATTGAGACTCTCCAGTTTTCAAACAGAAGCTCCTGGATTGCCATTGTGTGGACGAGTTGTAGGGCTGTAGGCTTTGATATGCACTTGTTTGTAGCTGCAGTTCCTGCAGAGGTTCTATCTGGCACCTCAAATGCAGTTGTCAGTGTAGGCAACACGAAACAAAACGAGTTGTTTGCCTACCTGCAATTGAATATAAATGATCCAGTGTAATTAACTATGGGTCACCAACCCCTTGTGCAGTTTGATGAAACAAGCCATGGGACAGGAGCATTTTGTCTTTCAGAAGCTACTGTTGAGACAGAAGTCGCATGAAATATATCTGTGTCCTCACTGCAACACCTGAAGAGTAGAAATGTGTTTGCTTTTTGCCCTGAATGCTTTCAGTGCTAACTTTATGTTAAGGCATCTAGAAAACGGACTTGGATAATGCTTGGTTTTGGCTTTGGTGGGGGGTGGGTTTCCCAGTAAATTAAAGGGAGTGTTTTCTAGATGACTGTAAGGCTATATCTGAATTATTCATTCAATAAGCAGCAAAATCACCAATACTCCAAGGAAATTCCAAGTAAGGAAAGGAATTTCCTGGGTTTACTCTGAATAATTTTAATTTAAGTCACTAACTTATGAAGCAAATACCACATGATGAAACGGGAGCATCAGGTAACTGCTAAGCAGTTGTTCAAGGTCTTGGGAATGTTGTGACAGCCAATTTACACATGGATGCCCACTACAAAAGGCGTAGGTGTGTTCTCTCTGACCTTCAGAGTGCTGCGTGATTGACATATTTGCTTGGAGAGGCTTCTGACCATGCAGTCCAGGAATGATCTTCCTCTTTTAATGGATATTGTAAAGCTTTCATGCTTTGCTCTAGCTTTTCTAGTGATAAGCAGCTTCGTAACAGCCATAATCCTGGCCACCAATACTTGTTGTATTGGCATAAGGCAATAAGAAGCACGTGCTGATCGTATTGCTGCAGTTTGACTAGTTACCTTCTATGCTTCACAGCAAGATGCTGTTTGAAATTCATCAATGATGTACAACAATGTGCAGCTTTAGTGGGCGAACATCCAAGATTGGTTGCCTTGAACGCAATCCAAGATTACCTGAAGCAGCTCCAAATTTTCTGTGTCTCAAAACACGGCAGGGATACTGAAAAAAGGCTTCTCCATAAGAGGTTTAGTTGTGATTTCATTTAAAAAGATACTGTTTGGGAAAACTGCTGCTGAAATTATTGAAGTGCAGTCTGTTGTAAGTTAAATGACAAAAATATGAAGAATGCTTTTAAATTATAGGAGAGATCACAGAACACTAGGGATTGGAAGGGACCTCAAAAGATCATCCAGTCCAACCCCCCCCACCACAGCAGGATTGCCTAGATCAAGTCACACAGGACCTAATTATTGTTATTAATGATTAATAATTTTAAATATTTAATATGATGTAATTAAAAGATAATATATGTTCTTGCAAAAAAAACTTGCACTATCAGGGAAACTAACATCTTGTTCTTGGGATCCTGCTGTGTGCTAATCTGTATTTCTTGGCGACACCATTGTTGTAGTTTGCACCTTCAAATGCTTTCAATTTGCAGTTGTCTGTGGAACACGGGACACAGTTGGGTTCTTCATGGCTGTATGGTCAACAGCTAGAAATTCACTATAACAGTTATATACAACTATTATATTTATATACACAACTATATATATATACACACACATACAGACAACTACACTACTGGTAGTGAAGGATGAGCTTTAATATGTCTATATTAATATAGGTAGAGAGAGGTAGACACATGCACATGCATTTATGTTTTCATTTAACCCATGGATTTTAACCAAACTTGAGGGAGCTGCAGGCTCTTCTTTAAATGTAAGTGACATAAACAGGAGTTGGGAAAGACCATCCATTTGCTAAGTAATTTTTTTTCCAGTGAAGTAATTAACACCTGAATTTCTTGCTTTTTATTGCAATAGCGTGTATTTTAGTCTGTGCTTTTACTATTTGTCTTTAAAATGATTTGTGAATATGTACATTAATTGCTTTTATATCATTCTCTACTACTGACATCTAGACATATGAATGATTCCCTTTATATAGAAAAGCACCAAATAAGAAAAAATTAGGTATTTCTTGTTTTAGTGTGTTCCTGAAGATCAGGGTTTTTTTTAATCTTTAGCCTTTCAAATGACGTATTTATGCTTAGTAGAGCAACCCAGACTCTTGCAGGTTGATTAGCTAAAGTTTGAGTGACTTCTGTTTGCCATAATAATACCTTACATCTACCCAACAATTCTAATTCACAAGTATTCCAAAGTGCAGTGCACACTGTGTGTACAGAAGGGATAAGTTAACCAACCAGTAAATTAGAGCTGCCTCTGGAGAGAAGCTCTGCAGAAACTTTGTGGCAAGAGTCTTGCATTGACTTAATTTTTAATTTTTTTAAGTGGAATTTCATTGATTTCAAGAAAGCAGAGCCTGCAGTTGTGTTTAACTGTGTTTTGCAGAGAAAAGATCCTCACGGCTAGGACAGTTGACTCAACTGAGAAGTGGTCTGAGTTACTTGCTTCTGCCACACACTTGCTGTTATATTCAGGCAAGCTGCTTAGTCTGATTTGGCTGTAAGTAAAGTCAAGTTATAGCAAATAATTAGAGCAGCTCAGCTTTGGTGACTGCTGCCATCAGACTGAAGCATCAGTGATGTATTTCAGACATAATGTTTGATTTAGTCCAGTTTTTGACTATCTTTCTTTATATTACATGAACTTCAGACTAAGGCTGTTTCCTTGTCTGTGGAGCAGTAAATGCAATGTGTTTAGATCACAGAATCACAGAACATTAGGGATTGGAAGGGGCCTCAAAAGATCATCTAGTCCAACCCCCCGGCCAGAGCAGGACCACCTAGATCCTGACTGGACTTTCTAGGCACTGCTTAGCAATTCCTTGCATGTCCTAAGTGGATGCTCTAGGTGTGTGCATAGACAGACACAATTCAGATGTGAAGTAAAACCGAGCAAGGATGTAATTTTTCAGCTTTAAAAAAAGTAAATAATTCCAATTTGGACAAATTATTCTTCTATGTCAGGGATGCAGAGCACCACAGAGGGTGTCAGTCCTTCTGTTACCTTTTTTTCCCCCTCTTAAATTGAGCTAGTAGAACTTGTCTCTCCAAGCTGAACGGGTTAGTCAAGGTGGGTAAAGTCCCCACCAACAAGGGATTTTTTCTTTCAAGTTGTCCTGGTTCCATCTGCAGTAGAATTAATTTTCTTCCTAGCAGCTAGTGCACTGCTGTGCTTTAGATTTGGTGTGAGACAAGTGTTGGTAACACACTGGTGTTTTAGTTGTTGCTAAGCAGTGCTTAGCTCAAGTTAAGGGTGTTTTCAGTTTCCCATGCTCTTCAGTGAGCAGGTGGACAAGAAGCTGAGAGGGAGCATGGTCAGGACAGCTGACTGTACCCAGCCTAAGGGATTTTTCATACCCTAGAACATCATGGTCAATGTATAAACCAGGGCAAGATGGTTGGATTGCTGCTTTGAAGCATCAGTCAGCAGATGGGCAACCTCGTTGTGGCACGATTGCCTTTCTTGAGTTTTCATTCTCCCTTCACCTTTCTTTTCATTATTTTTATTATTATTACTGTTCTGAATATATTTTTACTTCAACTATTGGACTGTTTTTATCTCAACCCACAAGTTTTCTGTGATCTTGATTCTCCTCCCATCCAAGCAGAAAGGAGGGGAGGAGTAAGCAAATTGCTGTGAGGTGCTTAGCTGCTGGCTAGGGCTAAACTATCATAGAATCATGGAATCATTAGGGATTGGAAGGGACCTCGAAAGATCATCTAGTCCAATCCCCCTGACACAGCAGGATCACCTAGACCAAGTCACACAGGAACACATCCAGGCTGGTCTTAAACATCTCCAAAGAAGGAGACTCCACGATGCCCCTGGGCAGCCTGTTCCAGTGCTCCATCATACTCACCGTGGAGAAGTTCCTTCTCATATTGATGTGGAACCCCCTATGTTCCAGCTTACACCCGTTGCCCCTTGTTCTACCACTAGATGATATTGAGAAGAGTCTGGCTCCACAAGGTTGTCGGGAACAAGAAAGTTTTTCAAAGATATCACTCGTGCAGCTATTTTTCACGCCTTTTGACAACAGTGTTTCTCCCAGCCTCACCTCACACACTGCTGCAGTGCTTACAACCACTTTGCTGTGCTTTAATACAGCTCTATTACTTTTAATTACTCTGCGTTCTGCATTTAGCTAGTCCATGGGTGAGACTTAGAAATAGCAGAGACTTCACTGCTGCTTTCTCAATTTCCATGAACTACTACTAGCATAACAGGCAGGGAAAAGATGTTGGAATGTGGTCCACAGTAATTTCAGTGCAGCTGCTTAGATGAGCAAATGCTTGCAGAATGGAAACTACCTTTCCTTGCACTATGGGCAATGAAGAGCAATCCAAGAATGCTGGTGCCATACTCCATCCTTTTGAAAGAAAGATGCGTGAGTGGAGAGGGTGTTTGATATGGTGAAGGCTCCTACCAGTGCACTGTAAGAGTGCCCAAGAGGATAACTCTCTTTTTCAATGCTTGTTCCAGGAACTGTGGCCAACAGTGCAGCTAGCAAACTTAAGCTCTTTGGACATCAGTGGCACCTCATTTTCAGTCTGATCAGTGTGTGAACTTGACTTAGTAACTCCAGAGATTACTTCAAAGTACTGTTCTTGCTCAGTGTGTGCCCTGCTACTCCTTTGCAGAGCACAAGATTACTTCCAAACATAACCATTTAACTGCTAGTGGAAGAACTATGTTCTTTTAATTATCTGCATTTTAAAGAGCCATAAAACCAACACTGTCCCCAAAATACACACACCCTCTGGAAAAGTAAAGATTTCACTTGCTCCACATTGTTAAAATGATCTACACGCAAAACAAATTCATTCAAGGAGGACTATTTTTTATAACAAGTATCTGTTTCTTGCAGCTTGCTGTGTGATATCATGGGAGGAAAGAGCCCCCTAATGGCTTCGACTTATCTGGGAAAATAACAATAAATTTCACTTTCTGGGAGTTCACTTTCTGGATAGCAATGCAGAGTTACTTTCACAAAGGTCAGATTAAGTCTTCTTCAAAAAGCTGATGCAATGGAATCAGTTTAAAATACTGCCAGAAGGTTCAGATTAGCATGTTAGACTTGACACATTACAAATTGTGCATTTTCTTTAACCTCCTCAGTCCCTTCAGTTTTTTTTCTTTCACTGATTTTTTTTTTTCCCCCCTGCATTGCAAATTCCACATGAATAACATATTTAATGAATAGAGCGCTTGGACTTCTGTTTTCCTTTTGTCTTTTAAAAATGTTCAAATATTCCTTTTTCAAAAAATAAATTACTTTTAGCATTATTTGGAGTTCTGTCATTAGAATGTAACCTGAAAACTAACAGGTGCTGATCTGGAGGGAATCGTATTGCTGTCTTAAAATCATAGCGATTCTATTTCCAGTCCCCAAATTATAAGGTATATGTAGGGACCACAGATGTAATGAAGGTTTTTCAGAGATAAAAGAGAGACATGAATAAGACCTGCAAGAAGGCTTTCTGAGACTATATAAAGGACTATTTTTTGCAAGTCAAACTGAACATAAAGCGTTTTGAAGTTTTTTGAAGGAGCCAAAGTGAATTAGGCAACCAATTATCTTAGCTCCTTATAAAATGGTCTACATTTGGTAGATGTTAATTCTCAACACCCAGGCCTTTGTCTTCCTGCTACATTTTAATAAACTGACTGAAAATTTGAAAGACTTTCTTTCCATTATTTATGGTCAGATTCTGACACCCTGACTCCATTGGAAGTACATGCAGTCCTTGCCTCCGGCAGGATTGTATTGAGTAAAATACTACTCAGTGAAGGTAAGGCAGCAGAATGTGCCCCCGGGCACTTTTCTTGTACCTGGAAAGAATTTCAGAAGGAAACATTGAAAATGCTGACACGGATTAATGGCATGACTGAAAAAAACCATAGACATTATTTGCAGAGAAAATATACAGAAATAAACCAGCAGAGATCCTGTTATTTTGAGGCAGGACTTTCTTGCCAGTTTACTTCTTGTTTTGCCAGTGCTTATTCATACAATGCAGTATTGAAGACAAAAGTGTCTCTAAAGCCTTGCACACCTTCATGTGGCCAAATGAGTGCCTTTCCAAATTACTGTTGGCTATTCAAAATAAAATCAATAAATGCCCGAGCTCCCCAACTTTTATAATGTCTTCTGTGAATTATAAGCAATGGTTTGTAACTGTGGGAACTGAATCTTAAATTTGGGATTTTATGACCCCAGTAAGTACTTGACTATGGTGTTTTTATTGACACTTATGAGAAATATTCTGGTAAAGGAAGATCAAGTGCTTTTCTGTTGTGATGTTTCTCTCACTGGATAGAATGTGTTACAGTTAGGGACATAGTCTGGCACCACTAGCCTGCTACAGGCAGCTTCTTATCTGGCCAGAGTATTGGGAAGTTGTACTTAGCTGGGTGCAAATCTCCTTTAAGCACTTGAGTTAGTAGACTGGTGCTTCTACTTCACTGAGATGGAGTAATCCCAGTCACTTTGGAGTGAGGAGCAGAGTGCACAGACTGATGAGGAAGGCAATAGAGATCATTATAGTTATGAGGGATGTTACTAACGAAGTGACACTGCTGTCTTCTTGGCATCATGATTCCATGGCCTGTAGAACCTGAGTCAATCGACTCCCTGACTTGCTACATAACCAAAAGCTGGGCTATTTCACTTGTAGCCTATGACCTTCAAAATCACAGTAACCCATCACAACCTGTCACAGCAAAACCATTTCCAAGACAGCTACAGAAAACACATAGTAAGTAATGTAGAGCCAGGCAATTAGGAGACAGTCCTTCAATGTCACATCAAGACAAGCCAAAAGCCCATGGCAGGGCTCAAACATGCAGCACGGTGAAACAGGACAGGCTGGGTTTCATGTTTCAGGTCATAAGCCTTAATCTCCTCTTTGCAGGTAGGATATTAGCAATAAGTGCTGTATCTATATAAAGATAGCAGTCTAACGCCCTGAAATTTAAGCAGATCATGTTTGCAGAGCAGAGGTAAGCTTGCAGTCAAAAGAGAGATACTGCCTCAAACTAGTGACAAGCACTGAAAAATCCTCTAGTGTTTTGTCTACCTGGCTTCACAACATGCACAGTAACGAACTGATAATAAGAGAAAGCTTGCGTGCTGTTATTACTCCAGACTGCTTAGCATGTGTGGGACAAGTTACACTAAAACATCACACAAGTACTTAGACATCATCTTTTCTGGCTGCTTTGTTCCCGTGCCGCTGAAGGATTAGGCATAACAAATAGAGTGCACAAACCATGTCCTTAATTGTCTTCAGATGCATATAACATCTGGTACATACCTGTGAGTGAAAGAAATTGAAGTAGGATAAATGCACTCTGTAACTGGACACCAAAGCTCGTGTGTAACGTGCAACATGCAAGAAGAATAATTCATTTTTCAGCTGCTCAGAAAAGAAAAGGGTATTTCCTTACCTGAAGATCAAACTCTGCATATCATCAGGCTAGGTGAGCTCAGAGGACCTGTCTTCCTTAATAAGCCTTTCTTCGGAAGCGCAGAACATAAGAGATGGAATTATAAGCAAAAAGAACTATTCCAATGTCCGCTCTGATATCAGTTGCACTGACTTAGTGCTGGCATCCTCTTGCACGTGAAAAAAGGTAGTCAGCAAGTTATCCACGGAAGGAGCCCGACAGCAGCGTTATCAGGCACCAGCAGCCACATACCGATGCGCTGGTGTGTGTAGTCTCCCTCTGTTCTGTGCTTGCTCTCGCCTGCTCTCCCTCTCGCTCACCCTGACGTTCACTCAGCTCTGAGTCTGAGCTCCTGCTGCTGCTGTGCAATCAATCTAGACTGTCTGAATCTAATAGGCCTCTATTTAACCAGCCAATCAATAGCACAGATTCTGCTGCTGCTCCCCAGGGTCTTTTCCAGGAGCAGTACAAATAAGAGTTTGGCCAGCAGTTTAACAAAATATTTTTCATCATTTTATCTCCCACATGGAGTGATTGTTCAGAGCAGCCCAGGATCAAAGCTCTCTTTTTCTCTGTGCTTTTTTAGTCAGTTACATAAACGTGCACGTTCCACTGCACTGGCACTCTTCGAGATTGTCATTTGTTCCCTGTATTTTACAATACTTGTTTTAAAATATTAACTTGCACTCCCCCTACCCCCCCCCCCCCCCCCCCCCCCAAGTCTAGAAACAAACCTGCACAGAAACCCTCAGGCTTCGTGTTGTGAAAAATACAGCACCAAGTTTTGTTACCCAGACCTGCTTGTGGCAGGCGTGTAGTGCTTCACAGACGGTGCTGCTGACACCTGTCATCCTGCACTGCCTTGTTTCCTACTCTGCTTGTGTTGCAGCTTGTTTTTGTTTGGGGTGTTTTAAAAATCTGTCTGTATGGAAACAGTGCAGATTCAGGTACCAGGGGAGCAGGAGATGCAGCAGCTATTCAGTGACAGATTCATACAGGGCAGCTTTTGCTGCTGAAATTGTACTCAGAACGAACTGAGACATGGAGATAGAAATAAATAGGTGGTGTACATTCAACAAAGAGGTGTTGCACGTTAAAAACCTACCCCTTTCTATCCTGCTGTGGCAGGGGGTTGGACTAGATGATCTTTTGAGGTCCCTTCCAGTCCCTAATGATTCTATGATTCTATGCACTGCACTGTGTTCCCTACTCATGCGAGCAACAGACTCTCCTGTAGTAGCTAAAAATGGATATTGTGCAGAGTAAGTATTTCCATTTTTTATTAACAACAGACTGATCTCTTTCTTTTCTTTTCTTTGAAATTTAGGGCCACTTAATCATAAGTATATTGATTATTTTTTTCCCCACCCGGTTGTCCTAGCTGCAGTTCAAAATTATGAACTAACTTTAGTGATGAAGTACACTGTGGGAAAGTGCCTACTCTAATGCTGAGTCCAGAGGGTGATTTTTAGCAGTCACAGGTGCTTCCACATCACAGCAAACGATGCTATTACATTGCTGTTCCATCATTTCAAACAGCTATTGAACTGAGGAGTGCCATGAGAACAATGTGTTTGATGCTTTCCTAGAGAATGTGCTGCTCCATTCTTGGGGTGCCCTCGTACACGTTTTTTGCAGTAAATAATCTGATTGCTCCCAAAGAAGACAAACAAGATGAGGGCTTTGTTCTTCCTGACTCTTCAATGTATAAGAATCAGTACAAGGGTCTCTCAACACATTGATTACATTAATGTCTGTGCCTGGGATCCTGTACTGACAACTGGAACTTGCAGTCCAGATGCTTATTCCATTGTTAATTTGCCTTGTGGAGCAAACCTCCAAGTGAAGTATGAGCTCTATAGTTGAACTTCAGAATTCAACATAAGCATGTAAGCAAATAGATGTGCTTCTTCACAGAATCACAGAACATTAGAGATTGGAAGGGACCTTGAAAGATTATCCAGTCCAATCTTTCTGCCACAGCGGGATCACCTAGATCAATTGGTACAGGAACATATCCAGGTGGGTTTTAAATATCTCCAGAGAAGGAGACCCTGCAATCTCCCTGGACAGTTCTGTCACCCTCACTGGGAAGAAGTTTCTTCTTATATTGATGTGGAACCTCCTGTGTTCCACCTTATGCCCACTGCCCCTTATGCTATCATTAGATGACACTGAGAAGAGCCTGGCTCCATCCTCCTGACACGCACCCTTCACATGGTTATAAACATTAATGAGGTCACACTTCAGTCTCCTTTTCTCTTAGCTGAAGAGACCCAGCTCCCTCAACCTTTCATTATAAGGGAGGTTTTTCTACTCCCTTCATCATTCTCATTGCTCTGCACTGGACTCTCTCCAGCAGTTCTGTGTCCTTGAACTGAAGGGCCCAGAACTGGACACAATATTCCAGATGTGGTCTCACCAGGGCAGAGTAGAGGGGGAGAAGAACCTCTCTTGATGTGCTAACCACCCATATTCTGATCCACTCCAGGATGCTGTTGGCCCTCTTGGCCACAAGGGCCCATTTCTGGCTCATGGTCATCCTGCTGTCCACCTGGACCCCCAGGTCCCTTTCTCCTGCACTGTTCTCCAACAGTTCAGTCCCCAACCTATACTGGTACCTGGGGTTGTTCCTTCCTAGATGCAAGACTCTACACTTACCCTTGTTATATTTAATTAAATTTTCTCTGCCCAGCTCTCTAGCCTGTCCAGGTCTTGCTGAATGTCAGGACAGTCTGCAGGGATGTCAGCCACTCCTCCTAGCTTTGTGTCATCATCCAACTTGCTGACAGTGCACTCTAATCCCTCATCCAAGTCATTAATGAATAGATTACTACTCTCTGGCTTCTGATCTGCAGCCAGTTCATGATCCACCTCACTACCCTATCATCTAGACCACTCAGCCTCAGTTTGGCTGCGAAGATGCTGTGGGAGACTGTGTCAAATGCTTTACTGAAGTCAAGATAGATCACATCCACTGTTTGCCATCATCTATCCACCTGGTTATGCCCTCATAAAAGCCTATCAGGTTGGTCAAGCATGACTTCCCGTTCGTGAAGCCAAGCTGACTGTCTCTGATGACCCTCCTGACCTTGATGTGTCCTGTATGATAACGGTTTCTACTTGACTAACAGGATTTCTTGTGTAGGCTCTTATGAATAGTCAAAGATGTTTGTTCTTTTCTGGTGCCTTTATCAGAAAATTCTCATCTACCGTCTTGTCAGGTGGTTTATGGTCTACATAACCAGATTTCTTGGATAAACACAGGCTAGTACTTCCAAGTCATCAATTTTATGTTATTACTCTATGAAATCTCTAGTCAAAGGCTGAAAAGGGAAGACCGCAGGAAGAAAAAGATCCACTATTAAACTCGAGTTTGCAACACAAGGAAGAAATATACAGCATTCATAAAGAATAAGGGACACTTCTGAGGCTCTTGTAAGAGAAACTTCTATCAGAAAAACATTTCTGCTCATTCTAGACTACAGTATGTGTAAGGTCAGACAGTGGCACAAAATAACAATGTGTTTATGTGCTTGAATCTCCTTCAATGCACCTATGGAAGGAGCTAATTCCAGAAAACAACCGGTGCCGTCGGAGTATCTGTAGGGGAACTGCTAACGGAGCTAGCGCTGA